>CM021100.1:60669712-60992389 GCA_007115665.2 Sequoiadendron giganteum | reverse complement strand
AATTTTAGATTCTCAACCATCCAACTTCCCTTTTACAACAAAAAATGCAAAAATTGTAAAGTTGCTTTGACAACTTTTGCAACTTTTCACAAAATTATCAAAATGGACTCACCAACCCACCTAGCAATCTAAAATTGACTCAAAAACACATTATATGGTCTAAATATACCTTATTACAAACAAAAATTACTCAAAAAATCAAAAAACAACACTTGACCCCTTTAATGCATAATGAAGATCCAGGTGGCCTACACCATACTCCCCGGGAAAAAGGAACTCAAGTCCCCTTGAGGACAGTGTTGCAATAATAAACTCATGCTTTTCCATGTCATTCCTTGACCTCAAAGCTAATTTTCCATATGGAAACCCCTTCCAATGAAACAAGTATTGGAAAAAAACATTATCCCTTATCTTTGACTTGTTCTTCACTTGAGAATGTTGTTCTTCACTTGATGGATGATATTTGATTCCTCCCTCATTAGAGAATGTTGTCAAATATGCTTCCTCATCTACAACCACACATCCTTCTTCCTTGTAATGTACTACCTTCCTTTTCACTTCAATGGTGTACTTGGATTTTTCAACATCCCTTTGCAACTTATCCTTGAGCTCTTCACATTTTCTTTCCATCTCTTCCATCTGATGTTTTGCCTCTATGACTATTGTTTGATCAGGAATACCAACTTCTAGTCTAAAAGAAAAAAAATTACCACTATCCTCTTTTGAAACAAATTAATGGAGCACTTTTCCTACCATCATGGCAACATAATTCTTAAACCAATCTTGCATCTCCAAAATCAATTCATCCTTGACCTTCAACTCAATATCATTTCCCTCGAACATCAAATCATTCTTCAAGTCTGTATCTTTAATCTTAGGAGTGGCTACAAACTCCATGTGATTTTCCTCCTCTACCTTTATGAACTCTTTCCTACCTACCATCATCACATTATCTCTCTTGGTTTGTCCTTTATCTTCCTCCATCAATGGTATCAAGGTATAAAAGACCCCATATTTCTCTATCTCATAAATATTCCTCCTTCCATCATACATAACATGCCTATCAAATTACCAAGGCCTCCCTAGCAGAAAATGGCACACATCCATAGGCAATATTTCACATAAAATTATTTCCTTATACCCTCCTATATTGAACTCCACCCAACTTTGTTCATTTACCAAAACATATTGACCCTCATTCAACCAAGAGACTTTGTAAGGAGTATCATGTGGTATCCTGGGCAACTTAAGTTTTTCAACCATCTCAATGGAAATCATATTATTTGTACTACCTGAATTAATTACAACCTTACAAACCTTACCCAAGCACTTACAAGTTGTCTTGAAAAGAGTCTTCCTTTGTGGTGGCTCCTTCTCTACAGATGCTTTGATGAGAGTTCTTCTTACCATAAGAGATTCACCAACCTCTAGAGAAAAATGCTATGATGGAGAGTTTACACTCTCATTATCATCTTCTTGCACCAATTGAGCTCTTATTTCTTCTCCATTTGATATAGAGGCTTGACCTTCATTGCACTACCATACTTCATGTGAAAACTTGTTGCATTAGTAACACCTTCCTATGAATCTTTGTGAACCTCTCCCTTGACCTCCAAATATGCCTCTAAATCCTGATCTTCCTCCTTTAAATCCACCTCTCTGATCTGCAATTTTTTCTTGCACTTTGCTTGCATATCCTTGGCTCTCATATGACTACCTTGCATTAGAAAATGATCCTCTTCCTCTGGAATTACTTCCTATACCCCTATTTGACTTATCTTTCCTTCTCTTTAGTTTTTCCTCAGCCCTAATTTCCATTTGATAGCATTCCTCAACCATTCTTGGATTTTACAAAGTTAACTCATCTTGAATGTTGAATCTTAACCCACTAAGGTATCTAGCTACCTTTTCCACATCTTCCTCCATGTGACCTGTTCTTATGCTCAGCTTATAAAACTCATCAATGTAAGCTTTGACATCCATCTCTCTTTGTTTCAAACCTTTAAGTTTCTTATACATTTGAATTGCATAATCAGTAGGAAGAACTTACCCTTAAACTTAGCCACCATTCTATCCCAACAAACAATTTTTGACTTACCTTTCTTCCTCCTTTCAATCTTCTCATAATCTCACCATAATAGGGCATGACCCTTTAATATTATTTTTGTTATCTTGACCCTTTGTCCCTCCGGAATATCTTCACACTCAAAGTAAATGTCAAGTGTTGCAATCCAATCCAAAAGCTCTTCATCATTCAAATTCCCTTCATACATAGTTAAATCAATCTTTAACTTATTTTTATCTCCCTTGACTTCTCTTAGTAGCTTAGCCATCCTCTTCTCATCATGATCCAATTCCTCTTCTTCTTGAGTCTATTCTTGAGGGGTTTCCTCTTCCCCTTCCTCTTCACTATCACTCTCTTCACCAATGACTATACCTCCCCTCTGACTGGTTTCAAAAACATCTAGCCTTGCTACTAAAATTCCTTGTAGTTCTTTCAACTTCCTAATCTCCCTTGATGTCTTCTCTTTCATCTCATTCATTTCCCTAGCCATAGTGTTTCTTTTTGGAGGCATCTTGCTTTCTTTTTCACTTCACACTTTCCCTCTTACAGACCTACCTATTCTCTTATACCAATTTGGTGTAGAGCAGGGTATCAAAGGTCAAATCTACTCAAACAACTCTTTTCTAAAGTCTTAACACATCAAAAAACATGATTTTCTTCACAATCTTCCATTAGGCCTTGTACGATAGAAAACAAGGTTTTTCTATCATAATTTGCTAAACAAACCTCATAACCAAAAACTAATTGTTGTTTTGGATAACCATTTGGAATTTCTAAAACATACTCAAAATTTAGGGGTGGTTGTTTTGGAACAACAAAGCCAAAAATATGTTGCTACGCTTTGAACTAGGCCAAATTAGGCTTGTTTGAATGACTCACAACAAGGTTTTCAAAACCTAGACCAGAAATCTATATACCAATGACTCAAAAATGATAAATAATGTTTTCCCTATCCTTTTCAAACACCACCGACCATTTCCCAAGGGATTTTTATCAAACCCTAAATCCTATGCACATTTTATGCCCAAACTCATGAGGTTTTCAACCTATGGCATTAACAAATTGGCCTCAATCTTCATTCCCCTACTCCTACAGCTTCAAGAACACAAACATTAACCTACCTACATCTATGCCACTGATTTTTAGGTAAATTCATCAGTGGAATGGAGAGGAATCCATTATTTACAGCCAATGGACACCCTAAATGAGGGTTTCAAGCAACCTTCAGTAAATTTTCTCTAAAATGCTCAAAATTTGATGAAATCAGATGAGAAAAAACTCAAAAGAACAAGGATTAAATTATCCATGAATTCCAATCAAATTTTTCTCACTCCCAATCCATACAATTCTATACAAGTTGTTGTAGCAGCAATTTTTAATGGAAAAACACAAAAAACAGTGTTTTTATTGATGCTCAAACTTCAAATAATCTTCAAAACTTTTCCTTGGCCTATAAAATTATTATTTAAGCTTTTATAAACCTAAACTGACCAAATACAACTGAATTTTAGATGCTCAACTGTTCAACTTCTCTTTTACAACAAAAAATACAAAAATTGCAAAGTTGCTTTGATAACTTTTTGCAACATTATCAAAATAGACTCACCAACCCACCTAGAAATGTAAAATTGACTCAAACACACATGATATGGTCTAAATACACCTTATTACAAACAAAAATGACTCATCAACTCAAAAACCAACACTTGACCCCTTTAATGCATAATGAAGATCCAAGTGCCCTACACCATTGTCAAACCAATTTTATTTTTTGATTATGTCTACAAGTCTTTCTAGGGCTTAAAAAATTGAATGTTATGACTATAAATGAAAGGATATTATTTAGAAAAACATAGGAATGGTTTTGTATTTTGTATTTTTGTATATTGAATGTATCCATGGTTGTTTAAAATTATTTAGGGGAGTATCATAATTGTAGTTGAGTACTTTTCCATTGCCACATTTTCTAGCACAATGTATCGAAGGTTTAGGGTGTCTATAAAAAACCTAATATATTACAAATATTTTATAATAAAAATTATTTAAATTCATGTGGGTTGTTGTAGATCTGGTCATGAATGATTAAAAATGTTAATTATTAAAATGATGTCTTTGGTTTCTATGTGAAAACTTGGTTTTGTTCATGTGTTCAATTTTTCCCTTTCCTCTTTGCTATTATGGATTTATTTCACAATGAATTAGGTATTTCTCTTTATTGGTTTAAGATCAAATATTTTAATTTAAATCATATATCTATTTTTTAGCTATAGTTTTATATTAGGTTTTGTATGTTGTTTATGCTTTATTATTATAAACCAAGGATATATTCTAAGTGAACCAAAACTATATATCATCAAAAAACATAAATATGCATGTGTTCACCTTGTAATTGTGTATAATATTATGAATAAAACTATATTAAGAGATTAGAATTGATATTTGTATAGATGTGTACAAGGTGAATTATCAACTATATAGAGGTCATTTCCAATCAATTATATTTGAACTAGTGATATAATTTGGAGACATATGCACAATTAGGTATGAATTCTATTTATTCTACTCATTGTTATATTTTTAATGATATGAAAATCCTATTGATAAGACCTAGGGAAAACCCTCTTGGGTTTAAGTTGAGCCCAAAGAGTAGGATAGACTACCCACTCTCAAATAACATTTAATCATCTTGATTCTATTGATTGAAGACAAAAAAAAATTCTTGAAGGTGGATAAAATATATGATTTGGGAGAGTGCTTTTGACACCTAACACATACCATCACAAACATAAAAATATAATCAAATATTGATACCTAAAAATTAACAATCAAATCAAAATAGTAATCCAAAATCTAAAATTAATTATTTCTTAGGAAAATTTCCATGGGAAATCAAAATCCAATTAAAGTGATTCATCCTAAGGTCTTAATCTTGGACCCTTCATTCAATTAAACCCCAGCACATTGTATCCTCATTTAATAAAACCCTTCAAATCTAAAAATTTAACTTATCCATAATATAAGTTTAGTCAAATAATATGAAATCATTCACCACCAAAACAATTTATCCATATAAAAGCAAAAAAAACCATCCCATCATCCATCCCAATTTGAATACGAATATCATGACTCCATTTTATTTTTTATGAGTCCGCTCATCACTGTAAGAATACATTATTTAATGATGATAATGATAATGCTATATTTATCAAGTAGAATATGATCCATATGATGATAATGAGATTCTTGTGGACCAAGAAAATATCCCTCAATCCTTAGATGATATTATATGTGAGATGGCCACAAACCCTCATCTCCCATCCATCAACCCCAAAGGACAATACATGGAAATCATGAACTATTCTACCACACCTAAGAACATCTCTATCAATCATATTTTCCTCTCTCTACCTTTGACAATATTCACCCATCCATATTCTAAATCCCCATCTCATGCAAGTGTCTTTTAGCCTGCATCCTCCAAAATCTCATAATACAATTATTCAAAATATAAAAACCAATAAACTAATATAACCTTTATATATTTTCTCAAAGGAATATTTATAAAGAATCATAGCCACAAAGAAAAAATTAAGTTCTGCTATCTTGAAACATTTCTAATCCCATGCAATCCAAAATCAACCACATAGTCATTAATCCAAAAACCGTCAAGTCCCTAAAATAAATTAAATAAAATATCAAATAATGTCAATAATCATCCCATAATCCATGTGGAAAAATCAAAGAATCCTTCCATGAACTCATCAATAGAAATGAAAAATGTCAAGCCTCCCTCTTTTCATCCAAGAAAACCAGGTTATGATAGGCAATTGTTCCAAAGTATTCCCAAACATTTTCTCATCCAAAGAAAGATCCAAGCATCCAAAGAAATTACAATCTGAAGGTTACTAATGCCATCTTTCAAGACATAAAAAATATGTTGAAGGCTTGAATCATCTACCCTATCCACCACTCCACCTAGGTTGCTAATATTGTTCCAGTTTACAAGAAATATGGAGAGATAAGGATTTGTGTAGACTATCAGAACTTGAACCAGTTTTCCTTAAAGGAAAATCATCCTCTTCTAGTGATGGATCATGTGTTGTAGATGGTGGCTGGTTTTGAAATGATGTCAATGTTAGACATCTTCTTTGGTTATAATCAGAGTAGCATAGAAAATAATACTAGCATAAAACTACCTTTGTTACTCCCTGGGGTACATTCACCTATAATAGAATGCCTTTTGGGCTAATAAATGTTGGAGCTACATTCCAAAGGGTTATGGACCTATATTTTAGTGATCTATGAAATAAAATTATAGTGATATATTAGGATGGTTTTACTGTGTTCTCCAAGAAAAGGTAGAATCCTTTCATGGCTTTAGAAAGATGCAGGGAACATGGAATATCCCTTAACCCTAAGAAGTCTATTTTCAAAGTTACTGAAGGAAATTTTTTAGGGAACATCATTTCTAAAGAAGGTATTATAATTGATCAAAAATGGGTTAGAACTATTCAACAACAAAGCTTGCCTTCAAATAGTACTGGTGTAAAATATTTCTTTGGGAAGGTGAATTTCTTTAGAAAATCTATCCCAATTTTTTTAGAGATTACTAAACATATAGCTGACACGATGAAATAAAACCAAGGCTTCAAATGGAGCGATACCAAAAAATAATCCTTTTATGATATCAAGATAGCTATTACAAATTCCCTGGTGCTGGTGCACCTTGACTTTAGTAGAGATTTCATCATTTATTGCTATGCCTCAAATCACACAATGTTGATAATCCTTCTCTAGGAAAATGATCAGAAGATTGAGGCTCCTATTGCCTTTATAAGCATGCCATTGGAAAAGCATGATAGAAACTATTCTCAAATTGAAAAAACATCCTTTTTTAGTAGTCAAAATGGTCAATAAATTCAAGTCTTACATCCTACACTCTCACACCAAAGTTTTTGTTCCTGATGCAACAGTGAGAAGTATAATCATGCAACAAGAAATTGGTTGTAAAAAAAGGGGTGCCTGGGTAGCCAAAGTTCAAGAATCTGACTTAGACATCAAGCCCACCAAGCTAGTCAGGGGTAAGGAACTCTATAAGCTTATCACTAAAAATGAACTAGGGGAAACCAAAGCTTTCCTAACAGCATTGCTCATGAGTCTGCAGGAACCATGGTTTTCCAATGTGGCCCATTATCTTACTTGCAAAGAGTGTACTTCACATATTTACCCAAAGGAGAGGAGGAACCTCAAGCTGAAGGCATCTAAGTGCGTGATTTGGAATGATACACTTTATAAGAAATCTCTAGATGGGGCATATTAAGGTGTGTAGATAAAGAACAATAACAATAAATTATCAAAGACATTCCATGAGGAAGCTTGCAAAGGGCACTTTTCTTCCTCTGTCACAACTTTTAAGATTCTTTGGAAATATTATTGGTTGGGCATGTTCAAAGGTGCTTATTATTGGGTGGAAAATTGTGAGAAATGCAAAAGATTCATTGGAAGACCCCAATCAGCCAAGTTTCCATTAAGACGAATAATAATTTAAGATCCCTTCCAACAATGGGGGTTAGGTTTTGTGGGGCCTATCAATCCTATTTGAAGAATGGGTCATACTCATATTCTAATAGCTATAGATTACTTCACGAAATGGGTTGAATCTTTTCCTATGAAGTGCACAACATCTAAAGTAGTATGTTATTTTATCAAAGAAAGTATTCTTGTTCATTTCAAGGTTCCTAAGAGGTTAGTAACTGATAATGAAACCAAATTATGATCTTCAAATTTTTTTATGTTTTTTTATGATCATGGAATATCTCTCTCCCATTCATCATATTATTATCCTCAAGGGAATGGGAAAGCTAAGTCTAGTAATAAAAATATGGTGACTATTATAAGAAATTTGGTGGATGAAAACCAATAGGATTCGCATAAGAAACTATATGAAGCCTTATGGGTTGATCAAACTACATTGAAGAGGGCCATTGGGATGTCCCCATTTGAATTAGTTTATAGGACTGGTATAGTTCTTCCTTTGCCTCTAGAACTGGCTACCATGAAATTGCAAATGACCCTCAAAGATCAACAGTTCTAGAATTCTTTGGAGAAAAGGATAATGTATTCGAGTGAAATTGAAGAAAAGAGATAAGGCATGGTGGATATGATTACTACACACTAACCATGGGTCAAAAGGATATTTAAAAGGAACCAATAATTCCATGGAAGGTTGCATGGTTCTATTATGGGATAAGAGGCAAGAACCCAAAGGAGCTCACAAAAAACTTGATTCCTTATGGAAGGGTCCTTTTTGGATTCAACAAGTGTAGGTGAACTATTCTTTCAATTTGGCTCACCCAGATGGCACCTGCTTGTCCCTATCGTATAATGGGTAGCATTTAAAATTATACCAAATTTGAAAGTAGGTATCCCCTACCTTTGTATTTTAGTAGCTGGGAGTTTTTGGTTTGTGTTATGTATTTGGTGTGTGTGTTCTATTTTTGGTTTTCTTTGATTCTTCACCTTGATCTTCATTCAACCTTTAGACTCTATCACCCAATCCATTTAACTAGATATTATTGGTTCTTTTGTATCATGTCTAGTCTATGTCCCTAATTAGAGCCAATTATTTCCTAGGTTTTAAGTTTGGTTCTAAGTATTCGAGTTTTTGGGTATCCTTTCGGTTTTCAAATATTTATTGTCTTGTGTATCAGTCCTTGGTCAGTTTTGTGAACCTTGTGATGGGACACTAAAAAATTTCAACTATTAGTTATTGCATTTTCTTGAAATTAGACAATAAAGACTCCTATTGGAAAATGGAGATGATAGTTTGAATGGATAGCAAGTGGGAACCTAGGAATAGAGCATAGATAGGGGGCTCATAATAGTCAAGGGCAACGAGCTTGTGAGGGTAGCCATTTCCATAAGAGAATAGCCCCTGTCAAGGCAAGATAACCATGTATCTTGAAGGGATGGACATAAGGGAAATTGTAAAACCATATCCCTAGTTTTTTAAAAATAGTGCTATGAGGAAAAATGGGACAACAATGTCAACTCATAGGCAGAAATGTTACAATAGAAGGTGAAAATTCATGAAATTCAAAGTGCTTGCAAGAATACAAATAATACCAAGGACAGGCATTGATTAAGATGATAGTGACCTTTAAATAAAATCACAAAGAAATCCCTTAACCTATAAAGGGCAGTCTTGAAGGATTCATATGAAAGTAATACTTTCAATGAAGGAGTCAAATGACATCAAGATGGTTTCACCCAAGAAGGAACAATCACTTACATAAAGGGTCGGTCTTCATTGATAGGTGAATGGGAGATTGAGGATTGGAAATGTCCTATACTTAATAATGAAAAGACTTCCTGAGTGGTACAAGTTTATACTGTTCAATGATCTTTACTTTTTAGTTCCTAAAACAAAATGTGAGGATCGACCAAGCTGTAGAATTTTTGATGTATCATCCATCACAATTTTATTTGATTTTCTCCCCTATATATTGGTGATATGCGATGGTCCATTGTTAATTTCTCCCATCATTGGTGTTTCTCTTTTTCTCCTTTGCATATCTACGATGGAGAGATGACTTCACCCATCATTGTTTGATGTCTCCATTTGATCATTTTATTGGCCATATGCAATGGTATTTGGGCAATACTTGTGTAAGAAATGGTGGTCCCATGAAATATTTTAAAGGAAATTTTTGGGGTTTTATTTTTGACAGTGGATAAATAATGTGTGAAATACAAAAGTAAAGTGTAAAGGAATAGAATTTTTCACAGCAAGTAAAATGAATTGAAGCTATCATAATTAGAAAACATAAAATTTCATTGTTGGGAAATAAAATGTTTCACGAAGGGGCACGGGTAAATATTTTACAGCCTGATGGAAATAATTAAATCCTTCGCATTAAAAGTAAAATTGTATGTGGTGGGAAGTGAATGGTAGATGCACATATGAATTATTTTTTACAGCTACAGATAAATAGGGGAGGTTAAAAGACTTTCACAAATAGAGTATTTTTTCAGCTATGGGTAAAAATAGAGGGGGGAAGAAACTCTTCCCAGTAAAGGAATAATTTTTTGTTGCAGGGGAAGTGAATGAAGAGGCAGGAATTTAAGTGCAGAAGGATCTTTTCTTCAAGCGGTGATGGTTATTGATCAATGGAGTTGAGTGACACTAGATGTCTATTCTTGATCTCCATTTAGGGTTTTTGCTTTTCCTTTAAGTGATTATTTTTGCTTCATTTGAAGGGGGTTCATTGCTTTGTATTTGGTCATAGAAAACATTGTAAGGACAATACAGAGCATTTCAGGGTTTGATCTTAGGTTTGAGTTTGTCAATGCATATGTAATTTTGATAGCAATACTAGCAATATAATACAGAATGGTGAAAGTTCAAAGCCGTTTTCTCTCTTATGTATTTATTTTATGAGTTGTGAATAATATAATCAAGGATTATCTTTTTTTTCTCCATTGATTTCTAGTGGATGTGTGGTTTTGTTCTTTCTCTTTAATTCAAAGAATTAATATAAATCCTTGAGTGAAGTTGTAGGTTCATGTGAATTGAGTGTTAGGATATCAGTAAGAAGTTGTGGTTGAGAATAAAATGTTGATGTACTATAATGTTGTAATGTCAAAGATTTGATGATGCTATGTGTTAATTTGTTATCAAGTTGTGTAGTTTTTGTGATTGACTTCGTTGCTGGGATGAGGCACTGATCTAAGTGAGTGTTCATATTGCACCCTGTTGATCAATTCAACAAAAAATCACAAATTATAAATAACTTTAATTTCCTATCTTATTATGTTTGCATGTGGAGTTTAATGAATTATATCTCTCATGTTTAATTTGGATATTTCCATGAAGGTCACCCAAATCTATAGGATATTATCTCCATTAAATAGTTAAAGGAGAATTATCTATTTACAATGTATTTGATACTTTTACACACAAGTATTTGTAAATACACTATTGGTATCACCCTCTTAGATTTCACAGAGCTCAAAGTGTAGGGGAGAAAGGGTTTTAATTCAATCTCCCATTCATTGGCCAAATCTCTCCTTAAATCTAACCATTAGGCCTAGCATCCCTTTAGGATTCAAGTGGATTGCAGATTTGGGAACCAATAGGTTGGTGACCCTACTAGGGAATTAACTTTGAAATTTGGTTGTAGACTGTCCTATGAAAGAGTCATTAAAATCTCTAAATATTATTTGTAACCAGAGAATGAAAATTTTGGAGTCTTATTTGCCCATCTTAGTCACCAACAGATTGGCGACTCTAATGGGGAAGGCTCTAGTATTATCCATTTGAAAAGAGTCAATTAGTTTGTTGATTTGTAGTTTTAGGTTAGAATGATCCAAGGACATGCATACTTGAAGGAGATTGTTGCAACATTTTTGGTGTATTCTTGAAATTTGGTGCTCTGCTAGTGGAGAGAACTCATAAATACTTAGATCTTGGAAGAAGCTTTCTGATGCTTGAAGATATTTTCCTCTTTCAAAGAGGTGGTGACTCTACATAACTTTCTACATCATCAGAGGAGTTGGTTGCAATAGTTCTCAGGTATTTTTCTATTGCAATATTTATGTGAAGGTTTTCAACAAAATTTCTAGTTAATACAGCCCCTTATCCAGTACTCTAAGGTACTAGTAGAAAGGGAAATGAGAAAGTAGGATATTCTGAAAAATGATATTGAGAGAAAACTAGTTGTAGATGGAATAAATTCTTACTTAAAAATATGTACAGCTATCCTAGTTCTCCCTCTACAAGTTGTAATGTCATGTCTAGAACATAGCCATGTCCTCAAAGAAAGGTGTTCACTAGTGAAATATATGACCCTCTGTATTTTAGTAAAATCCAGGGTTACCCACATTCTATCCCAAGAAGAATTAATGAGCATTTTCCTAAGTTTAGAGGATATTTCAAAAAATCAGCATCACATGTATAGGGTTTTGTTGAGTTAATGGAAGATTATCAAATAATAGAAGAGGATGCTATTATATATTTTTTTGTAAGAAATTTAGAAGGTATTGTTGAATGTTGATTTTCTAGTTTTCCAATGCATTCCATATGTTCATGGAAAGAGCTTGAGATACTATTCATGGATCAGTTTGGTGAAGTTAATAATGAAGGCTCATCTAACAAGAGAAATATGTGTACCCAAGAAGAATTTGAAGAAATATCTAAGAACAAAGTTGAATCCATATCATATGTTAATGAATTATGTGATATAGAAATATTTGAGGATGAATCCCCTTTGAATTTCATGATATATTCATGAAATTTCTATTTGATATACCAAAATTAGAAAGAACTGATGAATCATTTTACATTGATTTATTCTATGAGAATTGTGAGCCAAGTCTGAGTACCATTCCAGTTCACTTGAAGCCCTCTAGCCTTAAATGTATATATCAATGGATTTCAGTGATTGAGGAAATGATAGAGAAATATGGAAATAATCTCTTGACTAGCCTATGTGATGGTACCTTTTCCATCTTTCATCAAATAGATCTAGATGTGGTGCAGGAGCACCAATTTGCTTTCAAACCTCCATGAGGCCATTTGTAAATAGTTGCTCTATTTTGTGTATTGGATCTTATAATAAGGTTTATCAAACCATTTTATAGGTTTTTTAGTCTTAGGAAGTCATATTTGAAGTCATTGGTCAAATAATGTTTAAAGTTGTTCCATATTGTAAAAATTGTAAAAGTTGCTCAAGAAAGTTGTCAAGCAACTTGTCAAAAGTGTCATTAAGGTGTTTTTTCAACAAAAGGTGGTTGAAAATAGTTGATTTTGGTTGTAAATGTATAATTAAAACCTCCAAAACACTAATTGGGGGGTTGGAGACATTATTTTTGAAGTTGGATGAATGGCAACCTCAAGTTTGGTGTGCACTTTTTTTATTTTTACATTGTTTTCAGGCTGAAGTTGTGATTTTTACAGCCTGTTATGGACTGAAATAATGGATTATCATATATGGATGGAGATATATCTATTTCTAGTTTCCAGTTATTTTTGTCTCATTAATATTTATTGAGTTTTGTGGAAGATATGACTATTTTGGTGAGACTACCTATTCTAACAATGTTTTACAGAATTTATAGTCTAAAAAATGTGATGGTACAGATTGAAAAGTCTATATTTTGGATCTGAAACCAATTATATTTTTTTATATGTGAATATACTTTCATTTTATTAAAGTCTCATCAAAATTCATTAAGTTTTGAATAAGTTATGACCATTTTTGTGAGGGCAGGTTTGAACACTACCTAGGGTTTGCAGTTTTGGGAATAATGCAATAATATTATTTTCCACCATTGGATCTTCATAAAAATTGGAAGGGAAATCTATAATTATGTTATCTTCAATCTCACTGAAGATATTGGATTGATTATTACTTTTGTGGAAGTTATAAATGGTAGTCTGGTGCATTGAATTGTGGGCTACCATGAGAGTGTTTTCAATGTGATCTAGAATGCACTTAATCATTGTTTGAGATGAATAATTTTATGAAAGTTTTCAATTGAATGGAATGCTGAGTTGTGAATACCTTGCTTTGCATCAAGATGATATAGCAGAAGACACTGATAATGCATCATTTAGTGGTGACAATTTTGTTTATGAACAACCCCTGGATAAAATGTATGCAAAAGAAGATTGTAGCTATAATGATTGAGATGTAAGACATGCTGAAGTAGATGAAGCATGTGAAGTCACTCCTATTTTAATAAAAAATATAGAAATGGGGAGTCAATTTTTTACATCAAATAAAGGTTGAAATTATGTGGATGACACTGAAATCATTTTCTCCTCTATGGGCATTGAACATACAATTGAAGATTATGTTGATTCTGAAGCTTCATGTCTTCATGGTGATAGTTGTAGTGTTGTGGATGTAAATATACAACCAGCTAAAATGCATTCTTGTCTATATGATCAGAGATGTTACAATTCCATTTGTAGTCCTAGTGATTGTGATTTCTCTCAAGAGGAAGAGGTAGAATTGATTTCCTTAAGTGAGAAGTGTTTCAACAATGATGGTGACAATATTTTGGAAAGCTCACAAATGGATGGTGATGTTATGAAAACCTATGATAGTCTTGAGTGATCCTTCAATGGTCTTCTTAGTTCACATTGTAATGATGGTTTAATATTTTTTGAGCCTTGTATGGAAAGGTTAGATGCTGAAAACCAAGGTGACATGAATATGTTCTCTTCAAGAAATGAATGTAATGTTGTGAGAGAGAATGGAATTCAAAGTCCTCTTACACAAGGACAATATAGTGGATATGAACTAAATATCCTATTTGAAGAAGAAATGTATAATCAACAGTATTATGATACACTTGATCATACCAGTTCTACAAGTTAGTGTAGCAGTGAAGACAATTTCATGGTGATAAGACAAAGGAGCCTACTGATTTGAGGAATTATCTTGAAAGTGGTGGTGTATCAGATACAAATGACAAATTTTGCACTGAATTTTAGTTGGAGAGATCATCAACAAGTAGCTTCAATGAAGAAACAAATTATGGTTATCAGTTCGACAATGAAGAATGTGACCCTGTTGATTGTTGCAGTAGTATGAACAAAGAAGGAGATATGTATGCAACAGATTCATTGGATAAATTAGTTCAAGAAGTTGATTATGAGGGGCATTCATATGTTGGTAATGTAAGTGATGAACAAGGAACTCATTTTTTGTTTGATGCTTTACCTTCTTCTACAACTTTCATTGGCTTTGAAGTTATCACTGAATGTTTGCATGAGGATTGCATAGATGTAGTTGTACATGAAAGTGGAAATGTGGAGACAAATTTTAGTACAACTAATGATATTTCTTACGATGAGTTTGCACTTGAGGAATTTGATTGTGTCAATCACATGGATGCATATGAGGATCTTTTTTCTAGACTTGCAACTCGTAGTTTTCCTCATGAGTAGTGTGCTTCAGATATTCATGTTGGTACAGTAGGAGGTAATGTTGAGTATGATTCTTTTAAAATGGTGAATGTATTTCGAACACTCACTATGAAGGTTTTATTGCAAACAAAGATTATGAGTCATATGAATTTACACTTGAAGCTTCTTTTTGTGATAACATGATGAGTATTGACAATCTTGTTTATGAGCTTGAAGTGGGAGACATTTTTTGGGATGCAGATGCATTCTCTGAATGCTATGATTTGAATGTGGAAAATGGAATTGTGAATGATGATAAGTCATGCTTTCAGAACCTTGAGACATGTGATAATGTGGTTGGGATATTTTGTTGGGATGATGATCAACTTGCACATGATGCAATTCAGTTGAAGGAGTTACAAATGTGTGAGCATTCTTTGCTTAATCCATGGGAGGATTGCACACTATTTCTAAGGCATGATATCTTTTTAGATCCTAATCATTATGAGAGGGTTAGTAAATGTGATAAGACTATGTCTTCATATGGTCTTGATCATTATCCTCATATTTTGTCTCTTGCCATAGAATCAAAAAATGAAATGAGTGGCAGTGATGTGGCATATGTTATTTGGTTTTCCTGTGACAATAAAACTAAACAAGAAGTAAGTTTTTTCTCATTCAAAGGTGGCCTGACACATTTTTTTACAAAAGTGAAGGAACTCATGTTGTTGTGGTGTGACAGAGGAAAATATGGATTGAGGGAGATCAGCTCTTTCAATAGATTTGTGTTTAACAGGGATAAGAATTGACTTCCCTTTTTCATTTGGTGGCCTAGGGCCACCAAGTGAGGTAAAAAATTGAAAATTAAAAGAACTTTGTTTCCCAAAGATTCTGGCACTCAGTCTACTCTTCCAGAAGATTCTATGATCTTGCTCTATTCATTGAGGAACAAACGTCCCTAGAAAGAGATACTGATGGAACTCTCAAAATTTGCAACTATTAGTTATTGCATTTTCTTGAAATTAGTCAATAGAGACCCCTATTGGAAAATGGAGATGACAATTTCAATGGGTAGTAAGTGGGAACCTATGAACAAAGCACGGTTAGGGGGTTCAAATAGTCAAGGGTGTCAAGATTGTGAGGGAAACCATGTCCATAAGAGAATATACCTTGTCAAGGAAAGATAACCATGCATCTTGAAGGGATGGACATGAGGGAAATTTCAAAACCATATAATGGGCAATCCCTAGTTTTTTTAAAACAATGCTACGAGGAAAAAGGGGACAATAATGTTACAATATAAGGAAATAATTTATGAAATTAAAAGTGCTTGCAAGAATACAAATAAGACCAAGGACAAACATTGCTTATGATGATAGTGACCTTTAAATTTAATCACAAAGAAATCCCTTAACCTATAAAGGGTAGTCTTGAAGGATTCATATGAAAGTAGTACTTTCAATGAAGGAGTCAAATGAGATAGAGATGATTTCACCCAAGAAGGAACAACCACTTCCATAAAGTGTCAGTCTTCATTGATAGGTGAATGGGATATTGAGTATTGGCAAGGTCCTATACTTAAGAATGAAAAGACTTCTTGAGTGGTACAAGTTTACACTGTTCAATGATCTTTATTGCTTAGTTTCTAAAGTAGAATGTGAGGATTGGCCAAGCCATGGAATTCTTTGATTTATCACCCATTGCAATTTTATTTTATTTTCTCCCTTGTATATTGGCGATATGCGATTGTGCGTTCTTAATTTTTCCCATCGTTATTCTTTTTTGTTTTCTCCTTTGCATATCTATGATGGAGAGATGAACCCATCATGGTTTGATGTCTCTATTTTCTCATTTTATTGGTGATATGTGATGGTATCCAGACAATGCTTGTGTAAGAAATGATGGGCCCGCGGAAATTTTTAAAGGCAATGTTTGGAGTTTTATTTTTGATGGTGGATAAATAATGTGTGCAATGAAAAAGTAAAGTGCATGGGAATAGATTTTTTTGCAGCAAGAAAATGAATTGAAGCCCTCATAATTAGAAAACAAAAAAAAAATTGTTGGGAAATAAAAAATTTTATGGAGGGGCACGAGTAAATATTTTATAGCCCGATGGAGATAATTAAAGTCTTCACATTAAAAGTAAAATTGTAAGTGTTGGGAAGTGAATGGTAGATGCACAAGTGAATTATTTTTTACATCTACAAACAAATAGGGGAGGTTAAATACTTTCACAAACAAAGTATTTTTTCAGCTACGAGTAAAAATGGAAGGGGGAAGAAAGTCTTCTCAGTATATGAATAACTTTTTGTTGTAGGGAAAGTGAATGAAGAGGTGAAATTTAAGTGCAGAAGGAGCTTTTCTTCAAGCGGTGATGGTTATTGATCAATAGAGATGAGTGGTGCTAGATTTATGTTCTTGATCTCCATTTAGGGTTTCTACTTTTCCTTTAAAGTTTTTGAACTTCATCGGCTATTGACTATACTCTCAAAAGCTATTCAAAAACTTGAATTTGTTGAGTGTACCAAGATCATTCGATATTATTGCCAAGTGGCATATGTGTCAAACATTAAATGTTTCCAATACTAGAGTAGATGAAATAAATGCTCAATCATGTAAAATTAAGCCATCGTTTACAACATAATCATTCTTCTTGGGGAGTGTGATTTCAGAAGTTGAAAAGAACACACATGCAAGTGACACTCAAAGAAATAGCTCGAGAAAGAACAAGCTACATGTTTTCCAGGTAAATGGCATTTCTGAATTTTTCTGGTGATTGGAAATTATTTCCCACAACATAGCAGAATTGAAATTTTCTTTGAAGAGAACACCTAGGAAAATGAAATACAAATATTTGGGATAGGAACATTTGGCTAGCCTAGATATTTATTTTCCCAAAATTGATGACACAAGGTTAGGGAATATAAATTATATGCATTCTAGGAAAGAATTCATAGACAAAATAGAAATTCTATTACTCAAAGGGTAGTAGAAAGTGGTCTCCTTGAAGTTGGTGCATTTCCAGCGGTGGGATGATGCACAAAATTGGTGTTATAATTTATATCTTGTTATAATCCAGTGACGAGAGAAATCTACATAGAAGACAACAATCTCTTAGTGACCTTGGATAGAGCTACAATAAGTGGGTGTTTCAGGCTATTGGAAAGAGAAGTTCATTCTCATTTTAATTTTACCATATCCCAAGGTTTCTTTTCAGAAAAGAAGGGGCATTATCAAAATTGCATTACAAAGGAATGGTTTGATCCCCCTAAGAAAGGAAAGTCACAACTTCCCAAGAAAATGTACAAGTCACATTTTAGGGAAAAGATCTTAAAGAAAAGGAAGATAGTGCCTATCATGTTACTAGAGGAGGATATTGTGGGAAATTTTTTGCAGAGAACTCCTAAAGTAAAGAAACTGAAAAATATTGCTAGGTTGATGGAAGATAAGACTTTTGGACATTTGGTTATGGAAGTTGCTTGAACTTCTATGCAGAAAGACCCTAGCCAAGATAAGGCAACATACTACAATGTGACCAAAGTAGATTTAGGCCCTCCTAGTAGGGATGGAGATATTCATAATTTTCAGGTCATTGCCTCAAGGTTGGTAGAAAGAAAATAAAAGGATAAGAAAGATAAATATAAATTGAAGAAATCCATAGAGATCCTATCTAAAATTGTCTCTGAACTTTAATAGATCCTTCACCTCAACCTTTGAGTCAGGCCAATCCTACCTTTGATCCTAATTTGGTTGCTGGAAAGGTTAGATGTGTAGGATCCAAAAGGATAGTTACTACGATAAGGTTGTCAAAAGTTGGGTTCTTGAGATCAAAGAGAAAGGGGCCTCCTATAATTCAAAAATTGAGAAAAGTATATTATGAGTTTGTGGCACTAAGGAATTCAATCAAATCTGAATTGGTTGTTTGTAAGTAAGAGAAAAAACATTGGCTATAGATTGACCATGAACTTACTGATATTATTGCCATGAGCATGGAAAAGCCTATTGTTGAGAATATCATTCCTTCTAAAGAATATAATTGGGATTTCATGTGGAAAAAAAGTATAGCTTGGAAGCTTGAATTCATAAAATCAAACTTCTCAGAGTAAACAAAACTGTTGAAAGAATACAATCGCTTGATCAATAATTTCATCTTGAATTTTACTGATTTTGAATGCCCAATAATGAAAGGAGATAATCATGGACCTACCACACTTGAAGAGTTGAAGGATGCATTCTTCAAGGAATTTGACACATATGCAAGGGAACAATCATTTGATAAAGAGGTGATAAAGAAGCTAGCCAATATTAATTCACCATTATCATGGCACAAAGACTCTTTTGCACTCATTGCATGTAAAATAGAGTTGATTCAAATTTCCAAAGCTACTTGGTAGTTGAGAATGAGGAATGTAACTATCTTGCAACAATAAAAAATCCCTAATGTTGTGATGGCCCTTAAGGATTACCAGGAGTGTGTGGAAGTTTCTCAACACAAGTTTTTTGAGGAAGAAGTGCCTGCCTCTTCGCATACCTAGCCGGCTTCACATTATAGGACTTTAAGTTTCTCTTGTTTTCTCTTTAAAATATTTTGAAATCTATTATTTTGATTCTTTAAAGAATCAATTATTTTCAGTTATTTTGCAAGATTCTAGTGGTAGTTACATTTTGAAAACTATAAATATGTTATGTTTTGATTGTGCGAGGGTCTGGCATTTTGACCCCCCTTGCACTGTTATGTATGAGTGAGAATTGATCATAATAAAGGATCAAGTTTTGCAGTTTTAATTCATTTTCTATAAATTTTTATTGTCTTTGTGTAGTAAATTATGAATTAGATGTTAATGTTTGTGAGTGAGACTATAGATTTGAAAAGAATTCGAATATTCCTTCCCTTTGAGGATGTGTTGTTTAGTTCCATTTAATTTAGTTATCTACAGTAAGTGATTGGAATTGTATTGAGTTGAGTCGACAAGCGTTAGTAATCTAATCTATGATTCACGATACTGATTGTTTGCTAGTCTATTTCATTTCAGCATAGTAGTTTAATTTCAATTATTTATCTTCACAATTGTATCATGGCTATGAGCATGTGTTAGTTTTCCTTTCCTACTTTCTAACCAAAAGGATACCCCCAAGTTTGTATATTCAAAAAATCAAAATTATATTAGAAGGGGGAGTTGTACCTAAATTAAAATTCAAAGGAAGATTACCAATGCAATGGTAATCTCTCCAACCATTGTGATTTGATGCATCCTTCTTGGGCATCATAGAGTCATTTATATTTAATTTTATAAAGGAAAAATATATTCACTAACAAGTTTGTTTGATGACTTAGTGGAACAATACCTTTGGCATATGAGAGATTCATTGTTATCAATCCAAATTGGTAGTGAGCCACCCCTTCTTCTTTCTTTTTATTGGATAGTTGGCAGTGAACCACCAGTAGTGAGCATTTCTTCATCTTTCTAGGTAGTGAGCCCTTGGTAGTGAACCTTATTGTATTTACTGTTGTAAGTCATATATTAGTGAGCTTATCCTTGCCATAGTTTTTCCATTTTTGGGTTTTCTACGTAAATATAGTGTTCTTATGTGTTTGATGTGTTTGCATTATTTCCTTACATGTTTACATTATGTTAATGCATGTTAAGAGTTTAATGGTGGATAAGGATTTAAGAACTTATGAAAATCTAAATGTTAATTAGGGTTTCTAATGTTTTAAAAGTATATAACCAATCCACCCCCTCTTATTTGTCTTGTGAATCTAGCAATTGGTATCAAAGTTGTGGTTAAAAAGAAGAATCTTAACCACTTGAGGTTGATCCATATGGCGCACATGAAAGGTGTCAAAGATCCCTTGTTCAATAGTCTATTGAAATAGGCTATACAATGCTTGCAAATGGACCATCAATTGATGATGAGATCAAGTCATATGAAAAAATAGCAAAGAAAGGAATGAAATCCCAAGTGGTCTTACTAATTCAAAACTTGTTAAGGTTATAATATACAAGTCTGTAAAAGATATTTGGACAAAGCTAGAAGGAATCTATGAAGGAGATGACAAGGTAAAACAAGCAAAGATGCAAATCTACAAACCCAAATTTGAAACCCTAAGGATGTCTAAAGATGAATATTTTACTTCCTACATGCTTAGATTTGATGAAGTTGTCAATGCCATCAATGGTCTTGGTGGAAAGCTCGATAAAATAAAAGTGGTGAAAAAGGTATTAAGAACACTGCCTAAAGCTTATAGTCATAAAGTTTTTGCTATTGTGGAAGCTCAAAATTTGGATAATTCTTCTAGAGATCAAATGTTTGGTGCTATAAATTATTTTGAAATGAGAGAGTTTGGTCAAGATACTAAAAAAAAAGAAACTACTTTTAAAGTCTACAAAGTGGAAAAGGATGATAGATCACATCCACATGATCTTGATGAGGTGGAAGTAAAATTTGTGAGGAGATTGCAAAAGGGTACTAGAAAATACAAAGGTAAGCTAATTTTCAAATGTTTCAATTATGGAAAGATAGGTAATTATACATCTAAATGTCCAATCAAAGTTACTAATGATAAACAAAAGGATAATAAGGGTAAATTTGTTAAAAAGAGTTGCTATGTTAAAAAGGATATTGGTGTATCTAATGACGAATAATCAGATTATCCAGATGAAGAAAGTGATGAATTCTTGTTGGTGGCTTTAAATGTTGGAACTAATTCTACTAATCTTGAAAGATGTGTGAAAGTAAGTGTTCCAGATATAGGTCATAACATTGAAGGAACTATGTTGACTAATTTTCATGCTAGAGAGGAAATAAATTACTGTATCATTGATAGTGGATGCTCAAATCATATGACAGGTGATAAGGGTAATTTTTTCAAGCTTGAAAATTATGATGGTATTCTTGTTAAGTTTGGTGATCATACATCTGCTAAGATTTGTGGAAAAGGTTCAATTAGTTTTGATGGAAAGAATAATATAGGTGATATTTATGTCAAGGGTCTCTAGAATAATATTCTAAGTGTACGAAAAAATGTGTAGAAAAGAATCTGATCTTGTGTTTTAGAATGGTTCTTGTGAAATCAGAAAAGGAAGCTATGGTATTCTGGTTGTTGTTGGGACAAGGATGGGAGGTAAATTCTATCAACTCAAAGGTAATGGTGTAAAGTGCTTTATGTACCAAAGTAATGAAAGTTGGTTATGGCATAGAATAATAGATCAGTTCAACTTTGATACCCTGGAAAGGATAATATCTAATAATTCTATGAGATATTTGTGAAAGATTACAAAGCTTATCAATGCAATCTACAAAGAATATCAAAATAGAAAGAAAACAAAGGAAAGATTCAAGACAAAAGAATATTCTACCAAAGGACCCTTATATTTAGTTCATACAGATCTGAGTGGACCTACTAGAATTAGAAGCTCATGTGGTGACAGGTATTTCATGTTATTAATTGATGATTATTCTAGAATAGCTTGGGTTACATTTCTTAAAGAAAAACCAAAAGCTCTAGACAAGTTTAAAGAATTCAAGTCTATGGTTGAGAATGAAATGAATATGAAAATTAAATGTCTGAGGTATGTTAGAGGTGGTGAGTTTACTTCAAATGAGTTTAACAGTTTTTGTGAAGATCATGGAATAAAGAGGCATTTGTTAGCCCCTAGAACTCCTCAATAGAATAGAGGTGTGGAAAGGAAAAATAGAATAGTTCGGGAAGAAGAGAGGAAAATGATGAAGGAAGTTATTCTTATGGATTTCTATTAGAGAGAAGCAATTCACACTACAATCTACATTCTTAACAAAGGTCAAGCAAGAATGAATAGTTCAAAGACTCTCTCTGAGTTATGGTATAGTAAACCCCCTACTGTGAAGTATATTAGAGTATTTGGAAGAAAATGTTATACCAAAAGAGAAGAAAAAAAATTAAGAAAGTTTGATGCAAGATCTAGGATGAAGGAATCTTCCTTGGATACTCTACAAGAAGCAAGGCCTATCGGTGCTACAACAAAATATAATTGAAGAAGATTTTTGAGAGTGCAAATGTAAAAGTGGATGAAGAACCAAATAAAATTTCAGTACTAATAGAAGGATATGAATCTAATGAATCCCCTTACAGTGAAGAAGAAAAGGTTGAAGATGAGGGAAAAGAGTTGATAGTTGAAGAAAAAAAAGCTCCAAAAAATAACCCTAAGACTCCTAATTATGTGCAAAAGAATTATTTATAAGATCAAATCATTGGAGATATGAGAAAAGTTGTGCTACCAAGAAATAAGCTACTATGATAGAAGAACAAGTAAATTTCTACTTACTTACTAAGGTGGAATGAAAAATAGTGATTGAGGCATGCAAAGATGAGAATTGGATCAAAGAAATGAAGATAGAGTTGAAATAGATAGAGAAGAATCTAACTTGGGAATTGGTCCCAAGACCAACAAACAAGAATGCGATTGGAATTAAGTGGGTATTCCAGAACAAGCTGAATGAAGATGGAAAATTTGTCAAGAACAAGGCTAGACTTGTGTGTAAGGGTTACTCATAGGTTGAAGGTATAGATTTTGAGGAAACTTTTGTGTCAATTGACAGAATGGAAGCTATCAAGATGTTTTTAGCTTTTCTAGCACAAATCGATTTCAAGGTATATCAAATGGATGTGAAATTTGCATTCTTGAATGGTGAGTTGGAGGAAGAGGTATACATTGAACAACCAGAAGGTTTTTAGTTGTCAGGAGATGCAAATATGGTTAAAATATTGAATAAAGCATTGTATGGACTGAAGCAAGCTCCTAGAGCCTGGTATGCAATGTTAGACATGTACTTTCTACAACAAGGATTCATGAAAAGTACTATAGATAGAAATTTGTATTTCAAAGTTGAAGGAGAACAAATCTTAATTGTGGTGGTATATGTTGCTGACATAATCTTTGGAGGAAATGAAGATATGTGCAAAAAATTTGTAGAGGAAATGTAGAAATAATTTGAAATGTCAATGTGTGGGGAGATGGATTTCTTCCTTGGTTTGCAAATCAGTCAATCAAAGAAAGGTATATTCATATGATAGTCTAAGTATGCTAAGTAATTTTTAAAGAAGTTTGAAATGGATGACTCTAAACTAGTATATACTCCTATTGTCATTGGTTGTAAGTTGAGAAATAATGATGAATCTCCTAAGACAGATCAGAGAAAGTATAGATCAATGATTGGAAGACTATTATACCTTATTGCTACTAGATCAGATATCATGTATTCAATTTTTCTTGTGGCTAAATTTCAAGAAGATCCCAAAGAGTCTCGTGTTGCAGCAGTGAAGAGGATATTTAGATATTTGAAGGGCACTCTAGATTATGGTTTGTGGTATACTAAGTATACTAACTTCTCTTTGAGTGCAAATACATATGTAGATTGGGTTGAATGTGTAGATGACAAGAAAATTACAAGTGGTGGTGTTTTCTTTATTGGAAGCACATTTGTTTCATGGATAAGTAAGAAGTAGGATTGAGAGTCATTATCTACTACAAAACAAAAATATATTGTAGCATCATGTTATACACAAGTGTTGAGGATGAAGAAAATTTTGAAGGATATCAGAGTCATATGATGAACCTATTCCTATCATGTGTGACAATACAAGTACAATCAATATTCAAAGAATCCAATAATACATTCAAGACCAAAATATATCTCAATCCGGTATCACTTCTTGATAGAGAAAGTTGCAAAGAATGAGGTGAAGTTGGAGTATGTGCTTACTAAGGATCAAGTTACTGATATTTTCACAAAGGCTCTTCCAAAAGATACTTTTTAGTATCTCTAGGAGAAGTTAGGGGTTTTTTCCCCTCCTTTCAACTAAATGCATGTGTGTGTGCATCTATTCAAGAAGCATTTCAAGATACATTCCTTTTCCTAGGTTAATGTTGAAGGCTACCTCTCATGGGGAGTAGGTAGTAGTAGTCGATGGATGATGCAGTCAGATGGAGCATATTGTGTGTTCCTAAGGGGGAGTATGTAGGGAGTGTAGAAGAATGAGTGTAGTTGCTTATTGGTATTTGGTGTATGTAGGTTTTTCCCTTTGTATTTTTTCAAAGGGGGAGAGTAAGAGTGTCAAATGCATCTTTGGCCCTTTTCTGTTGATGTCAAAGGGGGAGAGAGAGTCTGGAAAACATGGAAAGAGTTACTGCAGAAGTTAATATGGTCTGAAGACCATAGGGGAAGAGTGAATTTGAGGTGTTGTAGGAGAATAAATTTGAGATGAAGAGTAAATTTTTTTCCTAGTCAGGGGGGAAATAGCTTATCATAGTATTGTTGTTGGTTGCTTTTTTTTTTTATGGTTTTTTAGAAAGCAAGTGTTGCCATCAATGAAAAAGGGGGAGATTATTGGAAGTTTGGAGATGTTGGAGTTGTTTGTGAGTTGCTTGGGTGTTTTCATTGATGTCAACCCCTTGTGTGAAGAAATTATTGGAATGATGTTGATGTTGATAATGTCAAACATTAGCATTTGATTTGTTGGAGGCTTGGAGTTGTCGGTATTAATTTCAACAGATTGTTGGTGTTGTCATTGATGTCCTGCTTCAATATAGTTGCAAAGGTTGATCATTTGACTTGTGTTTGGGTAGATTTTTTTAGTTGGAAAGTATTGCATGTTGCAAAGTTTATAGATCTATTGCAGATATATTAGTAGTGTTGTTGATGAAGTTGGTTCACTTGGTTTCCAAGTTCTTTTGAGAAAATTTGAGTAAAAGAGATTTTAGTGTGACCAAGTGGTGTTCAATGTTTTTCTTCACATTCCTTCATGGTTTAAGACATGCCCATACAGTTTAGATGTGATGATCAGAGGTTTTCAGAGGTTTCATATCTAAACTTTTAGGTTTTGGATCATATTACAGTAGAAGATGTGTTTGACAGTATGTTTATCTTAGGGTGTCTGGGAGAAATGATATTGATCTAGATTTCTCCATAGTAAAGGTTTTGGTATTACAGATCTAGGAATGTGCTTATAATTTTAGTATCTACCTTCCCTTGAAGTTTCAGATGTTGATTTGTTTTCAATAGTTGTCTGGTGTGTTGGATGCCTATGCTAGTATGTTTAGTTGCACATAATGAAATTGTTCTTGAGTTTCAGGTGGTTGCAGTAGTTGTGCAAAATATTTTAATGATGCTGAAATTTTTTTGAGATGTTGTGTGGTCCACAAGATTTTTTTGGACTTTGAGAAGGCTTTTTGGAGTAGCTTGTTAGTGTTAGTGTAGGTTTGGCTGACTTGGCATGCTAGCGCTAATTGTGGGGGACAATTTTTGGTTGAGGAAGTGCTGAGAAGTGTGTTGGTGTACTTCACTTCTTTAACTATGGATTTGGGTCCCAATTAAGCAGTGGCATGATGTGGCTTCACTTCTTTAAATTGCGGAAGTGTTTGGTTCCGACCTATTTGGTGTTGCACAGTTGAGGTGCATATGTTTCCTTAAGGTCGACCTAATTGAGATTGTTTTAGGTTACGAAGGGTATATATGCAAGAATAATTTTTGTATGGATAAAGTGTGAAGATTGTGTCATGAAAAAGATGCAAAAGTGATCAAATGTGTTGATCTGAGCATGATCCTTAATTCCTATGACTTCTTGATGTAGTGAGAAGAAGGTGTCTAAATTTCAGCTTGTATGATGAGTTGTTTGTGCTTCAGTGGAACTGTACCTTTGACATATGAGAGATGCATCATTAGTAGTTCAAATTGGTAGTGATCCATCCCTTCTTTCTTTCTTCTAGATAGTGATTACTTTGGTAGCGATCCAATGATAGTGAGCCTTTCTTTATCTTCTTAGGTAGTGCGCCCTTGACATTGAGCCTTATTGTATTTGGTGTTGCAATTCATACATTAATGAGATAATCCTCACCGTGGTTTTTCTCTTCTTGGGTTTTCCATGTAAATCTAGTGTTATTATGTGTTATTATGTGTTTGATGCATATTAAGGGTTTAATGGTGGATAAGGATTTAATAACTAATGCAAATTTGAATGTTAATGAGGGTTTTTGATGTTTTAAAATTATACAATTGATTCACCCCCCTCTCAGTTGTCCTATACATCTAACTAAAAAAATTCTCTCATTTAATACTTTTCCCCTAACTCTATAAACTTTAAAAAATAGGCCTAAGACATTAGCAACTGGGGCACATATGTCCTCCTATTTTGGCTCCAAATTCAATTATGTTGGTTTTGGAATTTTATTATTTGAAATTCAAATACTAAAATTCAACTATCAAGATTTAATTTTTGGGAAATTAGAATAAACACCTATAAATAATTAGTCTTTTCACTATTTGAAACTATGAAAGAAAGAATTCAAATTTGAATTTATGAAAGCAAGAATTCAAATTTTCGAGAAAAGAAAGAAGAAGGATATCATTACACTTTTCCACATTAATTCATATTTACAAGTCTTCAAGCTTATTTATAGATTTCATCAAGTATTACTCCATGATTAAAGATTGATGACAATAGAAGAGCATGATGGATTCTAGGTTTGGAAAGTGATTTTGGTCATTTTCTACAACCTAATGACTTGTTTCCTAAGTTTTTTCATCTTCAAACTTTATTCTACTTGTAGCTAAGGAAATGTATCATTATGTTTCAAATTTGCTAAGAGAGTTTGGCTCCCTCTAAGCTAGATATTATCATTTTTCATATAGGAATCCTCTCTAATGCACTTGAGGATGTTTTTATGCACTTTCAACTCATATTAACCTTAGATGCACTTAAGGTTAGAGAAACCACACTATTATCGATCATTTTATTGGCTATTATGAAGGTAGAAATACCAAAATATGGGTTTGACTAAGGTAAACTCTTATATAGCCACCATCCACCATTCATTCTTGCAAATTTGTTGCAGGTCTAGATCTGAAGATGGAAATTTGTAGAGTAGAAATCTAAGAGAAGACAGAGTGCTACAAGTCCAACATTTTAGATCCAGAACAAGAATATTAGGACATAAGTGCCCTAGGTGCCTCTATCCTACCAAAACAACTTTAGATGTTCAGGATAGGTGCATAAAACTCTACCTTTCTTAGATCTAGTGTTAGAAATTTTTGTTACAATTTGTCTATTTTTGAAATATTGCATTTTTTAGTCTAGGACACATAGTTTAATTAGGTTGATTAAATCAATTTCTAAGGCTCTTAAGGATCAGATCTAGATTTGGTTGACTCACATTCATGGTTGAAAGTTGATCTAATCACCTTGATTTGTATCCTAAAATTTTCTTGAGAAAGGATCGATCCTATTGTTATATGTATTAGACCTACGATCCCTTTTTCATCAAAACATTTTGGTGAACTTGACATTTTTACATCATAAACCTTCTGAAATCTAAAATAATTCATCCTAGATCTAGTTTTAGCATTTCAATATTTTGTATTTTTCATGTAGGCATTCATTTTTGCATCATAAAAGGTATAAACAATTTAAAAAATTGCATATCATATTGTATTATAGGTTGCAATTAGGTTATCCTCAATAAATAATTTATAATTTTTAGATTTGTTAGCATCATTTATAATTTACAAAAAGTGTCCTTGCATTTCAAGGAAAAGGTGTCATTTTGCTTAATTTTGTGTAAATTAGTGGAAGATTGTTACTTTTCAGTACTGAAACTTAGCAGATATGTAGGTTGATTGCATGAATTTTCTAAAACATTACATAATTGGGATAAATTACATTTCATTTTTATAAAATTTGAAAACTCTAGGTTGTTACACTACATTACAAAATCTAGAAACTCATAAAACAAAAATAAATTCAATTCAAAACTAGGTTTTACATGCCATCACATAGTATTTCTTGTAAGCTATGGCTCTGAAACTAAAATCTCAGACAAATTCTAGTTATGACATAGGCACCCTAGGTGCCTCTATCCCGTTAAATCTATCTAAAATTTCAGGTGCAAAAACATATCTACTGTCGGTTTGAAACATACCTATTGATTTCTAGATTTGTGTCTATAACAGGTTTGTAAGTATTTTTCTAGTCCTAGGTTGCCTTAACAAGCATAGAAATAATTTAAAATTGAAATTTAATGATTAATCTTGGAGAAATCAGTCATATGATCATGCTATATCTCTCTCTACAAGTGCATTACATACCTATTAAACCATTTAGTTGTGATGACTTTGACATGTTAGATGTAGCCCTTGAGGACTTCATCTTACTTAGTTCATCCACTAAAGATTCTAATGCTTCAACACATGAAAGAATAATTAATGCAATCATCCCTCAAATTATCATTTAGCCACCTACAAAACAGCCTCAAGTCCAATCCAAACCCATGCTTATCTTAAGACCACCCCAAAACAAACCAAAACCTCTAAGTCATATCTTGAATTTTTCAAGGAAAATAACCCAACATAACCATGCAAATAATATATCACAATAGTTAAATTTATCATACCATTGGTCATACATACAACACAAGGAATAACAAGAAACCAAGACAAACACAATCATTTCCCTCATCAATACCACTCCCACAACTTGTTTTACCTAGTGCACCTCATTTACGCCAACACAATGTAAAGGAGTATGATCTTATGGAATATCTTCATGCTACTCCTACTAAGATATCCTTGTGGGATTTAATTCAAACATCATATGTTTATCACAATATGCTTCAAAATACTTTGTAGAATGTTGTTGACTCTTCTAGTTTACAATCAAATGATATAGCATCTTTACTTTAGGGTATGAATTCGATCAATGTATATATTGTCTTTAATGAAAAAGAGTTACCCCCTTTGGAGACACATAAATAAAATGATTCTTTGATGATAATGGCTATTATTAATAAGGTTGGTATTAGGTGTACCCTTATTGACAATGGTTCAAGGCTTAATGTTTACAACATAAATCTTTTGGATAAAATTGGAGTAGATAAAACTAAAATTAAACCAGATTCCTTGTCTATCTATGGTTTTGACATGGGAAGACAACCACTTAGTGTGATAACCTTACCTGTTAAAGTTGGAAAGGTGGTGTTATAAACTCTCATTCATGTTATGCCTCATGATCTTTCATACATTCTTCTCTTGGGTAGACCATGGATTCATGGGATTAAAGGAGTGACTTCAATACTTCATCGTTTAATTAAATAAACTTACAAACATAAGGTTTACATGATAAAATATGATCTAAAATTTGAAAATTTCTTACAAATTGAAACAAGAATGAAGAACCCTCTTGGAAAATTGACACCTACTACAAAGGTGGAACCTTTAAAAGCTGAGGACAAAGATGAAAGTCTTTCATCAATGAAAAATTTGTTGGATGATGGTTGGGCCACATTAGTTTTCACACTTACATTCATGGGGGAATATAATATTTCACAATCAAAATTAGAAAAAGAGAAGGAATTTGTAGTGGTATCAACACAATCCGTCATTGAAACATCCAAGACATAATAATCTACAATTTCTAGTAATGAGGAAAAAAATTTACACATCTACTTATGATGAAAGTGATTATGAGAAACCACCTTCCTTGAAAGAAATGGAAGCCATTTATGAAAGAGGGTACCAACTCTTCAAACAATTTGGCTATAATGGAAAAGGATGTGGAGTGTAAGAACAAGGAATTTGCGTTCCTGTAGAGCTTAATACACAAGAAACAATAGGAGGTCTTTGTTATTGTCTTTCAAAATAAATAGAAGCATCAAAGAGACCTTCACTTAATTTCAATGCCATCTTGCAACATTCTCCTAAGAGTGCATCTTGAAATAATAGACACCACATATGATGATATGTCATTAGATATCTTTCAAAATGACGAGTCTTTAGACAAAATTTTGGGTATGAATGATACTTTACCTAATAATAATCATAATCAATGGATTTCCGATTGTTTTAATGTTAGATGAACTATGTGATGATGAACAAGATGAATCCAAAACAATCCCTAATATTCCAAACTATAATGCATTACTTGTGGGAGACACCCTAGATTTTCCAATGGACCCATCTAATGAGGAGAAGGTGTTACAAATTGGAAACTATCTTGATGAGGAAGAAAAAGAAGATCATCAAACATTGCTACATGAATTTATTGAAATATTTTCTTGGACTTATTTGGACATGCTGGGTATTGACCCTAAGATATTCATGCACAAAATTATCCTTAAAACAGATGCTAAACCTATGAGGAAAAAGATACGAAATATGAATCCTCAGGTGGATTTATTAATTAAGCTAAGATTGAAAATATATTACAAGATAGTTTTATCCAACCTATTGATTATTCACCTTGGATATCTAATATTGTACTAGTATGGATTTACATGATCTCAATAAAGCATCCTTAAAGGATGATTTTCCCCTTCTAAACATTGAAATGATAGTGGATTCAACCACAATACATTCTTTATTTTTTGGTAGATGGTCATCGCTCCCCTCAAGATTCATGACATGGACTAACCACCTCCCATGAATCCATTAACTCTAGCAATTGTATTGGACATTAATTGGTTGATCTTTTGGTGCAACAATAACTATGGGGCCAACAATTGGTATTAGAGCCAAAGGTGTCAATTTCGAATCCCCTCAGGTAATGTCAAGGGGGAGATTGTTGGTAGATGGTCAATGCTCCCCTTGGGATTCATGACATGGACTAATCACCTCTCATGGATCCATTAACTTTGGTTGTTGTATCAAGCATTAACAGGTCGATCTTTTGGTGCAACGACAATCGTGGGGCCAACATTATTATCATTCATGGATGGTTTTTTAGGATATAATCAAATTTTCATTAATATTCAAGATCAATATAAAAAAAAATTCAATACACCTTGGAGAACATTTTGTTGGGTAATCATGCCTTTCACATTGAAGAATTTTGGAGCAACATATCAAAGATCTATCACATTAATATTCCATGATTTCATACACAACATTTTGGAAGAATATGTTGATGATTGTAGACACCTAAATTTGACCATTCACATTTGGTCAAATTTATCCCTATTTCATCTATCCTGTCTTCTTATCCACATTAATGAAATAATATTGCCATTATTTAATTAACATCAATCAAATCCTTAAGGTCTCCTAAGGTACTTAATTAAATTACTAAATATTTTTTCTTCACTCCTTTCCTTTCTAAATTAAAAAAATACACCAGTTTATTTAATTTAGTCATTTATCTTATGGGAATTAAATTAAATTTTCAATTCCTCACTTTCTCTCACCTTGTCACATCCTCCATAATCCTCCCTTAATCCTAATCCACTTTCCTAATCCTTAATTAAGGATGTGCCCATTCCCAATCCATGATTAGGAGGTGTGACATCCTCCAAAATTTGCAGGTGGCTCTTAATCCTTTTTATTATCTCTTGATCTCTCACTTGCACAATTTAACCCCTTGATTAACTAGCCTAATCCACCCCCTGGTCAACCCTTTATTAAATGCTACCTATACCCCCAAGGAATTTTTAATTCATTTTTATTCACTCGATGCCCCTCAAGGAATTTTAATTCCTTTGGTCTTCCCCATGTGGATTAAAATGGAATTTTTAATTCCCCTTGTCCCATCTTCCCAATGATTTGGGAAGATTGGACAAGAAATCCCTTTATGAGGGAGATCTTGTCCATCCAAATCCCTATGTTACTTACCAAGTACCTCCCCGTCTCTCATGCACTCTCATGATGAAAAGTGTCATCAACATGGAGGGGCATCTCAACCCTTGATATTTATATCCTATCATCCTAGCCATCTATATCCTTCTCCCCTTGGTAAATAGCTACACTTAGTAATTTTTACAAATCATCCACATTCAAGCCTTTAATCCTTCATGCAAAAAATCCATTTTCCATGCAATCTTGTGACCAAATTTGAGAAATATAAAGGTGTTATGCTATTGGAATTCATATTGAGCACACATCCAACTACATCAATAGGGAAATCATGACAACAACCTCGACTTCAAGTCCATTTTCAGCCATTTACGTACAAGTTTGAGCTTAGTTTTCCCTTATCTTGAGTGTTTGTATTGATTTTTTATTTTTCTTGGTAATTTGAATTTCCTTGCATTTTAGTAGGTAAAAATTTCATGCACGCAATGATATTATGGATAATTCTATAACAAATGAAGATCATGTCAAAATACTTCATAGAATCTTTGAAAGAATCCATAATTACAACATGAGATAGAATCTAAAGAAGTGTGTGTTTGGTGTGGATAGTAGAAAGTTCTTGGGATTCATAGTGTCAAATAGAGGGATTGAGGTGGAAACAAAGAGATCAATACAATAATAAACATGCCACCTCTTAAGAATTTTTCACAATTTTGTATCTTACAAGGAAAGATTCAATCTATTCACCATTTTGTGGCATCTTTGGCGGATTGGACTCCTCCCTTCACTTAGCTCCTTAAGAAATATTTTGAATTTAAATAGAATCAAGATTTTCACAAACTGTTTGAAGAATTGAAACAATAATTAGCCAATCCTCCTATTTTACAACCAACAGTACCAACAAAACCTTTTATCCTCTAAAAATTTGCTTCAACTAATGCCCTTGTGGCACTATTAGCACAACAAGATGAGAATGGTAAAGATCATCATGTGTATTATATTAGTTGAACATTAATCAATTATCAAACTCATTATACAACTATATGAAAATAATATTTTTCTCTTGTGTTTGCTACTAATGAATTGAGACATTATTTATTAAATGTTGAAGTGCAAGTCGTCACAAAATTTGATCCTTTAAAATACCCTTTTGCTAAAAATGATTTAGTAGGACACCTAGCTAAATGGGTTATGTTGTTAACTGAGTTTTACCTTAATTTCATTTCTCAAAAAGCAATCAAAGAGCAAGTGTTGATTGACCATTTAGCTGAGGCTTCTTCACCATTAGCTTTACGAAATCAAGATTACTTTCTTGATGAAAGTTTGTTGAAAAGTGATGATAATGAAACATGAGAATTATACTTTGATGGCTCTAAGTGTTGATCTGGCTCTGGTGTTGGAGTTATATTAGTACCTCCCTCAGGGAAGCCAATCCCTTTATCCTATCTCCTAAAATTCTTATATACAAATAACACCATTAAGTATGAGAATATTATTGTAGGATTACATGCAACCTTATCCTTAGGTGTTCAACACATTCGTATATTTAAAGATTCTCAATTTATCATCAAACAATTAATGGGTCCTATCAAGAAAAACATGATAAGTTATCTAAATATAGAGACCTTGCATTAACAATATTGGAGTTTTTCACATCATGCACTATTTAAAATGTTCCCCAAAAGGATAATCGACATTGATGGGACTCTCAATTTTCTAAGGTCTGCGAGCTAGGATTTTGGGGTTTCAAAGTTACCCATGGTGTCTTGAATTATCAAATTTTGAAAACCCTCTTGTTATGTTCCAATAGTGACTTACTACTGAGGGTCACCGGTCACTTAAGTGAGGTTTTATCCCTCTCGGGTCATGTCTTTACCTGCCCCTTTCATCTGGCTTTCTAGTCTTCCTGCCAAGATGGCTTATGCTTTTATACCACCAAGGGTTTCACTGGCCGGTCCCACCTAAATGTTTCATTTGAGGTCTAGCTAACCATCCGATCGCAGGTTTTGATTTGGGTCGTTTATCGCCGACCTTGCAGGTTTTCCTGCTAGTGTCACCAAAGTAGTTCAAGGTTTGTGAGATGTCGCCACCTGGCATTAACGGATGTGTGGGTTTTTCCGAAGGTGTTGGAGGTGACGTATTGTCATCTCTTCACTCGCGATGGTCTTTAATAATGGGGTTAAATATGACCTCTCGCACACCTCGCACAATCGGAGTAAATATTCTTAATGGTACTACGAGGTCTGTGAGGGGGTGATGTGTGTTCTTTCTTCTTTGGCCAGTGGGGCTATGTGGGCCCTACTATATGGTTTATACCTCCTATTTTTGTGGGTTTTGATTGGATGACTTTTCCCAGGTGCTGAAGTGGATTGTCAAATACTCATTAACTTAATCTCAACCCTCCAATTTGCCAGATGTGCTCTAAATCAATGATTCAAATTCAAAGGAGGGGTGTGTGATTCGTCTGTGTGGCATATACTGCCTTGTTGTTGCTAGTTTCATTAATGGCATGAATTTTCCTTTTCTCAAGGATCTCCTCCTGATTTTCTCCGACGTGCGAATAGTGCCATCCTGCTGAAGACACTCATGGCTATCTTAGCCACTAATTATTCAAGTGCTTGAATTGCTTTAGAGCAATTATGTCCTCCACACTAAGCCATTCTATAAATTCTAACCAAGTTATGTGCAATTAGCATTGCATTTTCTTTTGTTTTTGTGCAAGAAGGTTTTTCTTCGGTGTATTGCAAGGCTCTGTTTTTCTCTATATGGACAAATCGACTGAACGTAGGAGTGCGAGGCTGGGAGCCCAAAGGTTATTGGTTGTGATGGATCCAATTACTCCCATGGTGCCCAGGGGTACTACTAGGAATACTGGAAAGAATTTAATATGTTGCTCATCCCCTGTAGTCATATCTGATTCTGATGGTAATGAATCTGACACCGATTTAGACTACTGGTGTTACTTGGCCACCTTAATAGAGCTTATGGGAGTAAATGAGGAGGTCCTAGAAATTGAACCTGTAGCTGCATTGGCACCAGGTCCTATTGTTAGGGGTTGTGTTGACAAGGCTGGTATGGGGAAGGTGGTTTCGTCGCTGTCTCAAGCGCGGACTCGAAGCAATCGCCTGTACCAGGGTCGTGTGTTTTCTTGATGGTTATCGGTGGTGGGTTTGTTGGATGTGTCTTTTACTACTATTTCATCATGTGGACGTGGACGTGCGTGTGCTTTGCACAAAATTTTGTTCTCCAACTGGTCATTATGTAACCATTTTTTTGATTCCTTTGATCATACACGATGTTATTGAATGATAAGGAATGTGAATTTGAATTTCACTTTAGGTTGAAATTCAATTTTGCACTGACAATGTAGCCTAATGCTTGTTGCTCCCCTATTATATAAAGGAGATTTCACGGCTCATTGTAGAGTCAGAATTTTGGGTCTGAAACCTTGGAGTCTGTATAGTTAGTTTTAACGGTGGAATGCTGTGAACAGTGTTCAAGAAATCATCTCAAGTGGGGATTTGTATAAACTTAGAATGCTATGCTTTTTAATTACTGATATCAAAAGAAATCTACAAAATTAAGATAGTTTGCTCTCCTGTGTGTGTGCCATGGATTATGAATGGATTTATCAAGGGTTTCTCTCTTCAATTTCAATGATTAATTGAAAGTGTAATTTGTTTTCTTTCTTTAACTTAATGAGTTAATCAAATGCTTGAAAAGAAAAATTACATGTTCATGGTTGTATATACTCAATATTCGTGAAGAAGTACTATTTTAATATACTGAAATATCTCATGATAGTAAGGCTATATGAAGATAATTTCACAATATCAGAATTATACTTTGTATGACTCCATAGCCCAATGGATGAGGCACTGTATAATGTTTACAACCTTTCTCTTTGGTGTAAGACAATAGTTCTAAGCATGCTGATCCAAATGCTGAACATAACCACATATTAAACCTTGTCTTCCTACGGGAATTAATTCTTACTTTGAGTTGGTCAATTTTGTTGCTCTTTGGTGCTTGCAATTATTCTCCAGTCTGCCAATACCAAGAATAATGACTATCCCCTTGAGTGTGTAGGAATTGTATTTTGTATACAGAAAGTGTTCTTACAAGTTAAAATACATTTTATGAACACATTTAGGTTTACCCACCTTGGTACTATAGATCCAAAAGTGTAGGAGAGGTCAGTCTTTAACTGGCTCTCATTAGTTGGCCACTAGCCATTTGCAGTCATCCACAATAGGGGTGGGCTACCTCTTAGAGAACTGCAGTCACTATGTGGGAAAAAACACCAACATACATGTCGATGCAATGAAAATTGTTGCTTCCCTTGTGTCTCTTGATGATACTTCCTCAAATTTCACATTTGTTATATTCACACTCTCACAGAACCATCGATAAATGAAAACACAAAAGAGATAATAGTTAGTGTAGACACTTAAAAATGTCTTGAATGGTATTACACACTCAAATATGATATACTAACACCATTTCATCCTAAAACCCATCCTCTTTTCACTTAATTTATTAAATTATCTTAGCTATTTAATTAATCACATCATCTGCATCTATTAATCTAATTCACCTAATTAGGTTAATTCACCACCTCTTGCACTAACCTTTCATCTTGTTAAATTGGATAAATCAAATTATTTAATTTAATCCCTAAGTCCTCTTATTTAATTAAATAACTCTAATTTATTTAATTAAATATCATATCACATCCCCCTTTTCATTAAATCATTTATTTAATGAATATCATATAATTACCCTAATTTGCATAATTGAAACTTCATTTTAATTATCAAATTACTAATTAGATCTAATCCTCCCACTTACAAGGGAATATTCCATGAGAATATTACTCCTTTGCATGTTCCTCTAAAAGGGAATATTCTCATGGAATATTCCTTCTTGCAATTATTTAAATTTCTTCAACTCGCACATTCAAATTTATTTTTAAATTAACTAAATTGCTAATTTCTCTCCATCCATTTGCATAGAGAATATTCCAAAGGAATATTCTCCTATTTGGCTCCAAAATTAGAATGGTTTCTTTCAAACAAACTTTTAGAGTTGTTACAAAGTGTGTTTGTTTGAATCATTCTTAACCCTTGATCTTTCCTTGATCCACATGATATTTTATTCACATCCATTGATGAAAATATTTGATCCATCTGCTCAACCTTCATTCATTTTTTACCATTGATTGATGTAATTGATCTGAGCCCTTGATTTACCATTTGCTTTCCTATTAATAGAACACTATTTGGAGAGAAATGGATCCATCTTTTGATAGAAAACTTATTCTATTGAAACTCACACACATTTGCATACTCCAATTGCTATCACTATCTTTGAGGGAAATTGGATTTTATCACATCCATTTGAGAGAATTTGCTTCAACATCATCCAAGCTTATCTCAAAAAAATAGGATTGAGAAACGGCTGAATTCCACATCCAATGCAGCAATGATCCCCCTATGGGATGAGGGTTTTTTATTTTAATTAGGATTCTTTATTCAATTTAAGCTTTACTTCAAGTTTTAATGGCTTCCTATTTTAACTTTGCAAGAATTTCATTTGGAATGTAACTCGATATAGCTAATTAAATCATTTTAAATTTCTTATTACAGTCATGCTTAGCTTATTTAATATTTACATCCATAGTTACCAATACCAATATTGAAATTTCTAATGAGTGGTATGCACCGATATGTAATTATTTATTTGATGGAATCTTTCCTAAACCAACTACTAAAAAAACTAGGGCTCACATATGGAAGTTGGCAGCTTGTTATATAATCTTATCCAATATGTTATATAGGTGATCATTCAATGGTCTTCTCCTTAGATGTCTTAAAAAATCTGAAATTCTTATGGCCCTTGAGTAAGCTCATGTAGGTGTTTGTGGGGGAAATTTAAAAGGATGATCCTTATTTCAAAGGTTAATTTATATCGCTTATTATTGGAAAAACATGGAATGAGATTGTTTTGATCATGTTAAGAAGTGTCACAAATGTCAAGAGCATTAGAATTTGATTCATGCTCCTACATCTTAACTTCATGCTCAAGTTTCCATTTGGTAATTTTTTGTTTGGGGTTTGGATCCTATTGGAAAGATATCCCCTCTCTCATCCTCAAGAAATATATTATAATCATTGCTATAGATTATTTCATTAAGTGGGTAGATACAATTCCTCTTCATTCCATGACTACTGATGTAATTTATCATTTTATCCTAGAAAATATTGTGGCACATTTTAGTCTTCCTTCAACTCTAGTTACGAATAATGGAACACCTTTTAAAAATAAGGAAGTTGAGAATTTTTTGGAAACATTTCACATTCAACATCATTTTTTTGCACCATATTATCTACAATCTAATGGTCAGGCATAAGCAAAAAATAAGATAATTGAACAAAACTTGCAAAAAAGGTTAATAAGCATAAAAAATATTGGCATACTAAACTCTTATGCATTATGGGATTATCACACAAGTGTTCGCACATCAACATGAAACACACCCTATAACCTTATTTACGAAGCTAACACAATAATGCCCTTAGAGTTATAAATTCCTTTTTTGTGGGATTTTCTTAGTGGCCTTATTGATAGGAACACTTATAGGGAACAACATTTGTAACAAATTGAAATACTTGATGAACAGTGTATCAAAACTCTAAAGCATCTTCAAGCCTATTCTAAAAACATGCAATGCAAGTACAATGATAATTCCATTCTTTGTTCATTTAATAAAGGGGAGTTGGTGTTATATGAAAATCAATGCATTGTCAATGCAACTCCAAATGACACAGGAAATTTTAGCCCAAATTGGTCGTAGGACCTTATATCATTGATGAGGTTTATGGGTCTAGTGCGTATAAACTTAAGTCAATGGATGGTACACTGTGTTGCAAGCATGGATGTGTTTGGTGGTGTTGTCATTAATGTTGTCATTGATATCAACACAGTTCAGGTTGATGATAGATGGTACTTGTATAGTTGAGATATTGTAGAAGTGCTTAGAGTACATGGAGCTATATTTATGAAGTTGAAGTTGTGTTTTTGCCAAGTGCTTTTGAGAAATTTTAAGAACTAGTGAAGGAAATGTTGAAGTTTATGTTCTGAGTGTGCTCTGCTATTGTGCTAAGTTTCACTTCTTCAATGTTATTCCTATGCATGTGTGAATTTGTAGTTGTGTTCATGAGCTGCAATGGATAATATATTCTAATTTTTAGCTTCTAGATCGATGAAGAATGAAAGATGTGTTCATCGATGTGTGAATTGGTTTGATAGAACTATTTGTTTGTGGAACGGGAGAAATTTTTTGGCTCCACAATATTCTGGTGTTTGATTTCAGATCTTGTGGAACTGGGAGATGATTCATATTTATGGTTTCTATGTTCTAATTAAATTTTCTTGTTATTTGGCACTCTGGAAGACTTTCTCCAGAGCTCCTCTGTGTTGCTAGTCGGTCCAATTGGATTGTTGCAGAACATTCTATGAATGAAGAATGTTGCAATTGTTACGGATGTACCTGAAGGTTTCTTAAAGATGGAAAAATATCTAGTGAAGCATGTTTAGTGATCCATGTGTGATCATCTTGCTGGAGATGCACATACCTCAAAGATCATTGGTGTTTTCATTAGGTTTGGCCGACCTGGTGTCTACATGTACATAAAGATTTTGCATCAAATTAAGGAAGTTTGTGATTGATCCAAGATGTTGTTTGGGTCCTAATTAAATGTGTAATTGGTCCTCTCTCATTCTTATCCACCTCGGGAATGTTGAGTAGCCGACCTAATTTGAATTTGAAAATTGAATGTATAGTCGACCTTGGAGAATTTTTCTAGGGTTTAAGATGGTATAAAAATAAATCAAGTTGTTGTGAATTGAACATCCATCAATCAAGAAAGCAAGTGAAGTGTGAAAAAGTGTGAAAAGCAGAGTTTGCAAGAGCAAATCAAGGCAACAGTACTTTGATGTGTTAGACTCCTGAAAGCAGTGAGCTGATGGTGTCTACAATTTTTTGATCAAGCTACGAGTGTGTGGAACTTTTGTGGTGGATCTTTATTTATCTTTTCTTTTTATGTAGGTAGTAAGACCCCTTCTAAATAGTAAGTCCCATTGTGAGCCTTTGTATCTAGTATTGCATTATTACTATATTGTGAGCTAATCCTCACCGTGGTTTTTTCCTTATTGGTTTTTCCACATGAATCTAGTGTCTCTGGTGTTTTCTTTCTATTATCTAGATTTCATGTTTACACTTAATAGAAGATTTAGGTTAAAGTGGAATTGATTAAGGCTAGAAGTAAAGTAATTTGATACAACTGATTCACCCTCACTTCTCATTTGTCTTGTGTATTTCAACAATTGGTATCAGAGCTTTGGTTTCTCAATGAAAATCTTAACCACTTGAGGTAGATCAGATGGTGCACAAGTTACAGATCCCTATTTTTGATAGAGTTGATTACAGTGACTGGAAAGAATAGATAAGAGGTTATATGGTTTCTATTGGTTTCAATAATTGGAAAGCTATGGATACAAAGTATGTCACACCATTTTTTGGTCCTTCCTCTATAGATGAGATTGTGGCTTATGAAGATAATGAAAAGTCAAGGTATGCTATCTTCAATGCTTTATCTAAAATTGAAAGAACAAAAGTTATCTCTTTAGGCACTACTTATGAAGTATGGGAAAAACTAAAAGACATTTATGAAGGGAATGACAGAGTAAAATTATTAAGGCAGCTAATAGCTAAGCAAAAATTTGAAAACCTGAGAATAGAAGAGGGAGAAGATATTGCAAGATATTATTAGAGAGTTGAACTTGTAGCAAATGAGATCAAGAATCAAGGTGGTACCATGTCAGATGAAGATATAATTGAGAAGATATTGATGACTCTACCAGATAATTATAGTGACAAGGTCTCTGCTATTGAAGAATCATATGATCCAAAGACATTTACTAAGGAGCACCTATTTGGTATCTTGACTGCATTTGAGATGATAAAATATGTAAGAGACAAGGAGAAAACTGAAACATCCTTCAAAGAAATGAAGATAGGAGATGACCGAAGGATGATGATTTACAAGAGTTGGAAGAAAACTTCACAAGGAAATTGAAGAAAGGTACTAGTAAATACAAAGGTATGTTTCCCTTTAAGTGTTTGAGTTGTGGAAATATCACTCATTATGCATCAAGATGTCCTAATAGAGCTACACACGAGAAGAACAAGGATAATAATAATAATAATCAAAAAGAAAAGAAGGATAGGAAGTGCAAGAAATTGTATTGTGTCAAGGAAGATACGGGAATTTCTAATGATGAGTATGATCTTGAGGAAGATAAAGATGAATATTTATTTCTATCCCTAGAAAATAAAGTTGTATATGCTAACCATGGAAGATGTACAAAGGAATTTGGTCTAGAGAGCAAGAAGGATGAGATGGAAGGCACTTTGGTGAATATTTTTTCATGCTAGACAGGATGAAGACTTTTGGGTAATTGATAGTGGATGTTCAAATCATATAACTGGAGATAAAATTAAGTTCACTAAACTTGAAAATTATGATGGAGGAATAGTTATGTTTGGAGATGATTCAGGTGCTAGGATTGTTGGTAAAGGAACAATTTGTTTTGATGGGAAACATAGTACTGACGATGTCAATTATGTTAAGGGTTTAAGGAATAATCTCTTAAGTGTTGGAAAAATGTGTAGCAAAGGATTTAAGCTTGTGTTTCAAGATAACGCCTATGAGATTAGAAAAGGATTCAGAACTCATGGAAACATCTATCAACTTAAGAGTGGTGATGGTCAATTTTTTGTTTCATAGATTAATGACAGTTGGTTGTGGCACCAAAGGATGGGACATGAGAATTTTGATAATCTGATAAGGATCAATTCTAGGGTAGTTGTCAAAGATTTTCCTAGAATCACAAAGCCTTGAAATTCAATTTGCATAAGTTGTCAGTTAGGGAAACAAACAAGAAGAAATTTTAAAGGAAAGGAACAATCATCTACCAAAATGTTGGAATTAATTCATACAGACCTCTCTGGTCCTAAAATAACAGGAAGCCTTAATGGTGATAGGTATTTTATGCTCTTGATTTATGATTACTCTAGGATGACATGGGTTACTTTTCTTAGAGAAAAATCTCACGCTTTTGATAGATTCAAGGTATTCAAGGCAAGAGTAGAGAATGAGGCAAACCTGAGAATCAAAATTTTAAGGTTTGATAGAGGTGGATAATTTACTTCTAGTTATTTTGATGCATTTTGTGAAGAACATGGCATAAAGAGAAATTATTTTGCTCCTAGAACCCCTCAGTAGAATAGAGTTGTGGAAAGGAAGAACTAGATTGTTCAAGAGGCTGCCAAAACTATGATGAAAGAAGAAAATGTTCTTGATGTGTATTGGAGAGAAGCAATCCACATTATTGTTTACATTCTTAATAGATTTTAGATCAGAGGTAAGAACACTAAGAATACTTATGAGTTCTATATTGGTAAGACTCCTACTATTAAATACTTTAAAGTGTTTTGAAGTAGATGTTACATTAAAAGAGATTATGAGAATCTTGGAAATTTTGATGCTAGATGTGATGAAGGAATTTTTCTTGGATAGTCAAATAACAACAAGGCATATAGATGCTTTAATAAAAGACAAAAAAATAGTTGAAAGTTCTAATGTAAGAGTTGATGAAGCCATGTATAGACCAATAGAAATAAATGATGTTGAAACAAATAATCCTATCTGTGAGCAAGTGCAAGAAGAAGAAAAGGAAGAAAAAGAACAAAGTGATGAAGAGGAGATTCTGGAACCTACACCTAAGACTCCTAAATATGTATAGAGAAAGCATCTAGAGGAACAAATAATTGGAGACACAAGTGAAGGTGTAAAGACAAGAAGCAAAGTGGTTGAGGTAAACTTGTGTTTACTTTCTAAAATAGAACCTAAGATTGTGAGTGAAGCATGTAGTGATGAAAGCTAGGTTAGAGAAATGAAAGAAGAACTATAGCAGATAGAGAGGAATGAGACATGGGAACTAGTCCTTAGGCCTATAAACAAAAATATAACTGGTTCAAAATGGGTATTCAGAAATAAGTTGAATGAAGATGGTGAAGTGGTAAGGAATAAAGAAATATTTGTATGCAAAGGATACTCACAGGTTGAAGGAATAGATTTTGAAGAAAATTTTGCACATGTAGCAAGAATGGAGTTCATTCGGATGTTCTTGGCATCTTCAGCTCATAAATACTTCAAAGTGTATCAGATTGATGTCAAGTTTGCATCTCTGAATGGATAATTGGAAGAAGAATTTTATATGGAGAAAATAGAAGGTTTTCTACTATCTGACAAATTAGACATGGTTTGCAAGTTAAAGAAGGCACTATGGACTTAACCGGCTCCTAGAGAATTGTATGCAAGACTGGACAGATACTTGACACAACAAGGATTCAACAAAGGGTCCATAGACAGCAATCTTTACTTCAAAGTTGAGAAAAAAATATTGATAGTTGTGATATATGTTGATGACATCATCTTTGGTGGAAATGAAGGAATGTGTAAGAAATTTGTAGAAGAGATGCAAAAATAATTTGAAATGTCTATGATTGGTGAGTTGAATTTCTTCCTTGGACTTCAAGTAAATCAAACTAACAAAGGGATATTCATTTCACAATCTAAGTACGTTAAGGAATTGTTAAAGAAGTTTGGAATGGATGACTCCAAACCTGTCTATACCCCTATGGTAACGGGATGCATGTTGAGTAAGGATGATGAATCTGCTAAAGTTGATCAAAGCTTGTACAGATCTATGATTGGTGGACTTATGTATTTAATTGCTACTAGACTAGACATCATGCATGCAGCATGTTTAGTTGCAATATTTCAAGCAGAACCTAAGGAATCACATGTTACAGCTATAAAGAGGATATTGAGATGTCTTAAGGGAACTCCAGATTATGGGCTATGGTATCTGAATGATAATGATTTCACATTGAATGCCTACACTAATGTAGATTGGGTTGGCTGTGTAGAGGACTGGAAGAGCACAAGTGGTGGTGCATTCTTCCTTGGAGGAAGATTAGTTTCATGATTGAGAAAGAAACAAGATTTAGTTTCTTTATCCACTGCAGAAGCTAAGTATATTGCAGCAACATCCTGTTGTACACAGGTATTGTGGATGAAGAAAACCTTGAAGGACATAGGTGTGTTGTGTGATGAACCTATATCTAGCTTTTGTGATAATACAAGTGCTATGAACATTTTGAAGAGCACTGGGATGCATTCTAGGACAAAGCACATATCTATCAGGTATCACTTCTTAAGGAAGAAGGTGTTGAAGAATGAAGTTAGACATGAATATGTACCTACCAAAGAACAAATTGTTGACATATTCACTAAGGCCCTTTCGAAGGATACTTTTGACTATCTCGGAGGGAAGTCCAATGGATTCACATATTCTTTTGATCTAGACTGATGATTGTGGTCTACTCCTCAAGGGGAGTAGAGAATTGCATTTTTTCAATATGTGATATAGATGCATTCCTAAGGGAGAGTGAACAAAGCTTTATATGGAAAGAGTTTTCATCCAAATTTACTTTTCCATTGATGTCAAAGGGGGAGAGAGAGTCATGTGAAAAAATCATGCTTGTGCAGGTTGTCTAATCTAAAGAAGAAGTAGGAGATTGTGTATGCTTTCTTTGATGGTTTTTCACATCATGTGTTGCCATCAATGACAAAGGGGAGATTGTTATAAGTATGGATGTGTTTGGTGGTGTTGTCATTAATGTTCTCATTAATGTCAACACAATTCAGGTTGATTACATATGGTACTTGTATAGATGAGATATATTGTAGAAGTGATTAAAGTACATGGAGCTATATTTATGAAGTTCTAGTTGTGTTTTTTCCAAGTGATTTTGAGAGAATTTAAGGAATAATGAAGGCAGTGTTGAAGTGTTGCATTTCTTTTGTGTTGATCCTATGCATATGTGGATCTGTAGTTGTATTCATGAGCTTCAATGGATAATATATTCTGATTTTTAGCTTTAGGATAGATGAACAATGAAAGATGTGTTCACCAGTGTGTGATATGGTTTGATAGAACTATTTGTTTGTGGACCGAGAGAAATGTTTTTGTCGTGTAGTCTTCTAGCATTTGGTTTCAAATCTTGTGGATCTAGGAGAAAATTCATATTGATGGTTTTTATGTTCTAACAAACGTGCTTGTTATTTGGTGCTTTGGAAGACTTGCTCTAGAGCTTTTGTGTGTTGTTGGTTGGTCTAGTTGGACTATTGAAGAACATTTTGTGAATGAAGAATGTTGTAGTTGTTGTGGATGTACCTGAAGGTTTCTTAAATATGGTAAAATTTATGGTGAATGTTTTTGAGTTATCCATGTGTGATCATCTTGCTGGAGATGCACGAACTTCAAAGATTATTTGTGTTTTTATTAGGTTTAGCCGACCTAGTGTCTACATGTTACATAAAGATTTTTCATCGAATTAAGGAAGCATGTGATTGATCCAATATGTTCTTTGGGTCCTAATTAAATGTATAATTATTCCTCTCTCATTCTTATCCACCACAGGAATGTTGAGTAAAAGGCCTAATTTGAATTTGAAATTTGAAGACCGTATAGCCGACCTTGGAGAATGTTTCTAGGGTTGAAGATGGTATAAAATAAAATCAAGTTGTTGCAAATTGAACATCCATCAATCAAGCGAGAAAGTGAAGTGTGAACAAGTGTGAAAAGTAGAGTGTGAAAGAGCGAATAAAGGAAGCACTACTTTGATGTGTTAGATTCTTGAAAGCAGTGAGCTGATGGTATCTCCAATATTTTGATCAAGATGCGAGTGTGTGGAACCTTTGTGGTGGATCTTTATTTTTATTTTATTTTTATGTAGGTAGTGAGCCTCCTTCTAGATAGTAATTCCCATTGTAAGAAGTGAGCCTTTGTATTTGGGAAGTGAGCCCTTTGGCAGTGAGCCTTTGTATCTGGTATTGCATTATTACTATATTGTGAGCTAATCCTCATCGTGGTTTTTCCCTCATTAGGTTTTCCACGTAAATCTAGTGTCTTTGGTGTTTTCTTTTTGTTATCTGCATTTCATGTTTACACTTAATAATAGATTGAAGTCAAAGTGGAATTTATTAAGGTTAGAAGTAAAGTAATTTGATACAACTGATTTACCCCCCCTCTCAATTGTCTAGTCCATTTCAACACACCGCTCAAAGAACCTACAAATGATTCACATTTTCATTGATACTAAAATTTTCAATTTCTTGGAATAGTGTGTATGTTAAAGCATATTGTTAGATTAAGTAGATAGTTTCTATTTTATCTTGCATTTCTTCGTTCTTGACAAATATATATGTGTCTCAATTTTTTATGAGTAATTGTTCATTCATTTGGATTATTACTTATTTTTTCATACTATTCAATCATGCATGTTGTGTTAAATTAGATCAGTATATGCATTTAAGTTCAAAGATAGATTATAAGGGCATCTAGTTTAACATAATTACACTTAATAAAAAATGTAGCATCTAAGTAGACATAATTGTTTATTTAGATCACATTCATCACATTAGATCATGGAAATATTTATTAAATAATCTCATCAAGATTTATTAATAAATCATGTTGACATCTAATTTAACAAAGTATAATAACTCATATCTCATAGAAATATGCTCGACCCATGTCGGTTAGTGTGGGGACATACGTGGAGCCATATCTATGGTAATTTTTCTATATCTTATAGTCAAATTTAGTAGTTTTTTCATATCATATATATGATTCGACCTCCATAAAGCAAGGGAATCAGGGGGGCATACATATACCCTCGAATTTCATTCTCCTTACAAGTTTTGATTAGCATGTTGTTTCTTTGAATATCTAACAAATTGGTTTTGTAAGATTTGGTTCCTAATGTTGTGGTTTTGTAGATGACTACTTTGGGGGCTTCGTTCTCTTGTTTGATGAATGAATCATAATATCCTTATGAGTATCCTTTTACAATATGAGTAGGTCACATGGATTGAGGTGAGCGACTAGGTAGGGGATTTTAATTATGGATGTTTGAGTATCTATGATTTAGGATTATAGATATTATTGTAGGCTTGGAGTTATCATATGGTAGGCTCAAAATTAGTTGACAATTGAGTTATTTAGGAAGAGAAATAAGGGTGAAGGTGTTGGATGGATTTAAAGATAGATGGTGATGAGCGATGAGATTAATGATGAAAATGGGAAGGGGGTGTAGGAGATAGTTTCTAAGGACTATGTCATATAGGGCTAATACGCCACATTCACTTAGGTTCCATTTCTCATGCTTATGTGTGGACACATTAAAACATTTCTAAAACATGTTTCAAGGTCTTATTTATGTCCTTATCAAGACAAAAAATAAGGATAACAAAAATTATGATAGAATGAGGATGAAAATATGGATGAGAATAATACAAGGTTATGATATTATTGGTAAATAGATTTGTCACTATAGTTCACATTGAAATATGACCCTAAATTACATATTGAACAACCACAAATGAACCAATAGTTGGAAATATTTATATTATATTAGTGATCTTCAATTGAATTCTAAAGGCAAAACTCCCTCATATGATAAAATTTATATTTTAATGGTATTCTTTTGACTAGAAAGTACGAAAGAAAAGTAAATTAAAACCCATAGAAGAAAGATAACTATGTAGAAAAGACAAAAAAAAAAATCCATCCTTCAAAGGAATAAAGAGAACATATAAAATGAAGGAAATAAATTAAAATTAAACGCATGAAAAATCATCAAAAAAATAGCTATGAATTGGTCCATAGAAGAACCTTCAACACAAAGAAACGTGTCTTACTCATAGACCAACCATATGTTCATTATTTATTTCTTTAATAGAAGAGCTCATAGACTCTTTCATCATACAAAATGAAAAAATCATTCTTCTCCTTTAAAAATCCCCATATCCCAGCGTCAAAAACTAAACACCCTCCTTTAGAAGCTTTGTAATAAATAGAAAGAGTGACCTTTCAATTTTTTAATTGATCATTTTTATCTTGGAAGTTTATAAATTTTTTATAAAGGTACAAGACAACTCCTAATAATACATTTTAATTAATTGATTTTAAAATAATGCTTCCTGTGGAATTTTTCAATCAATGATTATCAAAGTTCTATTATTGTAGGTGTTTATCTTGCTTGGATGCACATTTTACTATGCTTTCACTAGTAATTGTGTCACATATAAATATGCTTCATAGCTTCATTAGAAATTTCTCATATGTTTCAGACCTGCTCTAATTGCAAATTATTTTTAAGAACATTTAGTTTTTTTTAATTCACTCTCTCTTTTCTCCTTGATTTACATATCAATCACATATATCCTTTCTTTGTGAGCCTAGGAACCATGGACATCTACTATCATGATAGCTAGTGTGCCCCCTTGTTTGGATGAAAGTAAATGTTTAAGAGTAGTCTTCAAAGGATCACATGGCTTGACCATATCTTAGACCTCATCCTTGACATCTTCTATAAAAAGATCATAATTTCAACCTTTAATCCATTTTTAATACAAATCCTTGAAAAGGGTATGCATATATGTCATTCTGTAGATTCTTCTTCATGAGAGATATGTGAAGTTCTTGAATATCTTTATTTTCCAAAGCCAAAATAATCTTGAGAATTCTCTCAAAATACATCTAATAGCTATATTGGAAAAGGTTGTGGTGCTAACGAACAAGGTATCCGCAACCCTATCGAACCTAATAGACAAACATCACATCATGGTCTTGGTTATTGTCCTTTAATAGAAATCACCAAGCCCTTACCTCCCATCAACACTATCCCAAATCACCCTTCTAACCCAACCTTAGAAAGTGATCCTTTGAAACCAACAAAGGAATCTTTGCTTAATCGCAATATCATCTCGCAACTCACTAATGATTCAGATTTTACACACTCCTCCAAAGGATTATACCAAATCTCACAATCTCGAGTACCTTGTGTCGGTATGACATCCTATACTAAGCAAGACCCTTAATTTTTTCAAACTAACGGATCACCTTCTCCCCTCGACCAAAAGGGTATCCTGTTGAGACTCCTCCAAGATCACTTGATCTCCCTCCCTCCCAGAACTTGAAAGAAATGTTCCAACATTCCTTTTATGCCTACTACCAAGTTCATGGTCATCACACTAATGAGTGTAAGGCCCTAAGTAGTAAAATCCAACATCTTAAGGATTTTTGTGCTCTCCCTTATGTGGGGGCACCTAATTCCTCTAATTGATACCAATTTTCACTCTACCTTGCATTCCCTTAATCCTTTCAACTTACTCTTTTCCTGCACTAAGTGGGGGAAAGGGGTTAGTTACCCTCTTCCCTCGTATGTCACTAGTCGTTGTCTTTTTTGACTACTCATTAACCTTTCATGAACATATAAGAGAAAGCTTGAGATGTGGATGATATGTCTTAATTTGACTCGCATGTGGCATACACCCCTCTCTTCATGACGTGGTTTATTAGAAACATATGACTCGGCATAGGGCTTTCTGAAAAAGCTCTCATGTCCTCTCCCCTTCTTCTACTTTAAAGAAATTTCTCACAAAATGGTGTGTAGAAATTCCTTTAAAGTTGGGGCATACATGACCACTCGCATTATCAAATGTCTTATTTTCTCTTTCTTTTGATTCCCTCTCTTGGAAAAATTACGTACAATGTTGCTTAGGATGAGACATCTAGATTTCTCCTCTTTTGCATACAAGATGAACCCTTTCCTCTCTTGGATACAATATGAGTACATTTGCAATTTTCCCTTCTTGGTGACATTACACATAATGTTCCTTAAGTTGAGACATTGCACGAACAAAGTAAAATCCCTTTGAACAACATCATTCCAAACATCATTTTCTTTTGTGGCGCCTTATCAAAGTTATCAAGAGGTATAACTTTGATATGGTTAAGCGGGAGGCCCAACAAGTGGCATGACTTTCCCCATAGCCACCTTTGTGAGTACGTACCAACCATGTGTATGTTTCTCACCTTCATTGGGACAACTCACCTCATGAATGACCTGATGTTTTGTGGCCCCAGAGTGAGCACATCTTTTCACCTTTCCCTCTTCTCTTCATTCAAGTTCTTATCATTGCATGATCATGTATCTCGTTTCGCCACAATGCATTCACCCTTGAATGTGTCTTCTTGAGTTGATGTCGACTTGACATACAATCTTAAATCCTTGGTGGCTTGACCACCTCCTTCATCTTCCATGTTCTTCTTCTTTCTCATTCTTTTCCATTTCCATTTGGCTACTTTAGTGTTATTTTGAATCAAGTTCATAGTCTCACTAAAGTGGGGGCTAAATGTGTCGCCAAAAAGTGTAGTTGTGACACTTTTCGCTCATTTGGACCTTTGTCTATGGGTTTTGGACCATTTTCAACCTCTTTTTACCCTTTTCTAAGCCTTGTGCCAAAGTGTTGTAAGGTGTTGCAATACATTTTCATGCTTTCCTAGGCCTATCATCACTTAATCAACCTCTTATTATGCTATAATGACCCCTTTATACACTTATAAGTCTCATCTTAGTGTGTTTTCATGAGACAATCCTAACAAACTACAATAATCATACATTAATCCTCGAAAACAATGAAAATTTCCCAGGTGGACTAGGTCGCCACCTTGGGTGACCTAGTCCCATGTGGCATCAAAATTAAAATAAACTTAATTTCTTTCTATATTTTGATCTCGTAAACCCTAAGGTCGGCCCTTATTGTGTTATTTTGGGGAAATTAGGGCACAACTTCTATAAATAAGGGTTTTTCCCCTCATTTTGCACTTCTTCTATCTCATTTTTCACCTCCCTTCTCTATCATCTCTTCTTCTTCTCAAGAAGGCTAGGGTTTGAGTAGTCTAAGTCACCAAGACATCTCTCTCAAGAAGCATCCAAATGGTTGAAAACACCATTGATGAAACTTAAGATCAAACATCATGGAAAGGTAAATCCATTGTTTCATGCTTCTTTACATTTCTATGTTCATTTGGTTTAATTACTCAAAAAGGGGTTTGACCAAGGCAAGCCCCCATACCCTAACATTCAACCTTTCTCTCTCTCTTTGTGTGATTTGAAATTCTTATAGGAATATTTGGAAAAGAACCAAGGTGGAAGAACATTCAAAAACTTGTGAAAGCTCTCTAAGGTTGAAGAAACCCTAGTTGAAGCTTGGAAGGCACTTACAGATGAAATTCTACATTTTTGGGACAAGACACCTAGAGGAGCAGACTCTATAGACCAAGGGCTTCAGATTCCATCTTCTGATCTTCAAAAATTCAACAGAGGACTAGGTCACCACTTTGGGTGACCTAGTCCCACTAAAGTTCTTTTCCAAGGATTTTGGTAGATCTGGATACCCTTTTGGCTGAAACGGGCTCCGAAGCAGTTTCCCAGAATTTGCTCGAAGAAGGACTAGGTCGTCGAACTTGGCACAAGTGTCCCTTTTGAATTCTACATCAAATTTAGCAACATTCCCAGCCTCTACAAGTTTCCAAGTGCACACCCCTTTCATCTCCAACCTTTTTTTTCAGTTTAGTGTATATTTCTTAGGTTATCTTGTACATACTTGCATATCATTATGTGTTTTAAAACATAGTTGCATTCTTTAGGATTTACATTCATAGTTAGTTTCTATTCTCCATTTCCAACACTTAGATACATTTCACACACATCAAAAACCCGAAACCCCTATTGGAAACATAGTTATCGTTGCACCAAAAGATCGACCTATTAATGTCTAATATAACTTCCAGAGTTAAGGGATCCACGAGAGGTGGTTAAGCCAAGTAATGAATCTTGAGGGGAGTACTGACTATTTTCCAAAAAACTCCCCCTCAGCGTTACCCGAGGGGATTCGAACCCAACACCTTTGGCTTTGATACCAATTTTTGGAAACACAATTGTCGTTGCACCAAAAGATTGAGCTATTAATGCCTGATATAACTGTGAGAGTTAAGGGATCCATGGGAGGCTGTTAAGCCATGTCACCAATCTTCAGAGGAGTGCTGACCATCTACCAACAACCCCTTACGTTGAATGAACACCAAGAATATCCATGTGCGAAAGGGAGCTCATTTCCTAACCTAACTTCTAGGTGAAAAACCTTAGAATCTTATTGGGGAATCCTCTTTCCCTAGAGTACATGTTTTTTGTTAGTTAATTTTGGTGAACCCAACTTTCTTGCACCCTTCTTTTCTAATGTAGAGTCCTTATTTATCCTAGGTTTGCATTGCATCTTGCATTGTTTAACTTGCATTCTAGAGTTTCATATTTTTGCATACATGAAAGTGTATATATTTTACATTATTGCATCTTATATCAATGGAATTCAACTAAAATCTGCACCGACCTTTATTCCTCCCATCATCCAACATCATACCCATCAAAACCCAGTTGAAATTTTTTGGTAATTTTTAAAAAACCCTAACTGGGGCTAATTCGCCATTCTGGGCGACCTAGTCCCTATCTAGATTTTTCACTTTCTGTCATAGCACCAGAAACCTCATTTATCTACTTTCTTAGGCTCCTAGTATCATATACTATAAGTCTATTAAATTTTGGGAACATACGTTTCCTTCTTCTAGCTCAAAATCATCATTTTAGGATGGTCATTCTTAAAATTATTTCATCATTAGATCTGAAAATGTTTACATTTCTGTAATTTTTCATCTGATTCATAAAATTTCCTTTCACTTTTTCATATGCAATGTTTATATTCATAAAACTTTGCATTAGTTTGTTAAAATTGATTTTCATTTTAGTATGTATATTCTTTACATTCTTAAAGCTTAGCGTATATTGGATAAAAAAAAATTGTATTTTTGCATTGACATTGTTTATATTGTTGAAACATTACATGAAATGTTTACATGTACTTTTCATTTATATTCAAACAATGTTAGTAGCTTACATAACTAGACATTCAAAGAAAGCTTTAATCTCTCCTCCCTATGAGAATGTTGTAATGGATGAAGAGAGAACTTTGGCTATTCCTCACGATCATATTAGTTCTTCTCCTAATATCTCTCCCCTTGGTGATAATGATATTTTGTTAGAAGAACCAGTCAATGAGATTTATGAGAATCCTAGTTGTTTCTCTCCTATTAGCTCTCTTATTGAAGAAGACCTTAAAACTTAAGACAACACAAACATAGATAATCATGATGATAACATTTTTTTTTTCTCCTCATTTTTATCCTAGTTGTGATGAAGATACTTTGTTGTTAGAAAACACAATTAGTGAAGGTCATGATACTCCTAGTTGTTCCCCTTCACCTCAACACATCCTTATTGTGCAAGAACCTTCAACCATTGATCCTTCCCCTATTAGTGATGAAGCTCTTTTCAAAGAATGAACCTTTGCTTCTCCTAAACCGTTGGTTTGTTGTTCTAAAACCCTTCCTCCTAGGGAGGATATCATGACAAACAATAAGGATAACATTTACAATAATAATATCACATCCTCAATAGAAAATAAAGAGACACCCTTGGCCTCTCCCTTGCTCAGAGATGTTAATATTATTCAGCTTCAAATCAACCTTTACCCCCCTTCCACCAAACCCACACCTGAATTCAACCTTTACCCCCTACCCATAATGTGTCTTAGCAACCAATTCATAATAATGTTGCTCATACAAATTACACCCACAAAAATCCGTGATCACAACCATCAACCTCAACACCCTTACCTTCATCTCCTCCCATCTTACCTGCTTCCCCTCACCTCAATTCCCTTCTTCGAGAGTATGACCTTGTTGATCAACTAAGGAATACTCCTACCAAAATATCCTTATGGGATCTTATTCAAGTCTCCCCTTACTATCACAACATGATGCAAAATTCCCTACAACAAGTTCCCACCACTTCTAATGAGCTATCAAATGACATAGAAACTATTATTGATGAACTCAATGCTAATATTGTTTTTCACCAAAGTGAGCTCCATCCTTTGGATGTGCAAAAGAAAAATGAATCTTTCATAATAATCTCAAAATATAAAAGCAAAGGGATAAAGAGAACTCTTGTAGATACTAGTTCTACCCTTAATGCTTTTAGTGTGAGACTTTTGGATAGGCTTGGCATTGATAGATCCCACATCAAACCCATTTCTCTATCTATCAGAGGATTTGACAATGTCACTAAGCAACCGCTCTGTGTGATCACTATACCTCTTACAGTTGGAGTGGCCACATTGGACACACAAATCCATGTTATTCCTCATGAGCTTTCATACAATATTATCTTAGGTAGGCCATGGATTCAGACTATGAATGGAGTGCCTTCCAAACTTCATCGCAAGATGAAGTAAATCTACAACAGAAAATTGTGCACACTTGATGTCGATCTCGAACCCAATAGTTTCTTAAACATTCAAAAATCCAAAGCGAACCACTTCCACACCTTAACCCCAACCACCCAAGTGGAACCCACTCAACACCCACCTAAAGAACAACATCTTACGTCAATCACCAAGCTCCTAGATGATGATTGGGGTTCCCTGGACTTCACCCCTCCTTTATTAGGAGAATCCAATATCATAGACAACGAATCTAAAAAGGGAAATGTATTCTTGTCCAAACAAGAGTCATTCAATACTTCCAAAGCATCCACCTCAACCACTTCATGCAATGAAGCACATAACAACCAATCACCCAAACCAAAAAAGCTGAAAAAGCTTTATCGAAAAGCTTATGATCTTATGAAACAACTTGGCTATAGTGGAAATGTTTGTGGTGCTAACCAACAAGGTATCCACAACACTATCGAGCCTAACACATAAACATCACATCATGGTCTTGGTTATTGTCCTTTAATTGAAATCATCAAGCCCTTACCTCCCATCAACACTATTCCAAATTACCCTTCTAACCCAGCCTTAGAAAGTGAACCTTTGCAACCAACAAAGGACTCTTTGCTTAATTGCAATATCATCTCACAACCCACAAATGATTCAAATTTTACACACTCCTCCAAAGGAGTATACCAAATCTCACAATCTCAACACTGTTGCATCAGTATGACATCCTATACTAAGCAAGACTCTTCATTTTTTCACACTAACAGATCACCTTCTCCCCTCGATCAAGAGGGTATCTTGTTGAGACTCCTCCAAGATCACTAGCTCTCCCTCCCTCCTAGAACTTGAAATAAATGTTCCAACAAACATTCCTTTTGTGCCTACTACCAAGTTCATGGTCATCACACTAATGAGTGTAAGGCCTTGAGTAGTAAAATCCAACATCTTAAGGATTTTTGTGCTCTCCCTTAGGTGGGGGAACCTAATTCCTCTAATTGATACCAATTTTCACTCTACCTTGCATTCCCTCAATCCTTTCAGCTCACTCTTGTCCTACACTAAGTGGGGGCAAGTGGTTAGTTACCCTCTTCCCTCATATGTCACTAGTCATTGTCTTTTTGACTACTCGTTAACCTTTCATGACCATATCAGAGCAAGCTTGAGATGTGGATGACATGTCTCAAGTTGACTCACATGTGACATACACCCCTCTCTTCATTAAATAGCTTATCGAAAACATATGATTCGACATAGGGCTTTCTGAACAAGCTCTCATGTCCTCTCCCCTTCTTCTACTTTAAAGAAATTGCTCACAGAATGATGTGTAGCAGTTCCCTTAAAGTGGGGGCCTACATGACCACTCACATTCTCAAAAGTGTGATTTTATCTTTCTTGTCATTCCCTTTCTTGGAAACATTACATCCAATGTTACTTAGCATGAGACATCTGCATTTTTCCTCTTCTGCATACAAGATGAGCCCCTTCCTCTCTTGGATACAATATGAGTACATTTGCACTTTTCCTCTCTTGGTGACATTACACATAATGTTCCTTAAGTTGAGAGATTGCACGAACAAAGTAAAATCCCTTTGAACAACATCATTCCAAACATCATTTTCTTTTGTGGCACCTTATCAAAGTTATCAGGAGGTATAAATTTGATATGGTTAAGCGGGAGGCCAAAAAAGCGGCATGACTTTCCCCATAGCCACCTTTGTGATTACATACCAACCATGTGTATGTTTCTCACCTTCATTGGGACAAATCACCTCATGGATGACCTGATGTTCTATAGCCCCAGAGTGAGTGCATCGTTTCACCTTTCCCTCTTCTCTTCATTCAAGTTCTTGTCATTGCATGATCATGTATCTCGTTTCTCCATAATGCATTCACCCTTGAATGTGTCTTCTTGAGTTGATGTCGATTTGATTTAGAATCTTGAATATTTGGGGGCTTGACAACCTCCTTCATCTTCCCTGTTCTTCTTCTTTCTTGTTCTTTGCCATATCAGTTTGGCTACTTTAGTGTGAGTTTCAAGCAAGTTCATACTCTCACTAAAGTGGGGGCTAAATGTGTTGCCAAAAAGTGTAGTTGTGACACTTTTCACTCATTTGGACCTTTTCCTATCAATTTTGGACCATTTTCAACCTCTTTTTACCCATTTCTAAGCCTTGTGCCAAATGGTTGTAATGTGTTGCAATATATTTTCACGCTTTCCTAGGCTTGTCAACAATTAATCAACCCCTTATTATGCTATAATGACCCCTTTATACACTTATAAGTCTCATCTTAGTGTGTTTTCATGGGACAATCCTAACAAACTACAATAATCATACATTAATCCCTGAAAACCAATGAAAATTTCCTAGGTGGACTAGGTCGCCACCTTGGGTGATCTAGTCCCATGTGGCATAAAAATTAAAATAAACTTAATTTCTTTACAGATTTTGATCTCTTAAACCCTAAGCTCGGCCTGTATGGTGTTATTTTGGGGAAATTAGAGCACAACTTCTATAAATAATGTTTTTTCCCCTCATTTTGCACTTCTTCTATCTCATTTTTCACCTCCCTTCTCTATCATCTCTTCTTCTTCTCAAGCAAGCTAGGGTTTGAGTAGTGTAAGTCACCAAGACATCTCTCTCAAGAAGCATCCAAATGGTTGAATCCTCCATTGATGCAACTTAAGATCAAACATCATGGCAAGGTAAACTCCATTGTTTCATGCTTCTTTACATTTATATCTTCATTTGGTTTAATTACTCAAAAGGGGCTTCACCAAGGCAAGCCCCCATATGCTAACATTCAACCTTTCTCTCTCTTTGTGTGATTTTCAATTCTTATAGGAAGATTTGGAAAAGAACCAAGGTGGAAGAACATTCAAAAACTTTTCCAGGCTCTCTAAGGTTGAAGAAACCCTAGTTGAAGCTTGGAAAACACTTACAGATGAAATTCTACATATTTGGGACCAGATACCTAAAGGAGCAGAAAATATAAACCAAGGGCTGCAGATTCCATCTTCTAATCTTTAGTAATTCAAAAGAGGCCTAGGTCGCCACTTTGGGTGACCTACTCCCCCTAAAGTTGTATGCCAAGGATTTTGGTAGATCTAGATACCCTTTTGGCTAAAACAGTCTCTGAAGCAGTTTTCCAAAATTTTCCCTTAGAGGGACTAGGTCACCCAACTTGCCACAAGTGTCCCTTTTGAATTCTACATCAAATTTAGCAAAATTTTCAGCTTCTACAAGTTTCCAGGTGCACACCCCTTTCATCTCCAAACTTTTTTTTTAGTTTAGTGTATATTTCTTTGGTTATCTTCTACATACTTGCATATCATTATGTGTTTTAAAACATAGTTGCATTCTTTAGGATTTACATTCATATTTAGTTTCTATTTTCCATTTCCAACACTTAGATACATTTCACAAACATCAAAAATGCCAAACCCATGTTCCAAACACAGTTATCGTTGCACCAAAAGATCAACCTATTAATGTCTGATACAACTGTGAGAGTTAAGGGATCCACAGGAGGCAGTTAAGCTATGTCATGAATCTTGAGGTGAGTACTAACCATCTTCCAAGAAATACCCCCTTGGCGTTACCCGAGGGGATTTGAACCAGACACCTTTGGCTGTGATACCAATTTTTAGAAACATAGTTGTCGATGCACCAAAAGATCGACCTATTAATTCTTGATATAACTGTGAGAGTTAAGGGATCCATGCGAGGCGGTTAAGCAATGTCACCAATCCCGAGGGAGTGTTGACCATCTGCCAACAACCCCTTACGTTGAATGAACACCAAGAATATCCATGTGCGAAAGGGAGCTTATTTCCTAACCTAGCTTTGAGGTGAAAAACCTTAGAATCTTATTGGGGAATCCTCTTTCCCTAGAGTGCATTTTTTTGGTGGTTCATTTTGGTGAACTCGACTTTCTTGCACCCTTCTTTTCTGATTCAGAGTCCTTATTTGTCCTAGGTTTGCATTGCATCTTGCATTGTTTAACTTGCATTCTAGGGTTTCATATTTTTGCATGCATGAAAGTGTATATATTTTACATTATTGCATCTTATATCAATGGAATTCAACTAAAATCTGCACATACCTTTATACCTCTGGTCATCCAACATCACAACCATCAAAACCCAGTTGAAAATTTTTGGTAATTTTTAAAAAACCCTAATTGGGACTAATTCACCATTCTGTGCGACCTAGTCCCTGTCTAGATTTTACATTGTCTGTCACAGCACCAAAAACCTCATTTATCTACTTTCTTATTGTCCTAGTAACATATACTATAAGTCTAGAAAATTTTGAGAACATAGGTTTTCTCCTTCTAGCTCAAAATCATCATTTTAGGATGGTCATTCTTAAAATCATTTCATCATTAGATCTGAAAAGGTTTACATTTTTGCAATTTTTCATCTCATTCATAAAAGTTCCTTTCACTTTTTCATAAACAATGTTTATATTCATAAAAATTTGCATTAGTTTGTTAAAAGTGCTTTTCATTTTAGTGTGTATATTCTTTACATTCTTAAAGCTTAGCATATATTGGATAAAAATATTTTGTATTTTTTCATATACATTGTTTATATTGCTGAAACATTACATGAAATGGTTACATATACTTTTCATTTATATTCAAACAATGTTTGTAGCTAACATAACTAGACATGCTAAGAAAAATTTAATCCCCCCTCCCTATGAGAATGTTGTAATGGACGAAGAGAGAACTTTGGCTATTCCTCATGATCATATTAGTTCTTCTCCTAATATCTCTCCCCTTGGTGATGAATATATTTTGTTAGAATAACCAATCAATGAGATTTATGAGAATCCTAGTTGTTTCTCTCCTATTACCTCTCTTATTGGACAAGACCTTAAAATCTAAGACAACACAAACATAGATAATCATGACGATAACATTTGTTTTTCTCCTCGTATTTCTCCTAGTTGTGACAAAGATAATTTGTTGTTAGAAAACACAATTAGTGAAGGTCATGATACTCCTAGTTGTCCCCCTTCACCTTAACACATCCTTATTGCACAAGATCCTTCAACCATTGATCCTTCCCCTATTAGTGATGAAGCTCTTTTCTAAGAACCAACCTTTGCTTCTCCCGAACCGTTGGTTTGTTGTTCTCTTAAAACCCTTCCTCCTAGAGAGGATATCATGACAAATAATAAGGATAGCATTGAAAATAATAATATTACATCATTAGCAAAATATAAATAGACACCCTTGGCCTCTCCCTTGCTCAAAGATGTTAATATTATTTAGCATCAACTCAAACATTTCCCCCCTTCCACCAAACCCACACCCGAATTCAGCCTCTACCCCCTACCCATAATGTGTCACAACAATCGAATCATAATAACATTGCTCATACACATTACACCCAAAAAAATCCGTGATCACAACCATCAACCTCAACACCCTTACCTTCATCTGCTCCCATCTTACCTTCTTCAAGAGTATCACCTTGTTGATCAACTAAGGAATACTCCTACCAAAATATCCTTATGGGATCTTATTCAAGTCTCCCCTTACTATCACAACATGATGCAGACTTCCCTACAACAAGTTCCCACCCCTTCTAATGAGCTATCAAATGGCATAGCAACTATTATTCTTGAACTCGGTGCTGATATTTTTGTTCACCAAAGTGAGCTCCCTCCTTTGGATGTGGAAAAAAAAAAATGAAGCTTTCGTAATAATCTCTCAATACAAAAGAAAAGGGATAAAGAGAACTCTTGTAGATAGTAGTTCTACCCTTAATGTGTGTAGTGTGAGAATTTTGGATAGGCTTGGCATTGATAGATCCCACATCAAACCCGATTCTCTATCTATCAGCGGATTTGACAATTTCACTAAGCAACCGCTAGGTGTGATCACTATACCTCTTACACTATCCCAAATCACCCTTCTAACCCAACCTTAGAAAGTGACCCTTTGCAACCAACAAAGGAATCTTTCCTTAATGGAAATATCATCTCAGAACCCACTAATGATTCATATTTTACACACTCCTCCAAAGGAGAATACAAAATCTAAATATCTTGAGTGCCTTGCATCGGTATGACATCCTATACTAAGCAAGACCCTTAATTTTTTCACACTAATAGATCACCTTCTCCCCTCAATCAAGATGGTATCTTGTTGAGACTCCTCCAAGATCACTTGATCTCCCTCCCTCCTAGAACTCGAAATAAAGGTTCCAACAAACATTCCTTTTTTACCTACTACCAAGTTCATGGTCATCACACTAATGAGTGTAAGGCCTTGAGTAGTAAAATCCAACATCTTAAGGATTTTGGTGCTCTACCTTATGTGGGGGCACCTAATTCCTCTAATTGATACCAATTTTCACTCTACCTTGCATTCCCTCAATCCTTTCAGCTCACTCTTATCCTACACTAAGTGGGGGCAAGGGGTTAGTTAGCCTCTTCCCTCGTATGCCACTTGTCATTGTCTCTTTTGACTACTCGTTAACCTTTCATGGCCATATAAGAGAAATCTTGAGATATGAATGACATGTCTTAAGTTGAATCACATGTGACATACACCCCTCTCTTCATGACATAGCTTATCAAAAACATATGACTCGACATAGGGTTTTCCGAACAAGCTCTCATGTCCTCTCCCCTTCTTCTACTTTAAAGCAATTGCTCACAGAATGGTGTGTAGAAATTCCTTTAAAGTGGGGGCATACATGACCACTCACATTATCAAATGTGTGATTTTCTCTTTCTTTTGATTCCCTCTCTTGGAAACATTACATACAATTTTGCTTAGGATGAGACATCTGCATTTTTCCTCTTTTGCATACAAGATGAGCCCTTTCCTCTCTTGGATACAATATGAGTACATTCACACTTTTCCTCTCTTGGCGACAATACGCATAATGTTCCTTAAGTTGATACATTGCATGAACAAAGTAAAATCCCTTTGAACAACATCATTCCAAACATCATTTTCTTTTGTGGCGCCTTATCAAAGTCATCAAGAGGTATAACTTTGATATGGTTAAGCGGGAGGCCGAACAAGCGGCATGACTTTCCCCATAGCCACCTTTGTGAGTACATACCAACCATGTGTATGTTTCTCACCTTCATTTGGATGAATCACCTCGTGGATGACCTGATGTTCTGTGGCCCCAGAGTGAGCACACCTTTTCACCTTTCCCTCTTCTCTTCATTCAAGTTCTTGTCATTGCATGATCATGTATCTCGTTTCACCGCAATACATTCACACTTGAATGTGTCTTCTTGATTTGATGTCAACTTGACTTAGAATCTTGAATCCTTGGGGGCTTGACCACCTCCTTCATCTTCCATGTTATTCTTCTTTCTCATTCTTTTCCATTTCCTTTTGGCTACTTTAGTGTGAGCTTGAAGAAATTTCATACTCTCACTAAACTGGGGGCTAAATGTGTCGCCAAAAAGTGTAGTTGTGACACTTTTCGTTCCTTTGGACCTTTTTCTATGGATTTTGGACCATTTTCAACCTCTTTTTACCCTTTTCTAAGCCTTGTGTCAAAGTTTTGTAAGGTGTTGCAATACATTTTCATGCTTTCCTAGGCTTGTCATCACTTAATCAACCCCTTATTATGCTATAATGACCCCTTAATACACTTATAAGTCTCGTCTTAGTGTGTTTTCATGAGAAAATCCTAACAAACTACAATAATCATATTTTTTAATCCCCGAAAACCAATGAAAAATACCCAGGTGGACTAGGTCACCACCTTGGGTAACCTAATCCCATGTGGCATAAAATTAAAATAAACTACTTTTCTTTCAAGATTTTGGTTTCTTAAATCCTAAGCTCGCCCTATATGGTGTTATTTTGGGTAAATTCGAGCACGGCTTCTATAAATAAGGGTTTTTACCCTCATTTTGCACTTCTTCTTTCTCATTTTTCACCTCCCCTCTCTATCATCTCTTCTTCTTCTCAAGCAAGATAGGGTTTGAATAGTCTAAGTCACCAAGACATCTCTCTCAAGAAGAATCCAAAGGGTTGAATCCTCCATTGCTACAACTCAAGATCAAACATCATGCCAAAGTAAACTCCATTGTTTCATGCTTCTTTACATTTCTATCTTCATTTGGTTTAATTAATCAAAAGGGGCTTGACCAAGGAAAACCCCCATACCCTAAAATTCAACATTTTTATCTCTCTTTGTGTGATTTTTAGGTCTTGTAGTCATATTTAGCAAAGAACCAAGGTGGAAGAACATTCAAAAACTTATCCAAGCTCTCTAAGGTTGAAGAAACCCTAGTTGAAGCTTCGAAGGCACTTAAGGATCAAATTCTGCATTTTCGAGACCGGACACCTGGAGGAGTAGAAAATACAAACCAAGGGTTTCAAATTCCATCTTCTGACCTTCAAACATTCAAAAGAGGACTAGGTCACCACTTTGGGCGACCTAGTCCCACTGAAGTTGTTTGCCAAGGATTTTTGTAGATTTGGATACCCTTTTAGCTGAAATGGACTCCAGAGTGTTCTTTGGTGTTTCTGCACAGCAACAACTTAGATAGAATAAAATTTATCCTATCTCTCTTAAAAGTTTGATCTCTATGAATAGAGAGATAACCCCAAGGTATTTCGGATGTCAAGTTATGATAATGCAGTGAAACGAACTCAGAGATAAAATGTGAATATGCCGGTAATCACAAGGGGTCTTAGTACAAATGTTGGAAGCTCTAAACTCATTAGATTTTAAGATATTGTGATGCTTTAACTTTAAGTTCTAACCATTTAATAATAGAAACAACAAAAGATGAGGGTTTCAAAAGTCTAATTGTTAACACTCCTTCTAAGATTAACCGTGCAAATGTTCAAATATCTGGAACGGACCGATCCCTTAAACTAGTTTCTGGTCGACTCAGGCTATACCTGCAACCTTGTAGAGAATAGTGCAATCTTCTAAGCTGTTAAAGATTTTCAGTATGTAGGCATTCATTCAATGGGATTGAATGAATATCTATAGATGAACTAAGCACATGAATATCAGGTACAGGTTGACCTTGCACAACATTCCCACAATCAAGAAGTTTCCCAATATATGAACCAGGAATCGCTATTACACTCCAAATGTTAAATCATAAGAATTACGAACTTAATCTAAGCTACATCCAAACATTTCCAAGTGATTCTAAAGATGGAACAAGAAACATGCAAGATTATCCAATGAAAAGGAGGCACCAGTCATAACACAATGTTTGCACTTTGTATTAAATCATCATATTAACAACATTTCTGGTTTGTTACAACACTTGCTCAAAAATGTAAAACTAACTTCTAATCTGCTAACATGCTACTCTATGGATAACTCTACTGATTACAAGTCCTCTAACTTTGTCTGCTGATCTAGATCTAACCTAGATAATTGCAACTTTTACAAATGAAGGCATAGTTCCATACTTATAGAACAACATGCCCGCATGAAAATAGAGCTAGGGTTATAGAAGAAAATCATGGCCACCAACCAGATTGACCCCAAAAGATAGTAGTAACCTGCCGCTCTGCAATGAATGCAACCAGGACCCCATCAGACCAACTTGGGATTGCACACAAATAGGGGACTGATCCTTGAGCCATGCCAAACAATAAATGAACACCCACGCAAATAGCAGCGTGCGCGAACACCAGGAGGAAAATGAGCCTCCAATCAAAACCAGAGTCGAGCAAACGAACGACCCAGATCAAACAAGACCGAGGTGAATCCACCAACCAGATTTTCCTGCCATTAATGAACACCAAAAGTGTCAACCTTGCATGTTGGATTGGGTCTCGTGACAACAGCCGTAAAGTGTACTTGACTGCACCTGCAGATCACTCCCAAATCTTCAAAGTACATCCTGCAAATCCCAACTTGATCCAACCTGCATTCAAATAGGACACTATTAATGCCACATACACCATCATAGTCCAAGAAGGTCCATAGAGTTCCTAAGATAAGAGAATCAAGCAAAATAAAACCTAGGCCGAGGCAGAGGCAAAAACAAGCGGAGAAAAAAATAGGCAAAGGCGGAGCCATGAACAGAACAGGAATAGAGAGCCAAGATAGGTGGAGGTGGAGATGGAGAGGGAAAGGAAGGGGAGCAGGAAAAACAAAACCCATCTCGATGGAAGCAGAGGCAGAATAGGAATGAAAAGGGAACCCAGGTAGAACAGGAACTAAAACCCACCCTAGCAGAAGCGGAGGTGGAACGGGAATGAGAAAGGGACCGTGAACTTTGGAAAAGTTCAAAGCCAAATTCCATCCCAGACCTGGCCCCGACAAAACAAAAAAAGGAGAAATTGAGGAAAACCCATAGGCAGAGAACCAACCCGAAGGCCGAAGACAAACGAGACCACGAAAAAACAAGAATGCAAGAGGCAGAGCAAGAACGGGAATGGGAACAAAATGCGAACCTAGAAAAATATCAAAGTTAGGATCCATCCTGGCTACACCTCCGACAAGCGAAGGAAGAAGCAAAGCAAAGAAAAGACTAAGGGAGGAAAAAGTGACCCTTAGGACAAAACAAACAAAATGAAGAAGGAAGTGAGGAAGTGGGAAGGAAGCGGAACCAGAACCGGAACGGGAATGGGAACAAAACCGCGAACTTAACCAAAGCTCAAAGTTAAGTCCCATCTCGGTTCCGCCTCCGGTAGAACAAAGAAAACAAGGGAAAAAAGGGAAAGCTAAGGGCGAAAACCAACCCTTAGGATCCAAACAAAAACAACAAAGGAGGAAACAAAAGGCAAAAAAAGACCACCCAAAAAAGGACATCTACAAGACCCCAAAACCACTAGGAACTCAACACAAAGGCAACCATAACCAAGGTAAGCACAAAAGACCAAAACTCCAAAGTTTTCAAAGATAAGAACAAAGAGGGGTAAGCCACATAAACAGGAAAAAATAGCAAGCCAAAAGAAGGTCCCCACTCTCAAAGGGGCATGTGTGCAAAACTGCACAACAAATGGCAACTCCACTAAGGAAATTCTCTAGACTAGTTCGATGACAAACTGGCATCAAGAACCCAGAGTCTATGGTTTCAATCCAAGCATCAAGTTACAAATAGACAAGGTTTCAAACATCACCAACAAGCAAACCTTTCATGTACTATGGTCAAAGTGAGTGCATATGCACTCATTTTCCTTTCCTAAGTTGCAAGGAGGACCAAATTTAGTCTGACAGGGTTACCTAAGGATTCTATTGCAAAAGCAACCTAGATAGAGCCTCACTGCCAGTCAAGCGTCCATAGCCCTGGTGAGGTTATCACTGTAACCTTCCCTAGCATAGCTCTACTACCAGCCAGGCGTCCATAGCCTTGGTAGAGATACTAGGATACCCTTGAAAAGGTGAACATTTTGATTTTCAATATTTTCTTTCTTTATTTTTGATATTCTAATATGAGATTTACTTTTAAACTTTACTTTACTGGAGTAGAATTTAAGATTTTTTACCCAGCCAGACCTCCTAAAGACCATATGCAACCTCAGAATTATTAAGACTTGTGTGAAAATATAAGACCCAAATATATTCCATATTTTAACTTAGTCAAGTGACACTAACTCCCAACCCATGCAACATCAAATGAAGGAAATCCACCAGTTTGAATGACTCCGAAAAAAATGATAAGATTTTGTGAAAGAAATCTCAAAGCAGCCCCAAACAAGCAACCATTCATACAAATGCAACAAGCCAAAAGGAAGGTAGGAAACACCACAAAAGCAGAGAAGTAGGGAAAACCAACCCAATCAAACCAAAGAAAACCAAAACTAGAGCAGTAGACAAACAGAGAAAAACCAAAAGAAACACCACAAAAACCAAGGTAAAAAACAACACAACAAAAAGGAAGACTAATCTACTTATGTACAAGGAGGGAGCTGAGAATAGCTCAAGAATGAAAATAATGTTTCAAAAACTACCCATTGACAGGAACTGGGATATCCCCTCTAGTGAGGATTTTCAAACGGAAGGCATTATCTCCCAGAATCTCTGCAATCTGATAAGGGCTGAGCCAAAGTCTTTCAAATTTCCCATGCTCCCCTTTCTTGTCATGGCCTTTATCCCAATAGAGAACCAAGTCAAATATTCTAAAGGCTTTCACCTTGGCTCTCCTATCAAACCATCTTTTCACTATACCCTGATGTTTGGCAAATTTTTCTAGGGCTTCATCTCTCCTCTCTTCAAGGTACAACAATTCAGTCAATCAGGCTTAACGCTTGTCCTCCCCTTCATAATATTCATTGATGAATTATAGGGTAGGGATCCTCAACTGGATGGGAAAGACAGTTTCCAAACCATATACTAAGTGATAAGTAGAGGTTCCTAAAGATGTTTTTTGTCTAGTGTGGTCTGCCCAAAGAGAAAATTTGAGCTAGGTATGCCAATCTTTGGGGTTCTTATCTAATAGTTTTCGGATAACTGTCAAAACCATTCCCTTGTGGATAGTAATTGGATGCAAATTTTATGGTGATCCCATAGTCATAAGCCCAGTTAGAGAACTTTAAAGATGCAAATGTAGAACCATTGTCACAAACCATAGCCAATGGACAACCAAAGAGATTAATGATATCTGATTCCATGAAATTGATTAATACTCCAGAAGTACATTGCTTGCATGCAAGAGCTTTAGTCCACCTAGTAAAATAATTGGTTATGGTAAGAATATACCTATGGTTGGTAGATGAAGATGGGTTGATTGGACCAATGGAGTCCATACCCCATTGGGAAAATGGTTTTACCTCTATGATAGGCCAAAGTGGAAAAGTTGCACACCTCTCCCTGCTTGTTGTAGTTTGACACAGATGGTAAGTCCTCAGGTGGTGATGTGTGTCCTTGAACAAGGTAGGCCAATAATAGCCCGCCCTCATATTCTAATTTGTAGTAGAAGGTGTTGACCCATGGCCTATGCCATATTTATCATGAAATTCAGTCATCACTCTCCATGCCTCTTCCGCCCCTAGGCATCTTAGGTAGACACCCTCATGATTTCTCTTGTATAGGACAACTCCTTTCATCATATAACTACCACTCTTCAAACGTAGAGCTCTTCTTTACATTGAATTAAGGTATTTGGGACATTTCTGATTCAACAAGTAGTAAATAATGTCATCATACCAGCTCCCCAGAGAAACATCTTCAATATTATAATGTTGAGCCACAAGGTCAGGGCCCATTTCTGCCATTGTCTTGGTCAATCCTTGCCCTCTTACCAACTTCATGGGTTGGATTTCAATGTCATACTCTTGTAACATAGTCACCCACTTGGCTCTACATTCACCCAACTCATTTTGCATCAACAACTACTTGACTGCTGGATCCAGGACTATAGCAAAGACCTTGTTTCTTAGTATATAGTGCCTAAACTTCTTCAGAGTTTGGATCAAGGCATAAGCCTTCTTTTCAATACTAGGATACCTTAGTTTGGAATCCTTCAACGATGCACTCATGAATGCTATGGGATGTTCATTACCTTGATTAGACTTTTGTGTTAACAAGCCCGCACAGGAGTGATCAGAAGAAAACAAATAGATGTAGAATGGCTTACCATAATCAGGACTTACTAGAACAAGGGCCTCAGCAATAGCTCTCTTGATTTCTGCAAATGCTTCCTTAGCATTTGTATTCCATTCAACCTTTGCTTCTTGCTTCAACATGGAATTTAAAGGCTTGATTATTTTTGCAAATCCAGTGATAAATTTATTGAAAAAGTTAATCTTGCCAAAGAATGACTTCATTTCTTTCTTGCTTGCAAGGGGTTGAATTTTTCAGTATTGCTTCCACTCGTTCGGGATTAATGGCAATACCTTGTTCTGAAATAAAGTGGCCTAAAAGTTTTCCCTCCATGACTCCAAAGATGCATTTCTTTGGATTAAGTGAAATACCAAATTCCCTGCACTTTTGAAATACTTTGCACAAATCTGCAACATGATCACTTATTTTCTTGGAAAAGACTGTCAAATCATCCATGTAGATGATTATGCACTTGAAAATGATGTCCTTGAAGGCAATATCCATTGCTCTTTGGAATGTAGCTCCAGCATTGATTAATCCAAAGGACATTCTTCGGTAAGAAAAGGTTCCCCATTTTGTAGTAAAGGCAGTCTTGTGCCTATCCTCATATTGAACCATGACCTAATTGTACCCAGAGCACCCATCCAAAAAGGACATCATCTGAGATCCACTGATGACCTGAAGCACCTCATCCAGTGAAGGGACTAGATAATTATCTTTTTCATATGCTCTATTCAAGTTCCTAAAATCGACACATAGTCTAATTTCTCCATTTTTCTTCCTGACTGGGACCAAGTTTGTGACCCATGTTGAATTTCCTACTGGGAATATGATTTATGCTGAGAGTAACTTCTTCACTTCCTTCTGAATAATGGGTTCTAGCAAGGCATTGATTGGTCTTTGTCTTTGCCTGAACGGCTTAACACTTGAATTAAGGGGAATTGTATGTGTAATGAACAAAGTGTCATATGTTCTCAATTCATCATAGCTCTAGGCTATCACATCCTGATATGCGTACAAGGCATCAATAATTTCTTTCCTTTCCTCTGAAGTGCACACCTTACCAATAAAGACATTCTTGACATTACCTTGGGTCCCCATGTTGTACGTTTCACATTGACCATTAAGGGATTCCCTTTTCGTTTTCTGCTCTTGATCTTTGATCCTTTCTAATTGAACCATGCCCCTTGGGATGGTGTTATTCTTCAAATTAAGGAATCCTTCTAGGTCAATTTTGGCCTCTTGAGGCTCAACCTCATCAATTACTTGGGAAGAAAATACATCAGAGCTAGTAATAAAATCAGGAATGTGCCTATCATCTTCAAATATCTGAAAATTAGTGACATTGTCAGGCACTGAGGGTACTGGAACAAGTTCCACAGTGAAATTATTTAAGCCCAAAAGTGATAATGGTTGCAATGTACTTGTTGCTTGGTCCAGAGAATCAGCAGTCTGATTCTTAATCTGAGGTATCAGCTGAATGTTGAAGGCATCAAATCCTTCAATTAAGTCCCAAACTCTATGCATGTAGTTGACCATCCTTCTATCATGACATGAGTATTGCTTTCTCACCTACCTAACCACTAGCTTGGAATCTCAAAATACTTGGAGGATTTTAACTTTCTTTCTCAATGCCATTAGCAGCCCATGAACCAGAGCTTCATACTCATCTACATTGTTAGTGCACTGGAATTGGAGTCTATGAGTAGCAAAGTAGGTTTTACCTTTAGGACTGATTAGCTCCAGCCCTGCTCCAACACCTTGCTTGGATTTGGATCCATCAAACCTCAATGTTGATCAATCAATAGCTCCTACTCTTCTTGGAATATATTTGTCCTTACTATCACCCGAAGGTTCTTCAAGAGGTTTTGGATCTTTCCCCCTTTGACTATTTTGGATGAACTTTATGCTTGACCCAATAGTTGGGGTTGTGTTGATGTGCCTTTGTATCTGCTCAACTATAGTTTGACACAAGCAACATTCTAATTCGGAATGAGGAGCATCATGGATCTGGCACCAACTAGGAAGAAGTAATTCTTCAAAGTTCATATTTCTAACCAGTTGTATCTAATTTTCCATAGATTTCTAGATAAACTCTTGGAAGTTATTGAACAAGCTTAGTTGTCTTTCTTCCTCGTCATTGGGCTCCTCTATTTGTTCAAATTGCACTTTGGAGCTGTTGGCTTCTGATGTGGGTTCTCCAGAAGAGTTTTGTAACATCAATATTTCTTCTGTGTCCAAAGCAAGGGAGGGTAGGACATAGTTTCTCATACTAACTTTTGTTACCAATATCTCATTCGAAATATTATGATACTCAGTGATGAAATACTTCATCCTAGGTTCTCTCTCAATTCTGATCTGATTTAGGACTCCTTTCCAGAGGAGCCACATATGAGAGTGATCTATAGATGTGTAATGGTACACCCAAATATATATTTTTTAAAAGTACCCAACTATTGTATGAAGGTTCAATGTTTGTGTTTTATCTTGATTTGTTTGTTTGAGCTTCCCACATGCCATTCATGATACAATAATGTGAAATGGAATATAACAATTTGCAAGAAAGCATACAAATAACTCATTAAATAGCAGCATTCAATACTTCAATAAATTATTGATATTTCAAGAGCAGATTATAGACATATATAGCATATTTTTAAAGTGATTTCAGACCTGGGAATTGAGGCATAACAGCAACATATCAAACTCCACAAAGCCCACGCACAAAAAGAAATGTGACACTTAATTCCCTTCGATCCCCAACCTCATATATCTTTGAATCTCGGTGGTATTGTAGCAATTTCACTATTCATGGCTACTATAGCAAAATCCCTATTCATGGGTACTGTAGCAAAATCACTATTCATGAATACTGTAGCAAATTCACTATTCGTGGGTACTGTAACGAATTCACTATTCATGGCTACTGTAGCAAAATCACTATTCGCGAGTACTCTAGCAAAATCACTATTCACAGCAACTGTAGCAGAAGGTACCAACTTCTAATCTACACTTCAAACCCTTGTAAAAACTCTATGCAAACTCGCCAATGAAGCCCACTGTGTTTCCTAGATGAAAACACCCCATAATCCTCCTGACTATGTCTTCCAGCAGCGAAGAGAATGCTGGCAAAGAGGGATTTCGTCCTCGTAGCCCAATAATCAGATTCCCAAGAAATCCAACAGCATAATATTAATCATATCCAAGCATACTCAAAAAAACTCTCACAGCCTCTATTTATCCATTTCTCCAAGAAGCTAATCCAACTCAAAGGAAATGTGGGATAATAAAAATCACTTTTATTTTAATATTATAAACTTTTCATTAATTTTCCCATGTACCTTTTTAAAGAAAGGCGACATTTAATACTTTTAACACTTAACTATATAGTCCCACTGAAGTTATTAAATAACGATAAATTTAAATATTTTAATTTAACTTTATAATTTAAACTTATCATTAAATAATAAATATCTTGGATTCGCCTAGGCCAAACATCCCTCAGATCCCTTTTGTGTCCTAGTTAGCCTACGAGACCATGAGAAAATAGGCTAACAACACATATATTCATGACTAGCTAAATGGGGGACATTACAAGATGTTTATCCATTGAGTGCCTTGGTGAAATCCCTACCCAAGATCAGACCATAGGTGTCGGGGATGTCAGCCACCTGAATATTAAGCACTTGTTGTACTCTAGGGTCTGAGGCAACTTGCATGGGAATCATATTTAGCTCCCCTACAATGTTCACCTTTTTCTGTCTAATTGGGTGACTTTCTTTTGAGAAGTTGCAGGGGTAATACCAAGAGCCCTACAAAAAGAAAATGGCATAACATTTGTGGATGCTTCTGAATCTAGTAGGCAATTGTGCAGATTTTTACCAAATATATGAATGGAAATTAGAAAAGGAGGGGTTTCCATTTTTCCTTGGAATAAGCTCAACTGTGAGTCAGCTTGGGCAACTTGACTCTTATCTTTTTCTTTACCCCTATCCTCGGGTTGTGACAGACTAGGAGGTCTTGCAACTACCTCATTGGTAGCTACTTCTAGTGTTTCTATACTTGAATTAAAGGACCCAAGGACTACATTTCTGATTTCAGGAACTCTTAATAACTCAAAAATAGAAAGACTCACCTTTACTTTTCTGAGTTCCTCGATGACATATTCTCCTAGCTATTCCACATTCATGTCAGTGTGGAGCTCCTTGGAATGACCAGTTTTCTTATCCTTTGTTGCATTAGCAATGCTTCCTTTGGAAACATCTGGTTGTCCTTCCTTTGTGAGGTATTGTTTCAACACCTAAGGGTAGGATGGATTGTTATCGGCATGTGGGTCTGGTGGAGTAGTAAAATTGTGTGGAGGGGTAGATGTAGTGAACGATCCTCTAGCTTGTGGATTCCTATTGGGCTTGCTCCTCAGATCATATTTTCTTGTAGGCTGCTGAAACATTTGCACTTCCTCAACATTAGCCACTTCATCCAATAGGCCATTTTCATTCTCAGTTTCTTTATCAAACAGCTGAGAGATTTCATCTTAATTGAGCACTTTTTTAGCCTCTCCACTCTAGCTGCTTGATTCCTCCTCTAGTTCATTCTCCTCATCCCTCAAGAATGGAGCATGATTCAACACTAAAACTGGGGAATCATTGGGATTTGAGGGCACCAAATCTTGGCCAATGGAGTTGTTCTCAACTTCATCTTGAAAAATGGAAGCAACAGTTTGAAATTCAAGGCAGTCAAGCTCAGAATGCTGACTGGTCTTGTGAAGCCTACACCATCTAGACAAACAAAACTCCACTAGGTACACACCACCCAGAGGTTTATCTAGATTAGAAGGTTGATCTAGTGGAGTGGGAACTCCTCCATTGTTAGGCCCAGTGTTCCATGGCCTATTCTGCCTAGGTGATTGTCTTCTTTCAAATCCTTGTCCGCCTTGTTGATTTCTATCAAAGTTCTGACCAGAACGTTGTCCTCTTTAAAAGTTCTGATTTCTTTCATAGTGTTGCCCTTTGTTATAATTTGATTGCATTCTCTTCTTATTAGCTTGCATTTTATTTTTCTAGTTCCTCAAGTAGGTTACTTCCATGTTCAACTTCTTTACCTGCTCAGTTAGCTCATCTAACCTTTCTTTATCCGGATTTTTGTAAGGGACTGGATTCACAGTGTTTGGGGAATACCCTGGCACTCCTCCAGAACTAGTAGACTGATTATAAACTTATGAGTTCTGCAAATATGTGGGGAAATTATCTTGTGGCTATGAATGGAGGGGATGGTTAGCATTTTTCTGGGGATAACCAGACACTGGTTGGACTTGGTTTATTGGATGACCCAAGTGAGGAACCAGAGGCAAATGTGGAATGGGATTCATGATAGGTGTGTGATTAGTCAAGGCCTGGTTGAGAGATTAGACTTGGCTTGGGTGAGTAGCTGGTCCCAGAGATGGTAGAGGTCTATAAAAGTGTTGTCTCAAGTCTATACTGACCTTAATAGCCTCCATATATGTAGCGAGAAAGGTAGTTGGTGGATTAGTTCTCCACTTAAGGAAAGTGGAGGTAAAGCTATCCAAGGCTTCAAAGTATACCTCCAGGGCAGTGTCCTCATTTCCAGCATAGGGTGCCTAGAGTCTAGTGTATGCTCAATGGAACCTATTGTTGAATGATCCTATAGGTTCATTAACCTCTCTTTTTAGCCCGGTAAACTACATATACATCTCATTGGCACTAATGGGAATCTTAAATTTTAGCAAGAATGCAGCCTCAAGCTCGACCTAGTTATGCATGGAAGCAACAGGTAGGTGGTTATACCAATAGAAGGCCTCTTCTCCTAGAGAATAGGGGAAGAGTCTGAATGCAACATCCTCATGGTTGATCCCTCTATCCCTCAGACAGGTCTGTAAGATCCTAATGTGTTATTTTGTTGTCCTATTTGGGTCATTCATATGAAACTTGGAGCAAAAATGCATCGGGTTCTTGGGCATAACATTGTAGTTGTTGAATGTTAGGGGTGAGGGGTTATTTTCCAAGAAAGCCATTGGTGGAGGTGGTAACAGTTGATGAATGACTAGCTGGGGTTGTGGAATGGATCCAGTCTCAGAATCAGATGAAGATGGTGGAAATGATGGATTGGATGATGATTTCTCCCCTCTTTTGGTCCTTCTTGACCTAGTTGGAGGTGGAAATTCCTAGAACTCTTCTTCTTCTTCTCTTACTATAGAACCAGTTCTGCTTCTAAACTTCTTAGGAGAAATGGCATTTAGAAAACGCTCCAGCTTTCTTTTTCAGGCCCTCCTTCTGGCACCAATCTTGTTGTTTGTTGTTTCTACACGATAACAACTCAGACATAATAAAAGTTATCCTATCTCTCTTAAAAGGTTGATCTCTATGAACAGAGAGATAACCCCAAGGTATTCTAGGTGTCAAGTTATGATAATGTAGTGAAACAAACTCAATGATAAAATGTGAATATGCTAGTAATCAGAAGGGGTCCTACATACAAATGTTGGAAGCTCTAAACTCATCAGATTTTAAGATATGGTGGTGCTTTAACTTTAAGTTCTAACCATTTAATAAAAGAAATAGTAAAAGATGAGGGTTTCATAACTCTAATTGTTAACACTCCTAATATTAACCATGCAAATGACAAAATATCTAGAACAGACCAATCCCTTAAACTAGTTTCTGGTCGACTCAGGCTATACCTACAATCTTGAAGAGAATAGTGCAATATTATAAGGTGTTAAATATTTTCAGGTTGAAGGCATTCATTCAATGGGATTGAATGAATATCTACAGATGAACTAAGCACATGAATATCAGGTACAAGTTGACCTTGCACAACATTCCCACAATCAAGAAGTTTCCCAAGATATGAACCAGGGATTGCTACAACACTCCAGATGTTAAATCATAAGCATTACGAACTAAATCTAAGCTACATCCAAACATTTCCAAGTGATTCTAAAGATGGAACAAGAAACATGCAAGATTATCCAATGCAAAGGAGGCACTAGTCATAACACAATGTCTACACTTTTTATTAAATCATCATATTAACAACATTTATGGTTTGTTACAACACTTGCTCAAAAATGGAAAACTAACTTCTAATCCACTAACATGCTACTCTACGGATAAATCTACTAATTACAAGTCCTCTAACTTTGTCTACTGATCCAGATCTAACCTAGCTAATTCCAACTTTTACAAATGAGGTAGAGTGCCATACTTATAGAACAACATGCCCGCATGAAAACAGTGCTAGGGTTATAGAATAAAAGCATGGCCACCAATCAGATCAGCCCTAATAGATAGCAGTAACCCGTCGCTCTGCAATTAATGCAACCAAGACCCCATCAGATCAACCTGGGATCACATGCAACCAAGGGATAGATCCTCAAGCCACGCCCAATAATAAATGAACACCTACGCAAATAGCAGCATGCACGAACACCAAGAGGAAAACGAGTCACCAATCAAAACCAGAGTTGAGCAAACGGATAGCCTAGACCGAACAAGACCGAGGTGAATCCACCAACCAGATCTGCCTACCATTAATGAACACCAAACACGCTGACCTTGTGTGCAGGAGTGGGTCTCGTGACAATAGTCGCAAAGTGTACCTGACTGCACCCGTAGATCACACCCAAATCTTCAAAGTACATCCTACAAATCCTAGCTCAATCCAACCTGCATTCAAATAGGACACCAGTAATTCCACATACACCATCATAGTCCAAGAAAGTCCATAGAGTTCCTAAGGCAAGAGAATCAAGCAAAAAAAAACCCAGGTGGAGGTGGAGGCGGAGCCACGAACATAGCAGGAACAAAGAGCCAAGACAGATGGAGGCGGAGGCAGAGACAAAGAGGGAAAGGAAGGGGAACAGGAAAAACAAAACCCATCTCGGTGGAAGCGGAGGTGGAACGGGAACCAAAACCCACCCCGGCGGAAGCAAAGGCGGAACGGGAACGAGAAAGGGACCATGAACTTTGGCAAAGTTCAAAGCCAAATTCCATCCCGGTCTTGGCCCTGACAAAACAACAAAAGGAGAAACCAAGGAAAACCCACGGGTGGAGAACCAAGCCGAAGGTCAAAGACAAATGAGACCACAAAAAAATGAGGACGCGGGAGGTGGAGCCAAAATGGGAATGGGAACTGAACCATGAACTGGTGCAGGAGCACTTGTTTCATTTCTTGACTCCATGAGGCCATTTGTAAATAGTTGCTATATTTTATGTATTGGGTCTTATAATAAAGTTTATAAAACCATTTTATAGGTGTTTGAGTCTTAGGAAGTAATATTTGAATTCATTTGTCAAATAATGTTTAAAGTTGTTCCATATTGTAAAAATTGTAAAAGTTGCTCAAGAAAGTTGTCAAGCAACTTGTCAAAAGTGTCATTAAGGTATTTTGTCAACAAACTAACTAAAATGTGGTTGAAAATAGTTGGTTTTTGTTGTAAATGTATAAATACACCCTCCAAAACTCGAATTGGGAGGTTGGAGAGATTATTTGTGAAGTTTGATGAATGGCAACCTCAAGTTTGGTGTGCATTTTATGATTTCTACATTGTTTCCAGGTTGAAGTTGTGGTTTCTACGGCCTGGTATGCACTCAAATAATGGATTATCATATATGGATGGAAATATATCTATTTCTAGTTTCCAATTATTTTTGTCTCATTCAATTTTATTGAGTTTTGTGGAAGATATGATTATTTTGGTGAGACTGCCTATTTTAACAATATTGTGCAGAATTTACAGTTTGAAAGAATGTGATGGTACGGATTTTAAAGTATATATTTTGGATCTAAAACCAAGTTTATGTTGTTCTTATATGAATATAATTTCATTTTATTCAAGTCTCATCAAATTTCATTAAGATTTGAATAAGTTATGATCATTTTAGTGAGGGCAGGTTTGAACCCTGTCTAGGGTTTGCAGTTTTGGGAAAAATGAAATAACTTCTTTTGGGCTACCATGGTTATGTTTCCAATGTGAAATAGAATGAATAATAGAATGTGTTATACAAAGATTGATTTGGATTAATTTTTAAGGATTGTGAGATATGTTGTTGAATCCTCCTAACTCTGCATCAGATTGGTATCAGAGCCCAGAAGGTCTGGGCTGGTAAGTTGGTTGTGGTATGTGGTGTTGTGTTGGTTGGTTGTAGGTTATGTGAGAACTTGATTGCTGCCATTGAGAAGGCAAAGAGAAAAGTGAGTTGTGAGCAAGGAGATACTTTTTGAGACCATCTAGAAAAGATGGAGAACTTGAGAAGGCATTTGCAGGCAGAGGAGGAGAGAAAGAAGAGAAAAAGACAAGCAAAGATGGATAGGGAAATTGCTGAGTTGAAGCAAGAAATGAAGAGGTTGGATAAAGAGTTCCAAGAATCTATGAAGAGGATAGAAAAAATCATGAAACAAGAGACAAGTTGGAATTTGAAATTGAAAAGGAAGATGGTTTGGCCTATAAAGAAGATTGTGAAAAGAAGAAGAAATGAGAAGATGAAAGAGGAAGAAGAAGCATATGAAGATGCACATGAAGAATTCCTAGATGAAGACAAAGATGTTCCTAAGCATGAAGATGAAGAATTTAAAGTTGTTGCAGAAATTACAAGGCAAGAAGGTGAATGTATCATTGATATAAGAAACCTGATTTCAGGACTTGAAGAGGTTGATTTGATTAAGGGAATGATCATGCATGAATTGGTCATAGAGGTTTGCAAAGGATTGATGAATGATGGAGGTATTATGGTAGAAAGTTTGTTTCATTTCATTATGTTACTAATGCTTTGGACAAAGAATAATTTTCAGGTTGAAAAGACAAAGGAAAAAGTGCAAAAGAATTGGAAGATCAAGAAGAATGCAATTCAAAGGGGCTTGAATTCTTTTGCCCTCGGGAGTTTGGTGCAGGAGCACTTGTTTGATATCTTGACTCCATGAGGCCATTTGTAAATAGTTGCTATATTTTATGTATTGGGTCTTATAATAAGGTTTATAAAACCATTTTATAGGTGTCTGAGTCTTAGGAGTAATATTTGAAGTCATTTGTCAAATAATGTTTAAAGTTGTTCCATATTGTAAAAATTGTAAAAGTTGCTCAAGAAAGTTGTCAAGCAACTTGTCAAAAGTGTCATTAAGGTGTTTTGTCAACAAACTAACTAAAAGGTGGTTGAAAATAGTTGGTTTTGGTTGTAAATATATAATTACACCCTCCAAAACTCGAATTGGGAGGTTGGAGACATTATTTGTGAAGTTTGATGAATGGCAACCTCAAGTTTGGTGTGCATTTTATGATTTCTACATTGTTTCCAGGTTGAAGTTGTGGTTTTTACGGCCTGTATGCAATCAAATAATGGAGTATCATATATGGATGGAAATATATCTATTTCTAGTTTCCAATTCTTTTTGTCTCATTCAATTTTATTGAGTTTTGTGGAAGATATGATTATTTTGGTGAGACTGCCTATTTTAACAATATTGTGCAGAATTTACAGTTTGAAAGAATGTGATGGTACAGATTTTAAAGTATATATTTTGGATCTAAAACCAAGTTTATGTTTTTCCTATATGAATATAATTTCATTTGCTTCAATTCTCATCAAATTTCATTAAGATTTGAATAAGTTATGATCATTTTAGTGAGGGCAGGTTTGAACCCTATCTAGGGTTTGCAGTTTTGGGAAAAATGAAATAACTTCTTTTGGGCTACCATGGTTATGTTTCCAATGTGACATAGAATGAATAATAGAATGTGTTATACAAAGATTGATTTGGATTAATTTTGAAGGATTGTGAGATATTTTGTTGAATCCTCCTAACTCTGCATCATGAAGTTAGCAAAAGTTTGAAGCTAGGATCCATCCCGGCTCCACCTCCGACAAGCGGGGGAAAAAGCGAAGCGAAGAAAATACTAAGGGAGGAAAAAGTGACCCTTAGGAAAAAAAAAACAAAACAAAGAAGGAAGCGAGGAAGCAGGAAGGAAGCGGAGCCAGAACAGGAATGGGAACAGAACCGCGAACTTAACCAAAGCTTGAAGTTAATTCCCATCCCGGTTCTACGTCTAGGAGAACAAAAAAAACAAGGAAAACAAGGGAAAGCTAAGGGAGAAAACCAACCCTTAGGACCCAAACAATCAACAAAGGAGGAAATAAAAGGAAAAAGAATACCACCCCAGAAAGGACATCTGTAAGACCCCAAAACCACTAGGAACTCAACACAAAGGCAGCCATAACCAAGGTAAGCATAAAAGACCAAAACCCCAAGGTTTTCAAAGATAAGCACAAAGAGGGGCAAGCCATAAAAATGGGCCAAAATACCAAGCCAGAAGAGGGTGCCCACTCTTAGAGGGGCATCTGTGCAAAACTGCACAACACGGAGGAAATTTCCTGAATTTTCCCAAAGAAGGACTAGGTCACCCAACTTGGCACAAGTGTCCCTTTCGAATTCTACACCAAATTCAGCTACATTTCTAGCCTCTACAATTTCCCAAGTGCACACCCCTTTCATTTCCAACCTTCTATTTTAGTTTAGTGTATATTTCTTAGGTTATCTTGTACATACTTGCATATCATTATGTGTTTTAAAACATAGGTGCATTCTTTAGACTTTACATTCATAGTTAGTTTCTATTTTCCATTTCCAACACTTAGATGAATTTCACACACATCACAAACCCCAAACCCCTTTCATTGAATGAACACCAAGAATATACTTTAGTGCAAAAGGGAGCTCATTTCCTAAACTAGCTTCTAGGTGAAAAACCTTAGAAGCTTATTGGGGAATCCTCTTTCCCTAGAGCGCATTTTTTTGCTGGTTCAAGAATAGTAAGCCATGCTTTTTTTGATCTCTTTTAAATTAATTTTCAATGAACTATGCTCCAAATAAGCTTCCAAAAAATCTTTGCATGTTATGCTTTGATGAATGCATATACTCTATTCCAAATATTCCACCTTAACATAGGCATGGGGAATATGTGGATCTAAACCCACCAGTCATGGTGTTCCACTACAACAATTGTACCCTCATATGTGTCGATGGATGCCTATATCCTGATCCAAAACTTTAATTTTGATTCTCAAGCTTAGAGGATGTTGGTAAATGTTTTATATTTTAGTTAGGCACCAGCCAAGTGTAACTTAATTAAAGGTTTAAAATTCCTTTCAAAAAATCCATGTTGTGTATATGCTACAATCATGGCATCACTAAGATCACACTCTTGAAATTTCTTTCCAAAAATCTCTCATGCCTTATCTACACTTTCAGCAGAAGGAAGTGGTTTTGAAACCTCCTTCAGGCTTCAAAAATGACTTCATAACCAAATTAAAGTGTTGACTACCTTCCAATACTTCTGATTATAAAACTTCTAATTTATTTTTCATAAGTTTATGGAAGGTACATCGAGCTCCAATGAGGTTGTCACAATTTCATTGAGCTCAGACAAGGTTGCGATTACTTTGTCGAAATCTGACGGTGATCTATAACCATTAAAATTTTCCATCAAAAACTTCATTTTAATAAACATCTACACTCAAGGGAGTTATAAGGAGTTTCAAAAAAAATTAAAGCATCCAAATTTTGAAATAAAATTTGTAACTCCTTTAAAATTTTAAAATAATGACTTCAACAATTAATGTGAATTACAAATTTTATTTCAACATTTGGATATAATCAATGAGAACAAATATTCACATGAAAATTAATCAAATTGTACAGAATGATCTTACATGTTAATTCTTCTTTGCTTCAATCATCTGAAAACTTGCATTTAAATTTTTCCATAAACTTCATAACAAAATTTAGAAAATAAAAATATCTTAATCAGAAAGATATTTTCCCTTTAAAGTTTTCCTCAATGTACATAATAGTGGTGTGAACACCCTTGTAAAACAATTTCCTCCCAATTTGAATGATTCTTGATATTAAATTATTTTACATTAATAGGGTAATTTTCATAGGGTAATGTACACAACTAAATTTTATAACGCAAATGGGTGAAAGCTTACAATATTGACCAATAATTTATTTCTTGAGGTTTTTAAATATATTTTCACCACATGGGCTAATATTATCACCACAAGTTTAATATGACAACATTTGACAATTTCAACACAAAGTTTAAAATTAGGTGAAATCATTTATAGGGCTAACAACTAGATTTGATTGGGGACAAGGACCATGTGGACGTAGTAGGAACATAGTATCTTTAGTGAGGACTAGTGTTTTAAATGGGATAGAGTTAGGGAACTAACAGAGCATGTTTAGCATAAAGAAACTTGACACAAGCCAAAAAGGGGACATGACCCAAAGATCAAAGATTAAATCAAAACAAACAAGATAAAAACTCCTACTTAGCCTATTTACAAGGTAGGGAATCCCACCTCAAATTTTTCTTAAGTGCTCATGCGAAACCATTGACAAGCTGAGAGAAATAGATGCCTATGCAAAATAATGGATGATGAGTGAGAAGTATCTATAGATCCAAATTTCAGCTCACAATTACTACAGTGAGAACTCTAAAGATGATTTTGTGTAAAATTTATTTGGATAAAATGTTATATCCAAATAGACACTCTATATTTTATACCTTTGAAACTTATTTAATCACATCAACATATCCCTGTGTATGGTTATTGTAATCTACTTGGACCACATTGAACATAATACCATCCTACACTTAAATTTCTTTAGTAAGAATAAATCAAACCTCGAATTAGACAACCTTCATGAAAGCTATGAGACAAAGAAACCTCTTGAGGTTCATTTATACAAGTGATTTTATCTAAGGTTTCATTATCCAAAGTCTCTAAACACTAGTTTCAAACATATACAATGCCAAATCTATCAAATTCAACAATTAGTTTATTCAATATTTCAATTTCTTCTCCATTTTTATGTACTTCATATGATGACTCAACATGATAAGAAGAAAGAGCCTACACAATGGTACCTTCAAACATAAAAGATTCAAGAGTAGCCTCGTCTTGCAATATTTTTTCTTAATAACCTTCGTAAATAAACTTGAACACTTAATATTTTGATTGTATGCATGAAAAAGTATCAATGGTTGATGGTTTATTTTTAATCATATTGATTTCAAATTGTTCTCTAGTATCTTCATTACCTTCTACATTTTTTTGTTGCAATGGTTCTCCTTCATTATATTCTTCAATAAACTTGAAAGATTCATACCCAAGCTACATATAGGTTTGAGAAAGATTTCTTGATGATTCATTTGTTTATTCTCTTCTTCTAAATGAAATCTCAATATTTGTTATAGCCAAACCATTAACACTTTCAAAGGTGAAAGTTTCTATTTTTGGAGAAGAAAAAGGAATTAATAAGTATTCATCTTGGTTTTCCTCCCAATTGCTCATGCTAGAAAGAGATTATCCAATAGTCATTGTAGATGAAGAAGAATCAATCACCACTATTCTTGGTTGAATAGAATGATAGTCCACATCTTTAAAGGAGTCAAGTATTTGATCTTCAAACATATTTTTTGAATCATAATCATTTCTCTCAATATATAAATGATACATCTCAGCATGTTTTGTAGCACAACCTGTTTAATTATTGAAAAAACTAAAACATCTTTGAATAGATATTTTTCACCAAAATTTATGATATTTGGAAAATGTTTAGGAAGCATTAGCTTTACTCCTTTTGTACCATTATTAAGTTACATATAAGCCTTCTCTTCAAGATGAAAATTATTATTTTGTACCAAAGATGACTATTAATTTAAAATTTGAAACCTTTGGGATACATCCTTTCAAGTATTTTTCTTTTAGCAAACTAGATAAAGCCAAATAATATTCAATTTCAATAGCTTATTTTTGTGTAATTTCTAATTTTCATACCTTGTTTCGATTCAAATAAAATTTGACCTCAAGTTGTAAACCAGCAATAAAGATACACAACTAATTATTTTTACTCAATTCATAATCTTGAGGAATATTTTTTAAATATTAGTTGAATCATTCCATGAATTCTCTTATGGGTTCACCTTATTTCTTCTAAATTTGGAAAAATTAAAATAACAGTGTATATATGTCAACTACGGGTTTGAATCTTGTGAGAAAAATCCCTTTCAAGTTATCCCAATTTGTACAACATCCATCTTTCAAATTTTGAAGCCATTCTGTAACATTTCAAATGAGGCATTCAATAAATAGTCACACAAACACATCTTATTCAACAACCAAAATTGGATAGGAAATAGTGAATTATTGAATATGATTATCGAGATCTTATGATTTATCTCTAGTGAACTCTGGAAAATATTTTCAAGATCCCTTAGGGAAGGCTATATATTGAGTCAATACTAATGGTCCAAAATGAGTTCCCCATGGCTAAGATGAAACTAATTCCATGGTACAAACCTAAAAAATAATCTTAGATATATTAATTTTATAGTCACCAACCTCCATTTAAGAGGAGTTACCTTTTAATTTTTTGAGAATAAGATCCACCAGTCTTCTCATCTCCCCAACAGAATTGCCAAAAAGTTGTTGGTAAATAGAATCACTCAGTGAACAACCACAAACAAACCAAAAACTTGAGAGACCAACATTGGATTAGCAATCTTCCTCTATGTTTTAGAGTTACATCTCCCTCGTATGTTGAAATTTATATTTTAAAGGTATGATTTTGACCAGAAAGTGAGAAAGGAAAGTAGACTAAAATTGAGACAAGAAAGATAACTATGTAGGAAAGAGGAAAAACAAACAGTTTCATTCTTCGAAGGCATAAAGAGCATATATAAATGAACGAAATAAATTACAATTAAATACATGAAAAAGGATCAAATAAATAGCTACAAATTCTCCCATAAAAGAACCCACAACACAAAAACATGTCTGACTCACAAACCAACCATATGTTCTTTATTTATTTCTTTAACATAAGAGCTCATAGACTCTTTCCTTTGTAAAAAATGAGAAAATAAATCTTCTCCTTTAGAAACTAAACTCCATCCTCCATAGAAGCTTTGTAATAAATAGAAAAGAGTAACCTTTCATTTTTTGTAACTAACTCTTTTTATATTGGGAATTTATATTTTTTATAAAGTTGCAAAACAATTCCCAAGAATACATTTTAATTATTATTATTATAAAATTATGCTTCCTACAGAATTCGCCAATCAAATGACTATTAAGGTTCTATGATTTTATGTGTTGATATTGTTTGAATTCACATTTCACCATTCTTTCACTAGTAATCGTGCCACATATAAAAAATCCTCATAGATTCAGAAGAAGGTTCCCATATGTTTCAAAACTATACTCAGATTACAAACTATTTTTGAGACCATTTATTTCTTATTTTTATTCACTCTCTCTTTCCTCCTTGAATTGCATATCCTTTCTTATTACATTTATCCTTTTTTATGAGCCTAGGAACCATGGACATCTATCAAAATACTAGCTATAGTAACCCCTTGTTTGCATGCAAGCAATTATTTAAGAGTGCTCTTCAGAGGATCACATGGCTTGACTATATCACAAAAATCATCCCTAACATCTTCTATACAAAGATAATAATTTCTACCTCTAAACCATTTATGATGCACATCCCTAAAAAGGGTATGAATATCTACTATTGTGAGGAATCTTTTTCCATTGAGATCAAGGTAATGAGAGAGATATGTCAAGTCCTCGGGTATCTTTATTTCCCAAATCTAAAACAAAAATAAGAAAGCTCTCAAAATCCATTTTAAAATGGTTCCCTCCATCACTTTCTCTTATCTTTCTTTCTAAGAACATACTTATGTAAGTTTCTACGGGATCTAACTTTCATGCATCTTCCCCTCTACATTGATGACTAATCAACACTATGACATGGTGCCAATTTTTTTTGTTAGAAAAAGCTTGCTACTAATATGGATATAATTGAAAATATGCTACCTAGGGACATTGTGTGGCTAAGAGTGGATTTAGTAGATGCCCCATTTTACTAGTTTTATTTGTAAGGAAGCTAAGGTAGTAGAAAAAATTCCTGCACTAATCTTGAGAGGTGGACAATGCAAGACTTTATAGATCTTTACAACATTTACAAAAACTTAAACAAAAATAAAAATAAATATCATGCATAGTACAATGAGTGATTTATGTGGGGAAATCCCTTTCGAGATTAAAAAAACCACACTCCAAAAGCAAGCCAATATATTATTCATAAATCATAGAATACAATATACTTACAAAGCAAGCTTCTCATAGGAGTGTCACCAACTAGAGATCCAGAGGCAACACAACCGCTATTAGAATCTCGGAATAAATCACAATACACAACAATAATACAACACCCTTATAAAATAGATTTTCCTTCTAGGGCAAGTCAAGCCAAAAAAATATCGACCGTTATATCTAAGACATAATGATGAACGGTCCAAATTTACAATAATAAAATATACATTAAAATTTGGCTTTTGTGGGCATTTCCCTCAAGACCCCACCAAGGTGCATGGCCCTTGGACCCCCTTTCAAGGGATGATCCATTCCAATCCCTCGTGGGGGGTACCCCCCTTGCCTGAATGCACTTACCTATCAACAATACCTTATGTAATTGCAAGGTTGAGACACATTTTCCCAACATTATTTACTATTGAAATAAAATCCTTGAGAACTAATTGAAACATAGAAAGAGTAAATCCTTTGGGCTTTCACCTTAGGGTTTGACACCTTTCCCAAGTTTTATTGATTAATATTTATGTGTGTGCGATGTATGTGATGGAATGGGAGTTCGATGGATTTAAATAAGGTATGTGATTGAATTATAGCCTAATAGGTGAGTCAACCAACCCTTAACCAAATCTAGAAATGTCTTAAGGATGAAATGTAATGATCTAAATAGGCTAATAGTGCAATTTATTGTTTTGATACAAATGCAAAAGACACAAACAAATTCAAACAACAGAAATGAGCAGAGAAGGACACTGTGCACTTCAGGTTTAAATTTGGGGCTTAAAATAGAGGACTCAAGTTCCCAGGGCATGAGTGTCCTTGTAGTGCTTTTTCAAACCTATCTTCATAGTCTCGTGATGTCAAATTAGAGCACACCATTTCCACCCATAGATCTAACATATCACTATCAATAAATATTGTAGGTGGGTTTCCTTGAGTTGACAAGATGTAGGACCTCAATTTCAACAATAAAAAATAAGTCTTCAAACTTTATTCAATCTCCTTTAGACCTAAAACCTACACATTCACAAAGAGCAAAGACATTGTGCCATTTAGGGGCTTGCCTTAGTCAAACCCCATGTTAGTGGTTCCACTTCCACAATGGCAATGGAAATGATAGGAAAGATAAATAACAGGAAGGAATAATGATATTATAAAGTGTTGCAACTCACCACCCTTCAATGGATTCCTTGAAGGATTGAAGTCATGCACAACACCTCAAGGTCTTGGATATTTCTTTCTTGATTTGCTTGAATTCTTTGGAGACCTATAAAAGTGTTAGCCTTCACAAAACAATGATAACATGAACAAACATAAACTCACATAAGATTTGACATGATGTTAGGATCTTGAATTTCTATTATGAATCACTAAAAAATATTTGTCTTGAATGCTCTTGACAATAATATTTTCTCAATTCCCCTTTTTTTCGTGTTAGTTTTCAAATGATGCAATAAGTAGGTATTTTTAGGTATTTATTCTTCTCAAAAATTAAATCTCGGTAGTAGATTTTAGACACTTGAATTACAAATAATAAATTACAAACACCGACATATTTGAATTTGGGGCCAAAATAGGGGGACACTCATGCCTAGGGAATGAGTTTCCTAGCACTATTTTCTAGGAATTTTAGTGTTAGGGGAAAGGTATTAGATAAATACAATTGTTTCCTGCTTGTAATTCATTGATAATTATTAAAAATGGGACATAGAATGCATTATTTAGGAAATTAAATACTCAATTAGGTCCAATAATTTAAGGGGGATAAAACATAAGGTGAAATTGTCAAGGGTGATAATTTACGATGATACATTTAGCCCCCACTTTAGTGAGATTGTAAACTTATGCTTAGACTCACACTAAAGTATAAAATATGTCAAGAGGGGTCTGATTGTCCAAATTTTGAAGAGATAGGATGACAAAGTATCTAAGGGGACTGCACAAGCTCCTAGGATCCAAGATCCCATGGGAAACCAACATGAGCACAAAGAAACACAAGAATCTATGGCATGCAGTAAGAAAAAATACACAAACATACATGTCAAAAACATGATGCATACACAATAAAAACACATGATATAACATAACATATAGATGATAAAAAAATTAACACAAACATGATGCAAACATGAAGAAGACACACAAAAGCACATAACAAAACACAAGGTTAGTACTAAAGGGATTCGAGTTGGTAAGGCAAAGAGACCTTAGTCTTAAATTGCTTCAAATACCAAATGTCATCCATTGAATACATGTTAGACAAGAGGATACTCCCATGAATATTATCAAGCTGTGTTATGCCAAATCACTCATGAGCTACATGGATCTACTAGTTAGCAAGTTTTGTTATGCTAGGTTTTCATGCAATATTATGAGTTTCACAAGGTTACCAAGTTGTTTTATGCTAAACACTTATAAAACATATAGCTCTACTAGCATCCATGTTATTCTTGGTGGCCATGTTAAGGTGTTCATAAATCACACCATAGAAAAGTTCAATATTACTAGGTGAATCACAAACTGGAAGGCAACATGGGCTAATGAAGATTGATACTCATTAGGTGAGCCCCCAAGCAAGGTAGAAAAATGAGAAACATGCTAGGACTAGTGAGGACCAATTTTCTCTAAATGTGCACCCATATCAACCATACCAAGAGTTATACTCCGTGATAACTCTAACGAGGTACTACAAAATGATCAAGATGCTATGACAACACAACACTAAGTTCAATGCCTATGAACAAAGTCAAGAAAAAAATGCCAAATTCACCTAAGGAGGTGCATAAAATTGCCTAAGGAGGCATACAAATGATGAAGACAAGGCCAAAACCTCAATGTAACAACACCACTACAAAAGGTGATTTATAAAAACAACAAAGGGGATTTTCTCAAAATATGATAGGTCAAACCTTAGGGAACATTACACATGAAAATCACCCCTAAGAGATGAAAAGTCCAGGAATAAAAAGATCACACCCTAGGGAATAATATTCGTAGTATTACCACAAAGTGGAACACCATATGTCAAGAAAATTCACCCACTTAGGGGATATCAAGCCTAATATCACCACTAAAGGAGACACAACATATATCAAGAAGGCCACATTTTGGTTGAAAAGGTCACACTTCCTAAGAGATGTATGCTATAATCACTAAGAAGGGACCATTCTTTATGAAAACAATGAGCAAGGAACTATATGCCCCCTTAAAATGTTATTGTATTTGCTACACTAATGTTTTAAGGAGACATAAAGGGATCCCTTGCTAGAAGGAATACACCTAAAACAAGGCTATCTAACCCCTTTCCCCCCAAGTGTAAGGACAAAGGTGAGCCAAGATGGATGATATGTTGCTCCTTGAAAAATGAAATATGATTGCATAAAACTTAATTTATATTTATACCTCCATGCATGACAGTGAGTATTATGTGATACTACAACTACCACGTGGCAAGGAGTAGCAACCAATGCTATTTGTCTCTTGTATGATTAAGTGAAGGTATTTTTTATGTTTTTGTCATATTTAATGGACAATAACCAAGACCTCTTTTTATTTATTGTGTGTTGGGCTCTATAGGGACACAAATACCCTGTTCTTGTGTACCACATCCTTTTCCATTATAGCCAAAATGTTTTAAAATTTCATAACCTCTTCCATAAATAGCTTCCATTTATTTCAAAGAAGGTGTTTTTTCATAATTATTTTCATCATAATTAGATGTTTAATTTGTGTTTTCCTCTTTTCTAGAGTTATAGAATCAAATGTGTTTGATGATTCAATGATAGGTTGTAGTGATACCATTTGCAACTTATTTTTCTTGTCTTGACTTTCATGGTATAATCTTGTATTCCCCCATGAATGTAGGTGTGAAATATAATGATCCCCATTCAACATCCAACAAATTTTTCACCGAAAAAATAAATTCATCCTTATCCTCAATTTGTAAAGGTTTCACTTTTGTAGTTAGTGTCAATGTTCTAAGAGGATTCTTCATTCCCCTTTCAGTTTGTAAATAATTTTTTAGATTTTAGATCATCTTTTATCATGCAAACCTTATTATTATAAGTGTTTTTCATTAAATTGTGAAGTGTTGAAGGATTCCTAATGTGCATGATATGATGGTAGTGATGCATTATCAGGAATGATACGAATGATACTTGTTCTTGAATTTCTTGACAATTTCAGCCCCAAGTTCAAAGTGATGGCGGTTGAGTTCCCTATACATATAGCTTGATGAATTGAACTGAAATGAAAATTTAATAGCATCATAAATGTTAGCATAAAACACCTTATGGAGAAAATAGTGCCTAGGAAATTTTTGGCCAGTGTATACTTCACCCAGCCATAAGTCATAGCTTTGAATGCTTTTGAGAAAGCATTATTCTGGAGAAACACATCTTGAACCACTTTGTTTATAATTTTTTGCACATTATGTAGGAAATAGGAAACATTGAGCCATATCCATATTGTTTGAAACAAAAATCAAGACCAAGTTAGATAGAAATATTATCCTTTGAGCCTTTGGATGCAATATTTCATCACCTGTTATAGTATTGATGTATTTTATAACTAATGGGCATTCAACCTTGCAAACATGTGACAGCTGCTCTTTTCCAAGACACCTTCAAAATGGTCTCTCCCATAACAATACTAGGAACAACACCCTATAATTTCTAGGACTATATTCCATTATGCAAGATGAGATGGAATGGAAATAGATTTACACAAGAAACAACTAAGCAACATAGAATTGAAACCACAAGTAGCAACACTGGAAACGAGAAGGAGGCGAAAACACAGTAGCACTAAAAGAAAACCATGAGTACTCTAAACCTACAAAAAATTTATCCTCAAATACCAAAACCTAGAATGAATTGTGTAAAATGGACTTCAACTTTGAACAAGCACAAACCCATTGTTTGAAAACCAAAGGCCCAAAAGAAACCCAAAATGAAACCCAGAAGGCTTCACCAATGAAAAAGATTAAACCATACCCATGAAGAAGCCAAACCATACATGAAATTTAGGTTAATTCTTACTAGAGTAAGACTGATATGATCTTTAATTATAATCCCAGATGAAAATTAGCTATCCAAGGCTCACACTTCAACTTGTCCACACTAGTTGGCGTAGATTATGAAAAACACTGTCCACCCTAATTTTCTTGCAAAATGACCACCATTTTCTCGACGGTATTACAAATTGAGAAGGAATGAGCACCAAATCAATCTCATAGCTTATTTAATAGATGAATAAAATTCAAAAAAATAGCTATAATTATCAATTTTACCTTGAAGTCTTCCTCATGTTAAATCAAAAGTATGAATAGTATGGTTAGCATGCCTGGATGTGCCAACTATTTCCTTAAACTTATCACTATAATTATGATAATTCAGGTTTTATTTTCATAAATAATGTTTCCAACAAAAACTGACACTTGTTAGGTAATAAAAATATATTTGGAATTTGGATGATATCACTTGTGATGTCAATTTCTTGTGTGAGATAGATCTTATTCCCAGTGCATATGTTGATTAAAGCTTTCACATAGACCTCCATTGTTTTGGTGCAAAAATTAAACTTTGATAGACATTTCAAGCATGATAAATCTACAGTGTTATAAATGAGACCTTGTGTGTATTGTGTCTATAGTAATTTATTGGATCCTTTGCATAAGACATAGCTAAAGAATAATGAGACTATACTTTCCACCATGGAAAGTGTCGAATTAAAATATCCTTTCCTTTTTTATAATATATTTTAAAGATTGCATGATGTTATTTGTATTATTATCATACAATATCTCATCCTGTGCTTGGTCACAATGCATGTTTGCTAACATATCTCGCCAATTGATTACCCTCCCTATATGTATGTTTTACCTAGGAAAATCATAACTTGTCAATTAACTTCCATGCATACTCAAGTAAATATTTAATTTTTTGACTATACACCTTTCTCTCTTTACGGGAATTAGTAATGATTAAAGAATATCCTTCAATCTAAAAATTTGTGATATTCAAAAATATTTCCAGTTGTAGTCCATGCAATAAATCTTGAGATTCAACAAGTTTGTTGGTTCCTTTTGGAAGATGTATTGATTTTTCCGAAATGATATACCCTTTATGATCCCTTATTACCACACCTACCCCTAAGATCCATGGATTTCCATGCGAAGCACCATCAAAATTCAGCTTGTAAAAATATGGTGGAGGAGGTATCCATGCTATTTTACTTCTATCAATATTTTTTTTTGGATTTTGGTGTAGACTTCCTTTGAAAGGAAGCACAACATTATTCCATTTTTGCATTATTTTTGAATCCTATTTTGTGAATAGTGAGCCAATATTTTTTTCCTTATGAACATATGCATTCATAATTTAAGATATTGAAGATTCTAGCTTACTTAAGACCTGATCCACCTTCATTTTTTCATGCCTAAAAATCCTTTTCCTTCTTTCCCACCAAATGCTCCACAAGACTACTGAAGGGACCACTTTCCAAATGCATGCAAACAATGATGACTTATATAAAACTTTCCAACTTCAAAATAATTCTCACAAATTATTTGGTAATAGTGAATACTAGTTTAATTTGTTTCTAATGAATGACCAACATTCATATGTAAAATGAAAGTGAATGAATAAATGGTTTACCTCCTCCATCGCATCTTGACACAATACATATTTTAATTGGGTTGTAATCCCAAGCTTGGAAAGCCTATCACTTGTCAGAATCTTTCTTTTTATAGCCAACCATGAGAAACACCCTACCTTAGGTAGCACTATTGAATTCCAATAGAAGGACAAAGCTTTTTGAGGCTTACTTCATTACTACCTTGTATCCCATTTTAATTATGTAAATAACTGATTTAGATGGTTCCCACAATATTTTATCCTATTCATCTGATGCATATACATGTCTCTCACTTAATCTACCCCTTAACTCTTGTTTTTGATCATTTTGGAATGGAATGGAAGATAGATCTTTCCAGATAACTTTCCTTGTGCATTCATCTATTTTTTTAAAATAATCTTGGACTTTTTCCCTCAATTTGAACTGAGGAAAACTTGTATGTTTTATAGATTTTGAATTGTGTTTAGAGGTGCATGTCCACTCCATGAATCCTTCCAAAAAATTCCTTGTTGGCCATTATAAACTTTCTATGTCAGATAAGGAGTGATTACCTTTCTAAAATTAATTAGAAAATTCCACATTGTAGAACCTTTTGGTGGATTTAAACTTATGAAAATTCCTTTTGGATCTTCCATATCCAAATACTTTTCTTATGTGAAATTGCACCACTTTTCTTGTGGATTGGAGTACATATGCCACACTAACTTGGACCCTAAAGCTAGATTTCTAGCCAAGAGATTGTGTATACAAGCACGCCCTTTCAATTTCTCTCCATAGATGTTTTCCAATGACATAAGTGGAATATTTTTCTTGTTATCTATATTTCCCTTCCATAAAAAATTCCTAGTTAACTTTTCAATTTCAACAATTACCAATTTGGGAGATGTTAACACAAGCAATTAGTAATTGGGAATAGCAAAAATTATTGATTTGAACATTAGAATTTGTCTTGACAATGATAACCACCAACCCTTCCAACTAGCTATCCTTAACTGAATACTCTGAATAATCTTGTCCCAATAGGAAATGTTATTTGTACCAGTAAAGAAGGGAATACCAAGGTACTTATAGGGGAGTTCTATTGTTTGAAAACCCTTAAGCCTTACAATATATCTTTGTAATCCTTCCTTGATGTTAAAAGTGTAGATCTTTGATTTCTCTACATTTATTTTCTGACCTGAGGCAAGTGAATACTTATCCAAGATAGATTTGATATGGTTTGCCTCTTGAAGCGAGGTCTTGCCAAATAAAATTCTATCATCCACAAACAAGGAGTGTGTAGTAGATATATCATTTGAAGGAATAGTTATTCCTTTCCATAGCCCCTAAATATGAGAATTTTTAATCGATCTACGAAGAGTCTCAACTTTAATATTATAAAGAGAAAAGGTGATAATGGATCACATTGCCTTACACCTTGTGTAGAGCTAAAAAAACCTATTGGTGATCCAATGATTAGCACTAAAAATTTAGCTCCTATCGAACAAGATAGTATCCACTTACACCACTTATTATGAAACCTAAATTTCTTCAACACTTACATCAAGAAACACCAATCCTCTTTATCATAAGCTTTCATCATATCTAGCTTAATGATAAACAAGGAAATATTGTGTGAAGAAATGGAATAGAGAACTTCATGTGCAACCAAAGCTCCTTCGTTCGTCTCCCTACCAAGCACAAAACCACCTTATTCTTCTAAAATTATTTTGGGAATTCTCGACAGCAACTGGAGGTAAATAGCTTTAGTAAAAATCTTGTAAACAATGTTACAAAGAGATATAGGTCAGAATTTTGAAAAATACTTTGGGTCCTTGACCTTTGGAATTAAATCTATATGAGTTACATTGAATTGCTTTAGCATGGATCATGAAGAACTAGATTCTTCCAAAGCCTTATGAAGATCATTACCAATGAATTCCCAATATTTTTGGAAAAAAATAGTTGTAAATCCATCTAGGCTTGGAGCCTTGTCTAGTTTGAGTGAAAAGAATACCATTTTCACTTCATCCAAAGTGAATGGCTTAATGAGACTAGCATTTTCTTCTTTAGTGATTAAAGTTGGAATCGATTGCAACATATCCTCCCTCTCGTGTTCAACCTGAGAAGAGTGCCCTACTGGTGCTAATAATGGGTTTAAAAATAATTTAACCCCTTCCTTTTGTATCTCATCTTCATTGAAAACCACTTCCCTGATGTGCTTTCCTGAATTCTAAAAATTTCTCTTTTCTTTTTTATCTTAGCGAACATATGAAAAATTTGGTATTTTTATCTCCTTTAAGCCAGAGTTCACATGATTTTTGACGTCAATACATTTCCTCTCATAGCACCAAATCTTCCCATTATTTTTGCAACTTCTTCTACTACTCATAAGAATCTGGTGTTAATCCTTGGGATATAATTTTCTTTTATAACAGCTAGTTTTTTTGAAACTGATTCATTTTTCTGAAATATATTTTTGAACACATGAACATTCCAATGTTTAAATTTTTATTTCACATACAGAAATTTTCTATAGAGTCTATACATGATTGATCCCATCTCGTACGAGGTTTTTAACCGCCAAGTTTTCAATAAAGGCAGAAAATCATTATGTTTGAACCACCTAGCTTCAAACTTAAATGTTGATCCCACTTTTGAGGAGAACTATTACCTATGATGCTCAACAATGTAGGGAAATGATTAAAACCTTCTCATGGTAGAATTTATGAGACGAATGTATTTTCCTATAACCCAATTGGACGATATCAAAAATTTGTTCAAGTGTACAACAATTTGCAAAAAGTACTACCTCTTATTTGTCATGTATATGTAACTTTAACTAGTTGTACATCTACAAGAGCATTGTTTTGAACAAAAGTGTTCAAATCCTCCTTTGTCTTTTGAGGTGGTATAATTCCTTCGTTATTTTCATTAAGAGAGGATTGCATTAAAATCACCTGCAAGGAAAATTTTCTCATCTCCTAATTGTTCAAAGATTAGTTTGAGTTCATCCCATAATACCTTTTCCCAGCCGTTGAGTTTGGATCATAAGCATTTACCAGCAAGAAACTTAAATCAAAATGAGTAACTCTTAGTAGTTGCCAATTTGAAGTATTAGAAACAAATTCTACAAGAACATACTTAGGATTCCAAAGTGTTAACAATCCCTCGGAAGCTCCTTGAGCTTCTAATTGGCATGACTTCCATAAATACCATTTACTAATTATAGTCACATAATTATCCTTGGATAATTTAGTCTCCTATCATAAAACTATATGAACCCCACAAGAATTTATTTGTTGCTTGATCTAGGCCCTCTCATTATGGGCATTAATGCCCCTAACATTCCAAGAGACTATCTTCATGAGGATCAAAGAGAGCAACCTGATCTCTTCAATCTCTTCTTTATGTTCTTGTTATTTCACTATTTCATTATTTTTTATTATGTATTATTTCATTTCTTTAAATGCTTGGATAATCCTTCATTAGATCTATTACCCATGACCATATTAGTGGATATGGTAAAATAAATAGTAGGACCATACATACTCATGGCACTAGTAGGATAGCATAGAAATTAGGGAAAATGGGAGTAAGATGATAGGGAGGAAAAAATGCATATATCTCAAGATGAAAAGTGGGCAAGATAATGATCTCCAACATGGCAGGGGATATATGGGAGGAAGAGGCATACAAAAATAAACAAAACTAGGAGGAATTATGAGAAGGATCCATAATTCAAAGTAGGAGTAACCTTAGCATTAATACCTTGAATAAATTCCAAGCCAAATGGATTGATAAGAAATGTGTCATGAAAGGCCTAAACTAAATTTTTAGGACTATCTACATCATGTAAAATAACAAAGCTTGGGCATAAATTTTGGTTGGTTTAAATATTTTTCTTGATCAAGATCCTCAAGCTCACTTGAGTAATTGTAGTAGTAACAATAGTACTCAAGGGAACACTTTATTAGTTCATCCAAGGATTTAAATGATGAATTTCTCTCAAAGGAAAGTGAGAATGTGAATGAGGCCTTCACTCAAAAATAACTAATAAAATCGTGAAGGAAAAATGATATAAAAATATGCAAGAAATTATATGTAATTTAAAAAATATAAATCTCGTATTTATAAATAAATAAGAAATAAAACTTGTTGTTCATGTTTTGCACACATGCCCCACTGTAGGTAGGGACCCCCTCTTTTCGCTCTCGATGGGCTGCTTTGCTCCTGTCTCATTTTGCATGCCCCTTTCTTTGAGCCTAGATCGGTCATGTGTCGTCAAACGATCAAATTCCCCTAACCAAATTCACCTACCTAAGTTTCGCTAAGTCTTTCACTTTCATGGAAGTGCCCCTGCGGGTTTCCCTTTGCCCGTTGCCCCAACCCCTTTGAACCTCATCCCTGCTCAATTGTTTCATTTTTTTTCATTTTTGACTTTGACGATAGGTTTCCTTTGGATTTGGGATGTTTTGTGGTGCCTAACTAAACTGCCAAGTTTTCATTAAGTTTCGGGAAATTGCAAAAAAATTCATTCTGGAACTCCATCGCTCTGAGGCCCGGACTCCCCATTGTCCTTTCAAAACATCATTCTAGCCTCCAGGGCCCAAACTATCCATTGCCTTTTCAAAACAGCATCCTAACCTATGGGGCCCGAACTCCCCATTGCCCTTTCAAAACAACATTTTGGCCTCTAGGGTCTGGACTCCCCATTTCAAAACAACATTCTGGCCTCTGGGGTTCGGACTCCCCATTACCCTTTCAAAATAGCATTCTAGCCTCCAGGAATAGGACTCCCCATTTCCCTTTCAAAATAGCATTCCAACCTCTCGGTCCTGGAATGTCTAAACGCCCTCCCAATCTGGAAACGGACTTTGACCCACATGCTCAAATTGGATCCTCTCCTACATGAACCTTTCAAACTCCAAATTTGAAGTTTGGAGAAGACATCTAGGTTACCCTGCCTTCTTCGCCCTTTCAAAATAGCATTCCTGCCAAGGAAGTCTGGCCTCTCGATCCCGGAACGTCCAAACGCCCTCCCAATATGGAAACGGACTTTGACCCACATGCTCAAATTCGATCCTCTCCTACATGAACCTTTCAAATTCCAAATTTGAAGCCGAGAGAAACCGTCTAGGTCTCCCTGCCTTGTTTTCCCTTTCAAAACAACATTCCTGCCACAACATTTTGGCCTCTCAGTCCCGGAACGTCCAAACGCCCTCCCAATTTGGAAATGGACTTTGACCCACATGCTCAAATTGGACCCTCTCCTACATGAACTTTTCAAATTCCAAATTTGGAGCTGGGAGAAACCATCTGGGTCGCCCTACCCTATTCGCCCTTTCAAAACAACATTTTTGCCAAGGAATTCCACACTCTCGGGCTTGGACCATCCAAACTCCCTCCAATAAACTACTAATGGAAATTCACACTGAATATTATGATCTTTTCATGATGCATGGGTTAATATAACAAGGAGTTTGCAAGATTTCATTAGCGCTTGACTTGATTTGTGTATGAAATCACTTACAACACTTCATGCATGCAGGTTTTGAGAAGCCTACCGCAGGTCCGTCAAGAGACCCATTGAGAAATTTGAATAAGGAAAAGCACATAGCTCCCATCATCATTCATTTTATGCCCACCTCTCTTTGTGGTGCCCATCAATAGAGCTAGCATTAGAAGAAGGCCTGTGCCAAAGAAGTCAATGACAAAATGCAAGGGGATGGCCTTGAAGATCTTTAAGGGAGTTGTCCTACTTTTCACCAAATGATGGTGATCTTTAAGGGGTTGTCTGCCCGCATCAGGGGCAACCAATCCATTGATGCCAGTTGTCAACCAACCCATTTGATCCAATGAGGAATGTTACAAGTCCATCGGGAAGAAGGCAGTTTCAGCTACAGTAAAAGGGAAATAAAGTAGAAGACAAAATAGGAAAAAGACAGCAGATGTATTTTAAATTTATGAATATTGTGGGGTAGGTGAAGCCCTAATGTAATTGAATCTGGGCCACACAATGTAATTCAATCCTGGCCATTCATTCGAGCTTTGGAAAACTATAAATAGGGGTCTCCCCCTCATTTGTAAAAGGTTGGAGAGCAGGTGTAAAGGCATTCTGCAACAATAGAAAGAAACATTGCATGATTTATGGGTGTTTCCTTTTTATTTTTCTCATTATGTGTGCATGGTTCTACTTCCCTATTAGTTTAGTTGTTAGTTTATTGAATGGAAGTGATGATGGTGTTTGTTGTTACAGTATTTGATGAATTTCCAGCCCATACTTTTGGCACTTGTTGATAACAAGTTGCTGTGAAAAGCTAGCCTAGGCTTCCATATTTCATTGATGCAACTTAGTTCAATTGCATGTGCAATCTGAAAATCAATAGTCCTTACAAGATTGCACTGGTTTTGTGTAACTATAGGTTTCTCTTGGCCAAGAAAAACCCAGTATAGGGAGTTTGTCTACTGTAGCAGCCTCCATGATCACTGTTCTTTCGTAGTTTCAAATCCAGGAACCTTCTCTCTTCCCTGCCTTTTTTTATTTTTTTAAAAATAAGTAACCTTAGGCAAGGTTCATTGTACATTATAAAGCTAAATTTGATGTTGAAATGGAGTTCTAGACTGCTTTTTGAACCTGCAACAAACGCTTGGCAACTCTCCCATCTTAAGAACTCCATTTTTAGATCCAACTTCCCCACTTTGTGACTCACCTGTAAGACCGCCTTGTGATTCCAAAAAACACATGAAACAACTTAGATATTCCAAGCATTGTCAAGACCTAACATTAGATACCTTGGGATAGTGTTCTGCAATTTGATTCTGGAAGATTGTCTTGCAAGAGAGGTGATGCACCTATGCATTACTTGTGTTGAGAAGTGTATAAAAAACACATCAACAAAATTGTCGCTAGAAGGAGGGCATGACATGTTGAGGCTACAAAGCTGAATGTTGGATGTTGAAAAGAGCACTTTCAAGAAGAAACCTAAAATAAGGAGATCTCTTTTAATGCTGAAACTTGAAATCAAAAAATTTTGAGGGCAAACAACAGCCGAGTCGAAATGGAGTAGCATGTGTAAATCAGCATGGCTCATCTACATGCAGATTTAAATAGGAGATTGAAGAGACCATTGCATAAATTTGCACTGGTAGATAAGTGTAGGATCCACTACACTTGTAGGTACAATGAATTGGAGTGTCTAACCTTCTTGAGAAGAATTGAAAGAGTCTTGCAAGGAGAGATTCCCTTTTGGGAAATATATCAGCCTTTAGCCCTTGCAGACCCGGAGGAAGAATTGACAACCATGGTAGCCATGGCATTTGAAGAGCTGATCCAAGAATTTTTGGGTGGAAAAGATAGACCAAGATTGGAGGAAGCACTAATGTCAAGTTGGTGCATATTTCACAATGCACCACATTCAAAATTTACTTGTCCATTGTGTGCAAGCATCATCACCCAAGTCAAAGGCAATTTGAACAAGTTGGAGCAATCGACTGATAAGGAGGATGAGTCATCCCACGAGGCAAAAAATTTGCCAGCATCTGGAGGATAGCACATTGTAGATAAACCAGGAAATCCAACACAAACTAGTGTTGGGACAATGAACATTGAAGCTCAAAATGAAAAGGAAGGAGTTGATTTATGTAGGACAGCAGAAAGCTTTGATGAAAGTTCAATCGAAAAGAGGTTAGAAATCCTTTCCTCTATCAACAAAGAGAAACCCTTCAATCTAGAAGAGGATCCATTGGAAGTTGAAGATGGGTCAACAAAGTTTGCAGCAGCTCATGAGGATGTTGAAAATTAGAAAGAGGAAAATCAGCAAGGGGAAATGGATGACAGCCTTGCAAAAATAGAAAATGATGATGCAGGCATAAGTGAAATTAGACTAGGAGACCTCTCCATCATAAATGACAGTGATCAAGAATATGAAAATGAAAGTTTGGAGGAGTGGGAACAACCACTCTCCATGGTTGTCTACCATCAAGCTTATTTTTCAAGTGATGATGAGGACCCAGTAGCGGAAAGATATGACCAGCTCATCTCCAGATTAGCAAAGGATTGGTTAGAGCTAAAATACCAAGTGGATTTGGAGGTGTTATTGCTGCCGAATTGGTGCAGACTTCATAATTCATCACACTCAGAGTTCACATGCGGACTGTGCCAAGAAGACATCAAGCAATTCAAGGAACAATTGAGGCAGTCGAGCACACCACTTCTTGCAGTTGCTTCAAGGATGGAATGTGAGGACCAAGAACTTGAGCAAGGTGACAACTCAGATGAAGGAAGACCTCAAGAGGATGTTGGGACAGAAATAGAAGAAAGACAACAATACAATCTTGAGATTTTGAGCAATGAAGTAGATCGAATAGGAATGTTGTCCACCAGTCATCAAGAATTTCTACCTCTTCAAGAGAATTCATGCACCATGGATGATAGGCTTTATGACAAGTCCTTGGAGGGAGATTGCGTAGTGTATTTTGGTCCCCTTGATGAGGTGCCGTCAATTTATGATTTCTTTCCATTGTGAGTTGTACTACGGAGGTATGTTCATGTCGAGGAAGAGCACATCCCAGAAGATGGTAGCGATGAAGACATACTCCTTGAACCTCCAAATGGTGATGCACTAGAGTTTCCAGATTGGGAGAGGGGTTCCTTCTCCATCTACAATGATAGTGAACAAGGGGAAATGAGTGAACATCATGATGAGATGCATGAACAACAAAGAGAAGAAGACAAAAGTGAGGGTGTTGAGATAGCTGCCAACAAAAATGAAGCACCTAATCGACCACAACATGCAACTTGGAGCCCTTCCACCATGATCATTACTAATCCTTCATCATATTTAGATGGCTGCAATGGGAAATATTCATCCATGTCATTGTCCAATGACATTGAACACCACATAAATAAGGACAACACTTGGGAAAGGAGGTGGGATAGCATGTTGCCTTTTGAGGACAACAATCATGTGGACACTCAGTTTGTAGAAGATCAATAAGATGAAGTCTATCTTCTCAAAGAACAGCTGATAGGGATTGTCGATCCCACACAAGACGTGGAGGAATTTTTTGCTGCCCCATTCTCCCTACCTTATGCAGACTTGATGCCTGAAGTGTTGCACCATCTGGTGCCTCCATCTAAAGCTACAAATGCAAAGATCGACGATGCAGTGCTCGCTCTTGATTATCAAATGTTGCCACCTCCATGTGACGACACCCAAGTTCTATCCTTCCTTGCTCTTATTAATTTTCATAGCTGCACTTATCATTTTGATTATGGGAATGAGGGGAGACAAAATTATTTATGGATTAACCATGGTTTCAGCAAGCCTCCTCAATTGTTGATTTTCCCTGACCGGGTGACTGAACTTGAGTGCTGCAACATTGAATTTATTTTCTCTAAACATAAGGATAAATCTGCATGGTTGAGAACTATAAAAATTTCTCATTTGCTTGTACATGCATTACGAAATCCAATGAGCATGAGTGTCGTCTCACCTTACTCGAACACAGTTCTTTGAAAATATATTTTTACATAACTCATTTTGAGTAGTGTAGGTTTCCTATAAATACTTTGTTTTCCTTCTTTTATTAGGTTAGTTTGTTTGTTGTAGGTTGCTTGCTATAGAGTAGTTTCTTCACTGTTTTCTTTCGTTGTCCTGCTTTGGTTAGTTTTGGTGTTTTCTTTTTCATTTTCTTTCAGTTGCTTTTGTTTGCTCTCGCTTTGTTTTTGCTTTGCTCGGGGTCCCTCTACTTTTGGCTTGGCACATCTATGCGCACAACAACCATATTTATCACTTGGATTTGTTCTATGTATTTCTTTGTCAAACTCTAATCAAGTTTTCATAGTGGATGGTGAAGGTCTTCTGTTAGTGTCAAGAGATCTAGATGTTTGATTCAAAGTGGATAAGTCATTGGTTGGTTTGATTCTGAAGTATTCTAGAATCTTATATCTCTCACAAATTTTAAGAATTCGACGGTCACTCTAGGTCCTTTGTGAAGTCTAGTTAAGTGAAAAATCTAAAATTTTGCTTCAGCGCCACTATGATTCTCAGCCCTGAGCGTGAGCTTCATTGCTTGCAGGTTGAAATAAAAGAACTGAAAATCAAAAGAAAAGAAACAAAAAAAAGAAACAAAAATATTGAAAAATCAAAAGAATAGAAATTCATCCTTTCAGGGGAATCCGAGCAACTCTACCGGGGCTATGGATGCTTGGTCGGCAATAGAGCAATGTTTAGGAGAATCACAATGACAACCTCGTCGAGGCTATGGATGCCTGACCGGAAGCGAGGCAATGTCATGGATGCTTTTGGAGTTAGAATAAACTACATAGCTCAACTTGATGGAGCTTGGGTTCTTGCAGCAATTGAAGGATGGGAATTAACACAACTACACAACTTGGATTTTCAGCATAATGAAGGTTGGATTAACTTGTAGTTTTAATCCTTTGGTTGAGCATGAAGATCGGAACCAGAGATTCAGGGTTCATGATTCTAGTTTTTCATCGAAATTCTCTAGAGAATTTCCCTAGCGAATTGCCATTTGTTGTGCATGTTTTGCACACACACCCCACTGTAGGCAGGGACCCACTCTTTTCACTCCCGAGGGGATACTTTGCTCCCATCTCATTTTGTGTGCCCCTTTCTTGGAGCCTAGATCGGTCATGTGTCATCAAATGATCAAATTCCCCTGACCAAATTTGCCTACCTAAGTTTCACTAGGTCTTTTGCTTTCACGAAAGTGGCCCTACGGGTTTCCCTTCACTCGTTGCCTCGACCCCTCTAGACCTCATCCCTACTCGATTGATTCATTTTCTTTCATTTTTGACTTTGAGGATAGGTATCCTATGGATATGGGATGTTTTGTGGTGCCTAAGTGAACTGCCAAGGTTTCATTAAATTTTGGGAAGTTGCAAAAAAATTCATTCCGGAACTTCGTCGCTCTAGGGCCTAGACTCCCCATTGCCCTTTCAAAACAACATTCTGGCCTCCAGGGCCCAAATTCCCCATTGCCCTTTTAAAATAGCATTCTGGCCTCTAGGGACTGAATAGTCCATTGCCCTTTCAAAACAGCATTCTAGCCTCTGGGGCCCAAACTCCCCATTGCCCTTTCAAAATAGCATTCTGACCTCCAGGGTCCGAACTCCCCATTGCCCTTTCAAAACAGCATTCTGCCCTCTAGAGTCTGAACTCCCCATTGCCCTTTCAAAATAGCATTCTTCCCTCCGAGCTCCAGACTCCCCATTTCCTTTTCAAAACAACATTCTAGGCTCTAGGCTCTGGACTCTCCATTTCCCTTTCAAAACAACATTCTAGCCTCCGGGCTCTAGACTCCCCATTGCCCTTTCAAAATAGCATTTCGGCCTCTCAATCTCGGAACATCCAAACGCCCTCCCAATTTGGAAATGGCCTTTGACCCACATGCTCAAATTGGATCCTCTCCTACATAAACCTTTCAAATTCCAAATTTGAATCTGGGAGAAACCATCTGGGTCACCCTGCCTTGTTCGCCCTTTCAAAACAGCATTCTTGCCATGGAAGTCCAACCTCTCGGTCCCAGAATGTCCAAACGCTCTCCCAATTTGGAAATGGACTTTGACCCACATGCTCAAATTGGATCCTCTCCTGCATGAACCTTTCAAATTCCAAATTTGAATCCAAGAGAAACCATTTGGGTCACCCTACCTTGTTCGCCCTTTCAAAATAGCATTCCTGCCATAGCATTCCAGCATCTTGGTCTTGGAACGTCCAAATGCCCTCCCAATTTGGAAATGAACTTTGACTTGCATGCGCAATTGGACCCTCTCCTACATGAACTTTTCAAATTCCAAATTTGAAGCTGAGAGAAACCATCTAGATCGCCCTACCTTGTTCGCCCTTTCAAAACAACATTTTGGCCAGGGAAGTCTGCCCTCTCGGGCCCGGACCATCCAAACTCCCTCTAGTAAACTGCTAATGGAAATTCAAACTGAATATTATGATATTTTGATGATGCATGGGTGAATATAATAAGTAACCTTAGGAAAGGTTCATTGCACATTATAAATATAAATCTGATGTTGAAATGGAGTTCTAGACTGTTGTTTGAACCTATTGCAAACGCTCAGCAACTCTCCCATCTTAAGAATCCCATTTGCAGATCCAACTTCCCCACTTTGTGACTCATCCATAAGACTGCCTTGTGATTCTATAAAATCACATGAAACAACTGAGATATTCCAAGCACTATCAAGACCTGACATTAGAGACCTTGGGATACTATTTTGTAATATGATTGTGGAAGAATGTCTTTCAAGAGAGGTGATGCACCTATGCATTACCTGTGTTGAGAAGTGCATAAAAAACACATCAACAAAACAATAGAGGAAAAAATGAGGGTGGGTAAGGTGTTGATAGGTCTAGATAATAGCTCATTTTTTGTTGTTTTTATACATATTTTGAGACACTTTTAGATAAACTTTCCAAATAATGCTCCTATGTTATACTATCCTTTCATATCTATTATGTAGACTTGAACCTAAAATATAATGATGGAATTATGGTTATAATATACTAGTATTGTATGATTTATATGAAGATATGTATGGAATGTTGATGAAATGTTATGTTTTGATTATGATAGTTATATGTGTGTACATGCTTTACAAAATTAACTTGTTTGTAGCTAAAGAGGAACTGTGGCACGCAATAGTTGTAGGATGAACCCGCAACAACAGGAGTTTGGGACGACAAAACAAGGGAGTTCCACGTTAAGTTGAACGTGATGATTTTTTATTAAAGGAACTTGATGAAGGTTGAATGTGAATTAATAATAACTAGTTAATAAATGTTCAAGAAGAGGTCTCCTTCACTTATGGTATTTTCATAAATGGTTGTATGTTTACATGCAATTTTGTTTTGACGGAGTTTTAGCCATATTAGGATTCCCTTTCCTTTTCAGTTATAAGTTGAATAAATCAGTCTTAACTCTATGCTCTAAATATCTAGGTGTGGAGTTAATGATTTCAGTTAAGTTGTTTCTTTGAATAAGATTCCCTTGATCTTGTATATAGTTGTTGGTTGAATCCATAGGATAGTTAGTTGGTTTTTTAGTTTTTTGTTATTAGTTGCTTTCAGTTTCAAGATATGAAAAATATTCAAAATGATTGAGTACAATCTGTGAAAAGATCTTTTGTAATCTTTCATGATATGTAATGAAGTGAGTTAATTTCATGGGATGTGTAGAATCTATTAGCTAGATTTGGGTTCAATTAAAGTGAGAACAACCACTTGAGAAGGCCACTCAAGGTATTGTTCCTCACTTCATTTTCTAGTTATTTATTTATGTTTAATAGTTGTTACTAGTTTATCACTACTTGATGAATCATATACAAGATAACTAGAATTTTATATCTTGCTTATTGTTAATGAATGCTTATGTATATGCATGCAATGGTTAACCAGTAGTACTCCGAAGGTTAATTTAGTTGATCCATTAGTTTTTATGTTTTGAGATATTACAGTATCAATTCATTAGTAATGGTTCACTTACATTCTAAGTTGTAGGTACCTGTAGCCACTAGTTTTGGTTATGCCTTTTCTTGTTTTGTAATTCTGTGAGTTTCCAACAAGTAGAATAAACTTGAGTAGGGTAGCTTAAGTAGTTTTGAGTCATTGAAGGCATATATAATGTTGCACCATCACAAGCTTACAAACCTTGGGTTGAAAATTTAATGTAGTCTTGAGCGATGTTGAGTGGACTGTTCAGTTAGTCAAACCTTTGAATTGTGTAGCTTCTACCAAGTTTACAATACATTATCTTAGACTCTACACTTTTGACACTATTTTTGGGGATGGTGCTATCTTCATAGACTTTTTTTCTCAGCTTTCATAGTTAAATTTTATTTCCAGCATTAGGACTATTAGACTTAATATTTTTCCAAAACAAGAGATACACTAACATTATGTAGGACTGCTATGTTGTAAATCTATATTACATGTATATGGAGGTAGAGAGATCCCTTAGGTAGATTCCTTCCCTCTACATGCCAAGCAACTATATCAAAATATGGTGAATCTAGTATTTGGAGTGAACTTAATACTGAAGAAGAAATGTCCTTATCACCATCTAGCACAAATACAAAAGGAACATACCACACCATGGGGGATGCAGTGGATAATGATCCTAAATAGGAAACATTTGAGTTTCCAATCACTAACCAAGAATGGGCTATAGTGCTGAAGAACATTCCTCCTTTAGCCTTACTAGTCTTCTATGGGTTAATGACTTAGGACCCAGATAAATTTCTCTTTGAATTTGATGTCTTATGCATAAGTTGTGACTATAATTTTGATGCTCATAGGCTCAAATTCTTCCCTAAAACTCTAAAGGATGTACCCCTAAGATGGTTCATGGGATTAGGTGGGGATGTTGTTCCTGATTGGGACACTATGAAGACATTGTTCCTAGAAAAGTATTAGGACTATTGTATGGGACCTAACAGGAGGAAAGATAGAATTTTCAAAATCACAAAAGGATGATGAGCCCTTAGAATATTATGTGGAGAGATTCCAGTTTTCTTTGAAGAAAAACCTATATAAAAAGTTTTCAAAAGAGTCCCTCAACTTAGTTTTCTTGAGGGGATTCAATGATGATTGCATGGATTCCTTGAACCTCATTGGACAAGGAGATATTTCTTAGTTACCATTTTCAAAAATTTGTAAGGTCTACAGGAATTATTCCAAGACCTTCACTAAAAGGCCAAGAGGAGATAGGGCATCCACTATGGGTAAATCATCTACAGGGGTTTCAAATTTTGAGTTAAGCAACCTATTGTCCAACATGAAGGAGGAAATTATTAGCCATTTGGAAACTCATTTGGATACTCTCCACCATAAGAAGAAGTGGGAGGAAGTTGAGGCTATGCTCACTAAATATTTTCCAAGTTGTAGGCAACGAAAAGAAAATTGCAAATGAAAAAGAGTGGCTAGTATACAACAAGATAAAGTTGAGAAACCTGATTTTCATATAATTGAAGGATATGATGGATAGCTCTTCTATATAGCACAAAGGAGGCCATGGTAACAAATACAAGGTATTCCACAAGACCCCCTTATCTATAATTCATCCTTTCCTACTGAGAATAAAAATTATTTGCTTGGAACTCTCAACCTTAGCAAGAAAATTAAAACCAATGGAAGAACCCTCAACAATGGGCACAAGCTCAACCAAATTAGAACCAATATCCAAACCCTTGGACACAAAAAAAATTCCAAGGTTCCAATTATAATCCACAATGGCCAACCTAGTAGAATCAGTGGCAACCTTAGTAGTAAAAAAGTCAGCAATGGCAATAGAAAAATATGAACTATCAATAGCCTATGCTCCCTCCTCCACCATAGCAACAAGCTTTAATGCCTCCATAAAATATTACATACCAACCACCCAAGATACCACAAAAACCTTCCCAATCTGCACCTAACCCTAACATTAAGTCTGTTCAACATGCATATACTAATGAAGCTATGCAATACCCCACCTATAGGGTAGAAGTGAGTGATGTCCACCTTGAATTGAGAAAATAACTTGCTAGACCTTCATCCCCTCAAATTATAGAGATGGGGGATGAGGAACCTATAGTTGAAGCTTCATAAAAATCACCTTTGGAACCTAAGTCAAATCAGGTACACTAAACTACCTCAAGTCCAAAGCCACCTTTTCTTGAATGCCTAGCTATTCAAAAGCATCACACATAGGCTAAGACAGATATTTCAGGTCAATTAAAAGATATGAGCATCAAGATTCCACTTATCCAAGCTATCAAAGACATCCCTATCTATACCAAAATTGTAAGGAATCTATGTCTTAATAAATCAGGCAGAAAAAGAAAATATCCTTAGATAGTCCATGTCTTAGGAAACCTTGTAGATATCATGTTAGGGAATTTTATTTTCCCTAAGTATACAAATCCTGGTAGTCTAGTAGTGGATGTTAAGATTAATGGAACGCTCATTAAGAATACTTTGATAGACTTGGGGGAAAAAATCAATGTCGTGACAAAATAAATAATGCAGTTACTTCAGTTAGTCAACCTCAAGCCCACACAAATAGCTATACAGCTAGCTGATAGGTTTGTTGGGTCTCAAAAATGCAAGTTTGAACCACGAGAGGTTGCCAAGCTCTCACAATGCTTTTGGCCAATGTACAAGGCCAATTGATGCAATTGTACCTTCTTCTCTTCAGGCTTTGCTAAACCTAGGCGGGTGCACCTATGTGTATATTGCAGATTTGAAATATATCTCTTGCTCAAACAATCTATTCACAATGGCAATTGGAAGTGAATAGATAAAATCATGACTGCTAATCCTACTACATAAAAGAAATAATTTGAATATGTTGCTTATTATGAATTTTATCATCTAGGTTGTGATAGATCAGTGCCTTCTATCCACATGGGCAACGGAGCCAAAAATCAAAAATTGTATATGTTTCCCTCTTTGGCTTAATTCAAGTTGTTGGGCACTTTCAAAATTCTATGACTAGCATAAAACCTTACTGAATTTATGACTTGCATAAATTGTGCTAGAATGTTTCTTAACCTGGTTCTACTTTAACCATCCAAAAGAAATCCTAAATCACTATGACTTGTTTAAAAGAGTTTAAATCTAACTTGCAGACACCAATCAACTAAATCACACAAAATGAGAGTGCACTTTGATAAATCAAAGATATACTTGATATGTTGATTTAAATAATTAAAGGATTTCAATTTGGAGACAACCAAGTAAAGAATTTAAATTAATACAACATAACAACTGAACCAGAATGGGTTTCACTGGTTCCCAATAATTTGTCCATTGATTCTACTTAAAAAGGTCTGTACATTATTTGCATTCCCCCAATCTGAAAAATCTAACTCCTCTCCTCCCCTTCTAACTAATTTTTCAATATATTTATACAGTAAATCCCAAGGGTCGTGACCCCTCATATTCTCGTTATGGTCATTTACATTCTTTAACAAAATTTAAAATATTTAATTTAATTGCCTTACCGACAAATTAAATACTTTAACTATAGTCTTGCTTTGATTTTTCCTTATATCTTTTCCCACTTTTAATATTTCATTTATTGCTGTGAAGTCTTCTTTTTTCCTTACCGCTCAACCACAGTCATCATTTTTTCCTCCCACGGTGTCGAGGTGTTTATCATTGACCATTCCCTCCACTATCAACCACCTTACCGTGGCCTTCGATTCGACTTCTAGCGATATCACGGTAACCGCTTTACCAACCGCTTCCTCTACCGCTTACCGCACAACCACGGTCTCCATCTTGACTTCCAATGACATAGTGGTATCCTTCCACTGACTATTGCTCACCGCTAACTACTTACCGCGCCACTGTGGTCACTGTGTTGACCGCACGTGGTGTAGTGGTAAGCATCTCCAACTACGCTTTCTCTACTTATGTTGTCTTAACTGTCGACGGTTCTGCGGTACCAACATTTACTACCAGGCTCGCTACTTACCGCGTCAATGCGGTCTCTATTTTAGCTAACCACGGTATGGCGGTAATGACTCACTGATTGCCATGTTCACTTTCTTCCACCATCCACCACAATCACTGTGGTCCCCTTTTTGACCCTCCACAGTTGCGCGGTAGCCACTTCGACCAACTGTGCTCACCACTTACTTGTTAACTGCACTATTGTGGTTTGTGGCATGACTACTAGTGGTACCACAGTAGCCACTCTACAAACCACTAGCCGCTTCCACCGACCGCTCACCACACTACCATGATCACTAGCTTGACTACTAGTGGTACCGCAGTAGGCTCTGTCCCTCGCTTACCGACCCGACTGACTATCAACCACGTAACCATTGGCCTGCTCATGACTATCTATGGTACAGTGGTAAGGGCTATTGTGACTAGCCTTAACCACTTACCGTGATACTGCGAGCCACTTTGAAAAAGGCTACGGTAGAGCGGTAAACGGTATAGGTTATAAAATACGGCAACGATAAAAGGTTTTTTAGCTTTATGAAAGGTGGTGAATGATTTTTTATGAGAAAGACAGTGAAAATATTAGGCTCAAAATGGGAAAATCATTTAGGTTTTTGATGTAAATTTTGGGTTCTAATAAGGTCAATGGTCAAGCTTGAGGGAATTATTGAAGACCCAGTCATTGCATTGAATTATTGTGAATATCTTGCAAACTTTATAGTATTACAACCAAAAGTGAATCTTGCAGGCTACCCACTCATCCTAGGTAGACTTGGGTTAGCTACATTCGATGCATTTATAGGTTGTAGGTTTGGAAAAATGATAATATCCAATGAGACAATCACTAAGAACTTTGTTCTTTACCCACTATCCCAACCTTATGATGACCTTGAGCAAACTATTTGATCCAATTTGGATGAGGAAGATAACTATTCACTGCAGACACTAATGACTATAGAGTGCAACCCCTTATTGGATGACTGGGATGAAGATGATCTTATTTCCCACATAATCCAAAATTATTGTGGCAGGAGCCCACAACAACAAGACTACCTCATATTCCTATAAGACCCCTTGAAAAGTATTATACCCACCAATTCTACAAAATAAATATCTCAGATATTCCATTCGTTACTACCTCAATAATGTGAACCTATCATACCAAGTCTTGACCTCTCATTTATCCAAGAATCATCCAAGGAATTGGAAATTATGCCATGAAGGAAATTAAACATCAATAATTCCTTGACAGAAGAGCAAAAACGCTCTCTACAAACAGTGTTGCAGACACACTCAGTAGCATATACATGGGATTACCATGATATGAAAGGCATAGACCCTAATTTATGTATGCACATGATTTATATTAATGATGGTTATAGACCCATTCAGCAACCATAGAGACGTATGAATCCACCCTTGAGGGAGATAGAGAAACTTGGACTAAAAAAGCTTCTTGATGTAGGTTTTATCTATCCAATATCAAACAGTGAATTCGTCTCACCTTTGGTAATTGTTCTCAAGAAATGTGGGAAATGGAGAGTTTGTGTAGACTATATAGAATTAAATACAATAACTAGGAAAGACCACTTTCCTCTACCCTTCATAGACCAAGTACTTGATTCTCTAGCTGGGAAGAAATACATCTCTTTTCTTGATGGTTTAAGTGGTTAAAACCATATTAAAATTGCTCCAAAGGATCAAGACAAAACTACATTCACATGCCCTTGGGGAATTTATGTTTACATTGTTCTACCCTTTGGCTTATGCAATGCTCCAACTACCTTTCAAAGAGTACTACTTGGCATATTTTTTTATTATGCACATGACTGCATGGAGATATACATGGATGACTTCACTACTTATGGTGAGAGTTATGAGGAAGCTCTCAATAATCTCAAAAAAGTCTTGAAAAGGTGTAAAGAACACAACATGTCACTCAGCAATGAAAAGTGTTTCATGATGATGACACAAGGGATTGTGTTAGGACACTTTATATCTAGTGCAAGAATTTAGTTTGATCCACACAAAATATAAATTATATCTACCTTACCTGTTCCTCAAAAAAAAAAAGAGATATCAATATTTTTCTTGGCCATGCAAGCTACTACAGGTGGTTTATCAAAGAGTTTAGTAAGATTGTTGCACCATTATTTTTTTTTCTTAATAAATTATATCTACCTTACCTGTTCCTCAAAAAAAAAAAGAGATATCAAGATTTTTCTTGGCCATGCAAGCTACTACAGGTGGTTTATCAAAGAGTTTAGTAAGATTGTTGCACCATTATTTGTTTTTCTTAGTAAGGACATTGAATTTGAAAGGACATCTGAGTGTCAACACTCATTTGAAGAGTTGAATAAAGCCTTGACTTAGGCACTTGTTTTAAGAGGACCTAATTGGACTCTCCCTTTTCACATACATACAAATGCTTCATATTTTTCTATTAGAGAAATTTTGAGTCAGAAGGAAGGCAACAAAGAGTATGTAATTTACTATATCAGAAATAATCTTCAAGGAGTAGAGTTTAACTATACTACATAATAGAAAAAGAGATTATTGTTGTAGTATATGTTGTTAATACATTCAAGCACTATATTACTAACTATTCAGTCTTTGTCCACACAGACCACACAACAATCAGTTATTTATGAATAGGCTAGTAGTTGGGGGTAGATTGGTAAGATGGCTACTTCTCTTACAGGAATTTGATATTACCATAGTGGACAAACCTAGTAAATTAAATGTAATGGTAGATTTTTTGTCAATATTTACAACACAATCAACTGAAGGAGTGGTGGATGATTCATTCCCATACGAACACTTATTTTCTCTACAAGTACAGGTACCCTGGTATGCAAATATTGCCAATTATTTGGTCACAGGGTAGATTCCGTCAGACTTTTCTCCAAGGGAGAAGAGACAGTTGGTTCACAAATGTTTCCCATACTCTTGGGTATCTAGGTATCTATTTTATACTGGTCCTAATAACATCATAAGAAGGTGTAATAGGGAGTATGAGATCTTTGACATCATGAAGGCATGCCATGATGAGCCATGTGGAGGTCATTTTGTAGCAAAAAAATAGCTTTTAAGATCCTCACAACTGGCTATTATTGACCTACTTTGCATAAAGGTTATGTTAAATGCACATGAAGTTGTGATAGGTGTCAAAGAATAGAAAGACCAATAAAGAGTGATGAAATTCCATTGCAATCTCAGTTAAAATTGGAACCTTTTGACAAGTGGGGTTTAGACTTCATTGGACCAATCTCACCTAAATCCAACAACAAGGAATACATCCTTGTTCGCACTCATTACTTGACTAAATGGGTGGAAGTAAAGGCCTTACAATTTTCCAGAGATGGAAATGTGGCTAAGTTCTTATATGAAGATATATTTACTAGGTATGGAGTGCCTAGAGAAATAGTCATTGATCAAGGACCCCAATTTACTTCTCATCTAACCGCAAATTTGGTTGAGGAATACCAAATTAGACACAAGAAATCAAAACCCTACCACCCTCATGCTAATGGTCAAGTGGAAGTCACTAATAGGGAGATTGAAACTATTCTCACCAAGAAAGTGCAACTACATAGGAAATATTAGGTTGCAAGGTTACCTGAAGTGATATGGGCGTACATTATAACATGGAAAACCACCACTAGTTTTACACCTTATGAGTTAGTTTATGGCCAGAAAACAACCTTTCCTATTGAATTTGAATATAAAACACTAAGGATAGTAGTAGAACTAGAAATGGATTTAACATAAGCTCAAAAAAAAATATGCATGCTTTAAATGGGTTGGATGAGATAAGAGTGGAAGTAATACATCACATAGAGGTAGTTCAACAACAAAGGATGCAGTGGCATGATCAGTACATTAAGAAAAAGGAGTTCATTGTGGGGGACCAGTCAGTTTAAAAATCTTATACACTTCTTCAATAGCAAGACTTTTCTTCATAGACAAGGTTTCATGCCTGGTATGATAGCCTCCCTTGGCATTAAGAATGTGGCAAGAGCTTTGACACCGGTTGTAGTGGAAAAAAGAATAGTAGGAGATGGTTAATCATAAATTATGAATGGTAGGTTACGGGTAATAACAAGTAAGGGATTATGATAAGCATGTGAGGTGGCAAGTGATGTGGAATTACAATAAGGTAAATTTTGGCCAACTCAAATAATAATGAATGGTTAACCCATACACCCCCAGCTTAACGGTGAACCATCTCGGTCTCACTAGTTATTATTAGAGAAATAAAAAACATTAAATGAGTTTTAAAAAAGAGAGAGAATACTCCTTGATATTGATAATCATGAGGTGAATGGCCAATGATAGGATGGTTAGAGGAACAGCAACATGCGACCCGAGATGGAGATGACATCACAAAAAATATGAAGAGATTTGCACCATGAAGAATGATAATGCAATAGTACAAAAGAAGAGAGATTGAGCAGAAGTGGAGTGGATGTGATGGAAAATACATCAGCAGCAATATTAATGTGGAGGAGATGGCAGGTGGTGACAAGACTTTGGGACCCACATAGTTGAACCATCCCATGGGAGCATGTAGAGGTCAAGCGATTGGGAACAAGAAAGTGGCGAGAAGAAAAGATCCTACAAGAAAATTGAAGCAACACAAAGGCCCACAAAGAAAAGAAGTTCCATCCACCCCAAAAGGTGCCAAGAACTATAAGAATCTCCTGTCACACCATAGAATAGGTAGTGACAAGAGATATCACTGACTGATCGCATTATGTGCTCTATTTTATTATTATTATTATTATTAATAAATTGACAATAGACCGTCAGTGACCTGATTTTCAACCTACTGTTGCCTAGAGGTGTCAGCAACCTGATTTTCACCTCTAAGTTATTTTAGTAGTTAGCATTTTTTGGCGACCGGTCTTCAAACGCCAATTGGCCAAAAAGACATGAAGGTTTTCGTTGTTGGATATTTTATTGCCCTTTTTTTTTGTCATTGCTCAATCTCAGAGGAGGCCAAAAGGAACAATAGTAAGTTCCTTCGCCACATCACAAAAGAACGTTTCCTTTGAAAGAGGTTGTTTGTAGAGTTTCAGATGGTTCCCATTAATAAGAAGATTCGTGCGTTCGGAATCCATAGTAAATAGTCGAACAACACCATTATCATACATAGTTTAAATTTCATAGGAACTAAGCCAATGAGTGTGGAATTTCCCTTTGAAGTCCTTGAACCATGAGTATAGATTAATTCCCAATCCCCTAGTTGGAATGTGTGTGACCGAATGAAGGGGTCATGCCACTGTGCTCTCTGTCGTTGTACAACTTTTGTATGAAAAAGAGCCTCTTAATGCATTTTATCAAGCGAGTGGAGTTGAGAAATTATCTCCTTCTATGCATCACTGAGGTTCACTCCAAGCTCAAGGGCAGCACGTAGAGTCTTCACTTTGAATTCAATCGGCAAGACAACCCTCTTTCCATAAATGAGCTCATATTGTGTTATCCCTATGGTTGTCTTCCAAGTTGTGCAATAGGCCCAAACTACTTCACGAAGTCTTTCTGCCTAGTCTTTCTTGTGCAATGTTGATGGTAGGAAGTCGTTGATGTCACAATTTCCACTCATTTAATTTCTTTAATGTCAACCCAGGGGTGTCTAAAGCTATGTACGATAAGAGTTGGATTGGTCTTTGGGGGGGTTTTGGTAGTTTTGGCTCGATTAGGAGCGATTCAGAGCTATTTTTGTTTCTCCTTCTTTTAAGATTTTTTTTGAACTAACATTTTATTCTTGATTTATCCTAAATGACCTTAAAAATGGAATTTGAATAGAGAAATTTTGTTCCAAGACAAGTAGTTTATGAGGGAATGGAGGATTAACTTAATCTAATTTGTAGAACTTTCAAATCTATTTGAAACTTGAGTAATTTATTTGAAAATAAACTATTCCATTCCTCACTTACTAGATTGACAAGTAATTGTCTTCCTTTGCACATAATCCATTAAAATGATATTTTAGATTATCTCAGTTATGCAAATGATCTTGAACTAAAAACGAACTATAGAACTTAATAAAACAATGTGAAAACAATGATGCAGTACAAATTCGATCTAAATTATCTTTCAACTCAGAAAAATGAAATGATTTTAGCTTGAACTAATAGGGGAAACGAAGCATAACAGTAATATTCAAATAATCAAATCCTAACAACTAACAGGCTCACCTCATTAAGAAAGTGAGATGAAAGAATCCTTGAACACAATGTTGAGATCAAATTTCTTCTTATTTCCAACTAATGTGCCCAAATAGAGTCGAATTACATAAATGATTCTAATCTTAAAAATAGAAGGGAAATTACATGAGAAAGATCAAAAACTTGATACGATCTAACATCCAACTACGTTGGCCTTGGATATAAATATTCAACATTATTTTAAAAAACAACAAATAAGCGGGAAACCTAATCTACTCAAATTCTAAAAGATATCCTAGCACGTAGGAATAAGTTGGCGTGGATCCTTGTAACTGTCTTCAGTTGCATTGATTTCCATATTTGTGAACAGGTGTGTAGTGTTGGATCTCGAGTTGTAGTTGGTAAAATCTTCATTCAGCATGATGAGTCATAAAAATGAAATCAACATATCATAACTCATTTGAGGATGAGTCACAATCAATCCCGCCATTCCTTACTCTCAAATAGAATTAGTCATCACTTGGCTAAGTATTAAACATTAACTCCAGATATATAATAAATGTATACGTGTGATAAAGCATTCATAGATTAATCACCACATTTTAATCATGCATATAACAGAAAATAAGCACTTATATTAACCATCCATATTCTAAGTCTTTATACCTTCATAAGTTCATAAAACATAAAAAAAAAGAGAAGATTATGAGTTTTTAAAGCCAAATATAAAGTATTAGAAAGGTTAAAAACTTAATGATTATGAGGTCAATACAGAGCCTCATCAAATTCCACTATCTTCATAAGAATATTTTCTAGTTCTCGATTGGTTACTTCCACCTGTCCATTGGCTTGCATATGATATGGGGAATACTTCTGGTGCTTAATTTTGTATTGTCGTACCAAAGCTGAAATCAAGTCAGAGGTGAAATGTTCTCCTTGGTCTATGAAAATTTCATGAGGCACATTGTACCGAGTAAAAATCTCATAATACAAGAAGTTAGCAACCTTAGTATCCCTAGCGTGATTTAAGGCTACTAGCTCTACCCATTTAGTGACATAATTTGTACAAACCAAGATATATTCTTTATTCTAAGAGGGGGGATTAATGGGCCCTACAAAATCTAACCCCCACTTTTGAAATGGTTTTATGGATAAAAGAGGGCGTAAAGGAATTTTGTCAGAGCAGGTAGGCCACCCCATACGTTGGCATTTGTCACAATGTTGAACATAACACTTACTATCCTTGTGGAGTGTGGGCCAATAAAGTAGTGTGCTATGTCAGCGTACCACAAACTATTTTTTGATATAGCAAAAAGATGTTCATCTAGAAAGGTGTCATCAACTGGAGTTGGTTCATCTTCATGTTGTAGTCTGGAGGGAAAATCGGCCACCACATTCTCTCATCCTAGTTTTTCAAGGATAGTAATATTGAATTCCTAAAAAAGAAGTAACCACCGAATCACTCACCTAGTAATGATAGGTTTGTTCATTAAAAATCTAATGGAAAAATGATTTGTATGTACAAAAAATATATATCTAGTGATATAGTGGAAAAATTTATTTATTGCATAAACTATAGCCAAAAACTCTTTTTCATTAACAGTATAATTTACCTCTGCACCAGTAAATTTCTTACTGATATAATAAGTAGCATAAAAGATGGTGTCTTCCTTTTGTGTGAGTACGGCTCCCATAGAAGTATCTAATTCATTAGTATGTATATGAAACAAAAGTTCCCAATTTGGTTCTTGTAGCACAGGTGTTGTGATGAGCTTACCTTTGATTTCTTTGAAAGCTTGTTGACATTCTATTGTCCATGAGAAATCTAAATCCTTTCCTAGCAACAAAAACAAGGGTGAGGCAATCTTGCTGAAATTTTGAATAAACTTGTGATAATAAATAGCATGTCCTAGGAAACTACGTACATCCTTTGCACAATTAGGAATAGGAAAGTCTTAAATAATCTTGATCTTTTTTGGATCTACCTCAATTCCTTTTTCAGAAATATAAATTCTCCTCCTCCTGCATTTAACCATGCCCTCACGGTTTATCTAGGTGGAATATGAATTCCTCTGTTGATTGATTCCATCCAAAGTGCACAGTCAAAAGCTTCCCCTTTGTATCCAACTACAACTCTTGTTGACACCACAAATCCGTTGTTATTTTCCAATTTTTCATACCATGTTCTGAGGACCTCCACTGGTATTTGTGAAGGTGCATTAATTTTAGGTGCAGGCATGATAATGATATGTTAGAGTAAAGGTTTTAACTTAATTATGTTGATTAAGTTACCTTTATTCCCTTCTTAATATTTCACGTTAGTTTGCATAATGTGACATTTAATAATTATATTAATTATTAAATGTTATCCTATTAGGGCTTCTATTAGGGTTTTTCCTATTAGGGTTTTATTAGGGTTTGCATGATCTCCTTTTTATAAGGATTGATCCCATTGTATTTCATATCAATTCATTCTCTCATTCTCTCTGATATATACATTTTCAGTTTTCAGAGAACCCTTGCTTGTTTGTCTCCATCTCTTCTTTTGTGACAGGTTATTTATATGCAGGTGATCTTCGGGGTTTGTGGTGTTGTATTTTCTCAACTCCTACATGGTATCAGAGCTCCACACCTGCTGCTTCATGTTCTTGTTTTGAATATTTTTGGAGCTTCAACGGTTTGGGGTTTGTTTTCTTGATCTAGGGCATACCTGCAATTTTGAAGCATTTTCAGCTCAAACGGACATTGCCGTTGCATATGCAGCGGTCCAAAACCCCTAAATTGACTGTCCATTCGTCCATTTTGAACAAAGTCAAAATTTGAGGCAAAAATTTTTTACAATACGGTCGTACGGCCGTCCCTACTTGATAAAAAAAATTATTTTTCTGAAATTTATTTTTTCCGTAATTTTGTTTTACGCAAAAATTTTGTTAAAAAAATTTCTTTTTGCAAAATTAAGTAGTTTTACCTTGTATTTTTTGTTTTTATGAAAAAACATTAAAAATATAAATTGAAAAACCTTTATGACTTAAGCGGTATTCTTACTGGTAGTGCATGTGAACATGAAAGGGTAGAGCGCTAGTAGTCCGGCCAGTGGCAGGGCCGTGCCTCCCCACCACAAATTTTTTAAAAATTTTAAAAAAAATCTGTAATTTTTTTTGTTTTATTTAAAAACATTTTTTGAAAAATAGTCAATCGCGCTTTTACGGTGCGTCGTTTGGTCGTCAAATTTAACCTAGTGTTTTTGCTGCGACGGCTGTATGACAGTCAAATTTAACCCAACACTAGTTTTTTCCCTCTTTGGAGCTGATTTATTCCAGAGGCCGTAGCTTGGGCATACGATATCATTTTTTGGCAAACGAGATATCATCGAAAAGCTGGTTTTCTCATCACTTCTTTTTTCTGTTGGTGCATTCTACAGCCAATTGAAGACAAAGGGGTTATTTTCAGTCTCAAGCTCATAACTTTTGATCAATTTCTCCGTTTTTCGCAATCTCAGCAGCGTTGGAACCATATTTCAGAGCTCTTCAGTTTCATCAATGCCATTTTTCCAGATTTCACTCCAGGTATATTTTATTCAGTTATTTGTGTTTTCACACTCTGGTGGATTACCTAGACATATTTTCTCTTGGAAACATTTTGTTTGCATGGGATGCTTCGTTTTTCGCTATTCTTCATGTATTTCCAGCATTTTTTCCTTTGAGGACATTGTGAGCATCATTTGTAAGCTGTCTTTTATGTAAACGCACTGAGATAAAGTGCCACACTATTGTACATGCATCTTTTGGGGATTTTGCACATAAGGTTGTGCCATATTTTGTACTTGCATTGATATTATAAAGAGTCATGAGGGGTTGTGTAGTTTTCCTTTGTTTTGTCATCACATCTTTGTCCAATGAGTATCCCTCCATGATGACATTGAATCCATACCATGGGGGGTTGTGTATTTTTCCTTTGTTTGCCATCACACCTTTGTCCGATGAATGTCCCTCCACGACGACCATGGATCCATATGATTCCAGCCTCATGCATGTGTGCTTTGTTTTTGCACACCACTTTTTCAGTTGTAGGTGCTATCCTGCACACTTTCAGATGTTTTTTCTCCTTCATGCACTACAGGGTGTTTCACATCATTTCAGTGGATCTGTCAAGCTCTCCTAGTTCAGCATTATGGGGGGGTTATTATATTGTTCGTGCTAATTCTTCCTTGGTTTCGCCTTGGAAGGAATCTTCCATTCTTAGTTGATCAATGTTTCAGACTATTAATTCTTGTGCCATCTATATCTTTGTTCCAGGTGTTTTCCTTTGTTTGCCATCCGATTCGAGTAGTGCCATATGGGAACTTATGCAGATTATTGTCTTCTTGTTCCTGATCATCCTATCTTCAACAGAGGTTCTTCAGCACCATAGCAATCATCTTTTGACAGTTGTTTGCAACTTCTTCTACTTCAGTGATGTTTTTCTTCTTGGCTTTCTTCTTTTTTTGGATTAGAGCTTTTTCCCATGAGGTTTTCTCTATTTCTCCATTTTATAGAGATTTGGTTGTATTTGGGTACCTGATCTGGCCTAGTTGTCAGGACCCATGTTGCCTTCTTGCATTGTAGTTACCTTTTCTTTCTTGCATTTGTTTGTAGTTGCACTATTGCTCATCTTAAGAGGGGGTGTTAGAGTAAAGTTTTTAACTTAATTATGTGATTAAGTTACCTTTATTCCCTTCTTAAGATTTCACGTTAGTTTGCATAATGTGACATTTAATAATTATATTAATTATTAAATGTTATCCTATTAGGGCTTCTATTAGGGTTTTTCCTATTAGGGTTTTATTACGGTTTGCATGATCTCCTTTTTATAAGGATTGATCCCATTGTATTTCATATCAATTCATTCTCTCATTCTCTCTGATATATACATTTTCAGTTTTCAAAGAACCCTTGCTTGTTTGTCTCCATCTCTTCTTTTGTGACAGGTTATTTGCATGCAGGTGATCTTCGGGGTTTGTGGTGTTGTATTTTCTCAACTCCTACATGTTAGGCCATCTAAATCTCATGCCAATCTAGAATTCTTGTTGCTCATGAATTAAAATGATCGCATGTCTGACACATGTCAAACTCCATCTGAGTTCATTTGGAAAAATTGGTTCTCTTCTCTTTCTTGAATCTGGAAGTAATCTAAATCTTTCTTCACATGCTTGAATAGCTAAAGGAGGAAGAGCACCCTCAACATCTTGAAAGGTTGCAATGATTTTTTAAAAATTACTGGTATAAACAGGAGTGACATCATTTAACCTTGATATGGACCTAAATCTATCAATATAGTGGATTGATGTTGGATATTCATTCCTCATTGGATATCCATATGTATGTTGCATGCTTTTATATTCTTTCATTCTAGTTGACCATTCAACATGATTTTTCAATAATGAAACAAAAGATCTAATTTCAATTTCACCTATATAGAGATTGAGCAATGAGTAATAACTATCTCCCATAATAAATCCATGTTGAAAGAACTCACACATTTGATTCTGAATATCTGGACAGTTGTTAGAATAAGAATCCATAAATTCATAATCTGCCCAGAAATCAATAGGTCTTTTTAACACAATTTGATTCAACTTCCACTTTAAGAATAGTTCTCTAAGAAACAAACCATAAACCCCAGAAGGCTTCCTTGTACAAACTAAGGCAAATACAATATCCACAATCTGAATTACCCTTTCCTCTGCTTCTTCTTTTTCCTTGGTTTTCTTATCCAACTATTCATAGAGTTCTTTGTTAAGCTTTTTATATTTCATATTTGTTAAGGAAAGGTGTTTAGGCTTCTCTGTGCTTGTCTTTATTTCCAATTCTGCTTTTAACTCATGAATTTCCTTATCCTTTTTCTTATCTTGTATGGCCTTTTTGGTCAGTTTTTCTTCTGCTTCTTTCAATTGTGAAAACAACTGACTAATTTATTTTTCAAACTATTCTTTTAACTGACTTGTTTCCCCCTGAAATTCAATACTTCCTTATCTTTTTGTTTCAATTTTTCCTCAAGTAACAAATTTTGCATTCTGAATTCTTCCAATTCTCTTTCCAACCTGGATATTCTGAGAGCTGTTTGAATTTACTCTTCTTCTCTTTCCTTTAAATTTTCATTATCAGGATATATTTCTTCTTCTATTTGTTTTTTTCCCTCACATGTACAACTACTTCTTCATTGAGTTGAATTCTCTCTTCCTGTTCAATTTCAACATTTGTCATTTTATTGTCCTGAAAAATTTATATATCAGGTATCTCAACTTCATGTTTAGTTTCCATACTTGATATATTAATATTATGGAATGGAGAATTAGGTTTTGAAAATTCAACATCTCGAACAAGGGAATGATGAGGTGACAAATGTTCTTCTAGCATAGTACATTCTTTTTCTATCCTTTCTTTTTCAGGATCTACTTCTAGCAACTCTTCCTCTTCAAGCTCTTTTTTCTCAACTTCTTCTTCCTCAAACTCATCCAGATGGATGGTAGAAGTAGGCTTTTCAAACTCAAATTTGTCTTGTTCCTTTTTTTGTGTCTCTGACCTAGTTCTCCTTTTAGGTCTTTCAATTTTCACAGTTTTCTTCTTCTTTTTAGAACTCTTTTTCTTAGTTTAGAATTCTCTGGGGTTTTCTTTTCTTCAATTTTTCTCTTCTTCACAGAAACAGAGCTCTCTAACTTGTGTTTCTTAGTTTCCCTCACTGATTGAGAAAGGTTTTCTTTTGAACTCTTTGTTTTCTTTTTCTTTGCGGTAGCAGAACTCTCAGGCTTTTGTTTCCTAGGCCTACCAATAGGTTTTACTAGGTTTTTAGTTAAAATCCCAGTTCTATCAATCTTAATTGTTCTACCTTCAAAAATTATGGGTTTTCCTTTTTCCCTATCAGAATTCAACAAAAATTTCCTCCATTCTTCTTCCCAATTAGGTTTCTGCATGAAATGGTGCTTAACTATTAAATGCATTAAACCACGATGATTTACTCTGTTTTCTTTTTCCTTGCATCTAAAAGCCATTTCAGTAAGTTGAGAAAAGAGAAAATCAAGTAAATTAATCCTTACATCAGGTCTAGTTGCTCCATGCCTGACATGATTCAACAACTTGAGTGTTGGCCCCAGAACGGTTGCAAATTGACCTTCATAAGTGAATAACTTCATAACACAGAGTGTAATGGATGCCCAAGGTTCTTGAAAACTTCCTCGCTGAATACTCTTATTCTTCCCTTTATGTAAATGAAAAATAGGAAAGGGATCTCTAGGAACATGAAATACTTCAAGTAACTCTTGAAATTTTGAAAGCCTGGGTTGAATAATGTCACCTTCCGCAGGAATTCCTAACAATGCACTAATTACAGCAATAGATACTTCAATGGGTTCTCCCCTCACCACCGTAAAGTTGATATGGAAGTTTTTGATAAATTCCAGCACAATTTCCCACTCATAGCGAAAAGGAATTACAAGATATCATAATGAATGCAGCATTAACTACATGTACTTTGCATGCCTATTATTTCTCATCGATGCACTAACAACAATGTGTCACATACATCACAAGTTGATGGTCTGAGTTGGCTACCACTGAGGCTAGTTCCATTGTGGATATTCAGTCTGTCCCCATGATGGTACCCAAGGATTTTTCATGGGTGGAAGTGGATTCTGCATTTGTTGGGGATTCCACTAAGCTTGAGGATTCCATTGACCAGGAGAATTCCATTGATTATTCCACTGATTTGAACCCCAATTAGAATTGGTTTTAGGTTGACCAAAGGCAGGGTTAAACTGTCTTTGTCCTACAAAATTCAATTCTTCTTCTACTATTTTCTTCAACTGATTCCTAATTTCTGGGAGGAGACTACATTTACCAGTAGAATTTATTTTTTCACATATGTCACATAAATCAACCTAATTAAAAGGACATTCCCTCAGTGGATGCTTATCCCTACATTTAGGACAGTAGATGACCAAAGTTTCAATTATTCTTTTATCAGGCTGAGAACTGAGATGAAGGAGAATGTTTTTTTTTAAATTTGCAATTTCTTCCATGACTTTAGAGACATCTGATGAAGAACCTTTGTTCTTTTTCCTATAACCTGGTCTTGTCCTGGAATAATTCCTACATATTTCAATAATTTCCTCAAATGACTGTTTATTAATATCCCCTTTTTCCTGTCAAATTTAAGGTGTCTCTGGAATCATCATCAATGCCTTTTAAAAAGATAGACTTACTAATTTCTTGATCTAATCCATTTCCACACCTTTTTAAAACAAATTGATTCTTGTCTACATAGTCCTCTAGACTCTCATCTTCCAATTGCTTCATTTTAAACAGTTCTTCCTTCCTATCCCTGACTCTGCAATAATCTTGATATTTATTCAGGAATACTATTTCCATTTCATCCCAATTATTTATTGAATTTGCAGTTAACCCCATAAACCATCATAAATTTGATTCTTTAAGAGTGGATGGAAATAATTTCAACTTTTGGTTGTCAGATGTATAATCATAAGTCCGACATAACACTTTAAACTCAAATAAAAATTGATCAGGATCTTCCAAAGTTTTCCCTCTAAATGTAGGTAAATTAGAAGGTGAGATATTTTTCATTGGTGCTTCATTAGCCCAGACATTTATGGAAATGGGAAAGGAAAAATTTATGTTGCGAACCTCCTCCTCCTAATCTTTGTCTCCCATGTTTTTTGACTGGGTAGATTCTGACCTAGCAGAGAGTGAACTCGTAGCACTAGCTTGGGACTCTCCTAGATGATTCTCTAGCTTTCCTCTTACAAGTCTTCTAGACTGATCTCTAAAAACATTCATTAACTGATCTTACCGACACTTAAGCCTTAGATTTTTCTTTTTAAAGCCAAATTCTCCCTGGCAACGGTGCCAAAAATGATGGTAGGAAGTCGTTGATGTCACAATTCCCACTCATTTAATTTCTTTAATGTCAACCCAGGGGTGTCTAAAGCTATCTACGATAAGAGTTGGATTGGTCTTTGGGGGGGTTTTGGTAGTTTTGGCTCAATTAGGAGCGATTCAAAGCTATTTTTGTTTCTCCTTCTTTTAAGATTTTTTCTGAACTAACATTTTATTCTTGATTTATCCTAAATGACCTTAAAAATGGAATTTGAATAGAGAAATTTTGTTCCAAGACAAGTAGTTTATGAGGGAATGGAGGATTAACTTAATCTAATTTGTAGAACTTTCAAATCTATTTGAAACTTGAGTAATTTATTTGAAAATAAACTATTCCATTCCTCACTTACTAGATTGACAAGTAATTGTCTTCCTTTGCACAAAATCCATTAAAATGATATTTTAGATTATCTCAGTTATGCAAATGATCTTGAACTAAAAACAAACTACAAAACGTAATAAAACAATGATGCAGTACACCTTCAATCTAAATTATCTTTCAACTCATAAAAATTAAATGATTTTAGCTTGAACTAACAGGGAAAATGAAGCATAATAGTAATAATCAAATAATCAAATCTTAACAACTAACAGGCTCACCTCATTCAAAAAGCGAGCTAAAAGAATCCTTCAACACAGTGTTGAGATCAACTTTCTTCTTATTTCTAACTAATGTGCCCAAATAGGGTTGAATTACATAAATGATTCTAATCTTAAAAATAGAAGGGAAATTAAATGAGAAAGATCAAAAACTTGATACGATCTAACATCCAACTGTGTTGGCTTTGGATATAAATATCCAACATTATTTTTAAATACAACAGATAAATGGGAAACTTAATCTACTCAAAGTCTAAAAGATATCTTGGCGTGCAGGAATAAGTTGGTGTCGATCCTTGTAACTGTCTTCAGTTGCATTGATTTCCAGATTTATGAACTGGTTTGTAGTGTTGGAGCTCGAGTTGTAGTTGGTAAAATCTTCATTCAGCATGATGAGTCATAAAAACAAAATAAACATATCATAACTCATTTGAGGATGAGTCACAATCAATCCCGCCATTCCTTACTTTCAAACAGAATTAGTCATCACTTAGCTGAGTATTAAAAATTAACTCCAGATACATAATAAATTTATATGTGTGATAAAGTAGTCATAGATTAATCACCACATTTTAACCATGCATATAACAAAAAACAAGCACTTGTATTAACCATCCATATTCTAAGTCTTTATACCTTCATAAGTTCATAAAACATACAAAAAAGAGAAGATTATGAGTTTTTAAAATCAGATATAAAGTATTAAAAAGGTTAAAAACTTAATGATTATGAGGTCAATACAGAGCCTCATCAAATGCCGCTGTCTTCATAAGAATATTTTCTAGTTCTCGGTTGGTTACTTCCACCTGTCCATTGGCTTGCAAATGATATGGGGAATACTTTTGATGCTTAATTTTGTATTGTCGTACCAATGTTGAAATCAAGTCAGAGGTGAATTGTGCTCCTCGGTCTGTGACAATTTCATGAGGCACATCATACCTAGTAAAAATATCATAATATAAGAATTTAGCAACCTTAGTATCCCTAGCATGATTTAAGGCTACTACCTCTACCCATTTAGTGACATAATTTGTACAAACCAAGATATATTCTTTATTCTAAGAGGGAGAATTAATGGGCCCTACAAAATCCAACGCCCACTTTTCAAATGGTTCTATGGATAACAGAGGGTGTAAATTAATTTTGTCAGAGCGGGTAGGCCACCCCATACATTGGCATTTGTCACAATGTTGAACATAACAAATACTATCCTTGTGGAGTGTGGGCCAATAATAGCTGACAATTAGGATCTTCTGGGTGGCCCTATGGGTAGTAAAATGTCCTCCGCAAGGTTTTGTATGACATGCATGTAGAATGTCGAATACATCTTCTTCGGGCACACACCAACGCATGATATTATCAAGGCCTCAGTAGAAGAGCATCCCATTAATCCACGTGTAATCGCCACTAAGTCCCACCAGCTTTCGACATTCCCTTGGATAAAAATGAGGTGGGACCCTGCAAGTAACCAAGTAGTTTGTCATGTCAGCGTACCACAGACTCTTTGTTGATATAGAAAAAAGATTTTCATTTGGAAAGGTTTCATCAACTGGATTTGGTTCATCTTCACATTGTAGTCTTGAGAGAAAATTGGCCATCACATTCTCTCACCCTAATTTTTCAAGTATAGTAATATCGAATTCCTTCAAAAGAAGTAACCACTGAATCACTCACCCGGTAATGATAGGTTTGTTCAGTAAAAATCTAATGGCAGAATGATCCGTATGTACAAGAAAATTATATCTAGTGATATAGTGGAAAAAAATATTTATTGCATAAACTATAGCCAAAAACTCTTTTTCTATAACAGTATAATTTACCTTTGCACCAGTAAAATTCTTACTGATATAATAAATAGCATAAAAGAGGGTGTCTTCCTTTTGTCTAAGTATGGCTCCCATAGAAGTATCTGATTCATCAATATGTATATGAAACGGAAGCTCCCAATTTGGTCCTTGTAGAACAAGTGTTGTGATGAGCTTACCTTTTATTTCTTTGAAAGCTTGTTGGCATTCTATTGTCCGTGAGAAATCTATCCTTTCCTAGCAACAAAAACAAGGGTGAGGCAATATTGCTCAAATTTTGAACAAACTTGCGATAATAACCAGCATGTCCTAGGAAACTACGTACATCCTTTGCACAAGTAGGAACAAGTAAGTCTTAAATAATCTTGATCTTTTCTGGATCTACCTCAATTCCATTTTTAGAAATATAATGACCCAACACAATACCTTCCAGTCATTAGGATGTGACACTTTTCATGACTCAAGGAAAGATTAGTGTCAATAAATCACTTAAGTACCTTCTCATTATTTTCCTTAGCTTCCTCATATGTGTTACCATAAATAGTAAAGTCGTCCATAAACACTTCTGCGCAATCATGAATTAAATCAGCAAAAATTCTTAGAAGAGCTTGTTGGAAAGTAGTAGGTGCATTAGACAATCTGAAAGGTAAGACATTGTAGGAAAATGTTCCCCAGGGGTAGGTAAAGGTAGCTTTGTCTTGGTCTTCTGAGGTAATTTGGATTTGCTTATACCCACTAAACCCATCAAGAAAGGAGAAGAAATTTTTTCTAGCTAAGGTGTCCAAGACTGGGTCAATGAAAGGAAGTGGGAAATGATCTTTCTTGGTGGCCTTGTTAAGGGCCCTATAATCGACACATATTTTCCACTTTCCATTATTTTAAGGTACTATTGTAGGTGGGCACACCCATTGTTTATCTGATATAGGGTAAATAAATCCTACATTGAGAAACTTTTGAAGTTCTTCCTTAACTATTTCTCGTAAGGCTGGGTTTAACCTTCTTTGGGGTTGTCGCATAGGTCTACTCCCTTCCTCTATATAGATATGGTGTGTACAAGTAGCAGGATGAATACCTGTCATATCTTGATAATCCCAAGCAAGGCTTCTTTATGGGAAGACATCTCAACAAGTTCTTTCAATTGGCAGGCATCTAATCCAGAATTAATGTTAAGTGTTTTACTAGGTAGGATTTCAGTAGCTTGGGATTGTACAGAGGAATCTATGACAAGTAGTTATGAATTAGACAAAGATGGATTAGTATCCCTAGATATTAAAAATGGATGGTATATACAATCATGTAATAATTGATGCAAATTAATAAAGTGTTGAACAGGATGTGAACTACCCACTAATGGAAAATTTCCAAATGATAAATTATCACTTATGTTCGTAGGAAAGATCATTGTCTCAAGATTACTATCAACTAAATAACGATTCTGCAATAAATGATTAATAACAGTGTCTTTTGAAACCTCTTCAAATTCCCTACTTTTATCTATTGTTAAAATAGGTAGAGACTCCTCTACGTCTCTATCGATCCATAAAGGATCCTTCATTTCCAGTAATGGTTGCGTTGGAGGGTACAGTGTTAACTACTTCATTTGCTCCTCATTCGAGATCACCATATTTCCAAACCTGCAATCAATGAAGGCATTAGCAGAAGCTAACCAAGGTCTTCCTAAGATCAAGGGGTATCCCTGTAGCTTAATTTTTGGTTGCAAAATCATAAAATTTGTTGGATACTCCCAAGACTCAATAGAAATAATGATGTCGTTGATCTTACCTTCTGGTTTTATGAGGGAACGATTATCCATTTACAAGACTATTGAAGTAGGTCTTAGTCCTTGAAGTGCCATCCTCTCCTTAGTCTCATTAATCATTTTATTTATAGCTTCTCCTAATTCCACAAGAGTATTTGGAATGGTTACATCACCAATACGTACCTTAATCATTGGACTACTGGGATCCACATACTTAAGGATTGAAATCTTTCCCAACATCAAGTTTGTAAGTTGTCCAATGACTTGGACTATATTTGGGTCCTACTAATTTTTTTCTTTCTCCCACAAAGTTCTTTAACTGCCTTGGTGTACACATGAATATCTCGAATAGCTTGCAAAAAAGGAATCTTAATGTTAACATTGTGTAATTCATTCATAAAATAAAAATCAAATTGAAGTGTTTCTTTTCTCTTTGGTTGCTCTTTCAACCTATCTAGAAATGGAGGCTTTGGTTGCTCTTCTTTGGGCTCAATCGGATGGTCTTCAAACTTTGTGATGGTCGGTCCCTGAAGGTTCTTTCTCGACCTTAGATTTACACCTTTAATCTCTAATGCATTGACAGGATAAGTCAGGAATCATGTCACTTCATTATTATAAATTGGTTGAGTCACCTTATTGTTTGGATTGGGTGTTGGTTGTGCGAGCATTGGTGTGGATTTTGGTGGTTGGGTTGAACTAGAAGGTTTATTAGATAACGGGACAGGTGGTAAGAGTTGTTCGGCTTGTTGATATGGTTTTATTGCTGCAGATGGTGGATATGGGGGAAATGACTGATATTGTGGATAGGGTGGTGGTGGTGCTCACCATGCTTCCCATGAGTGTGGAGTAGGTAGATATTGTTGTGACCAATAAGGGTAGTATAGAGGTTGATTCCCGTTTCCATACCATCCAAATTGGTTTGGGAAGGAATTATGTTGAAAAGGATTTTGGCGTGCAACTTGGTAATCAGGTGGGGGCATTGCTCATGGTTGCAAATGTCATATTTGGGCCATGAAGTAAACAATTTCATTTGTGTATTCTACCTTGGTCATCCCTACAGGAAGAGTTTTTAGAGTAGTGTCCTTACTGGCTTCTTCTAAAGAAGATATCTTTTTTTCTATTATATGGACACTCCTCGCTACTGTGCTTCTTTCGATAAACAAGGAAAAAGACAGCTAAGGCTTTTTTAGCCTTCTCCTATTTTCTTCATGTATATAAAGTGTCTATTTATTTACCCATATGACTTAACAAATCAGTCTTAAGGTCTTCAAGTAGATTACATATCTCACGCTTGGTGATACCTATTGAAGCTCCCGCAGAATACATATTGATTGGATAGTTCCTTCCTGAGTGTTGAGACCTAGAATAGTTCATGCAAATATCATAGATATAGTCAAATTCCAATTTAGAAATATTCCCTTTCCCTATTAAGTTTAATACCTCCATGACATCATCTCTTATGCCTCTAAGAAAAAACATTTTAACAGCATCCTCATTTAGTCTCGGTTGGCGAGATCGATGAAGACTGAACATGAAGCATTCAAGGTAGTCCTCCATGGACTCATCTTCCTTTTGTGTCATGTGAAATATTTCATCCCAAACCTCCTTTATTTTTCAATACTTTTGGTACTTGTTCAGGAATAACTCCTTCATGACTTCCCATGTCCTAATATTCTTGAGATTCATAAACCATCGTAGGGCTACATCCTTTAATGTGGTTGGGAATAGCTTGAGCTTTTGTGCATCACTTTGATTATCATAGTTGTAACGCAACACATCAAATTCAAAAAAAACATATTAGGATCCTCAATCAAAAGACCACGAAAAATGGGCAAGGAAGAATGAGGGATATTTTTCATAGGGGCATCTTGTTCGGGATGTGTGATAGGAAACTCAAAGGTAACCAGATTATTATTGGCTAGTGCCCTATTATTAATGTTGTTGTTTTTGTTGTTGTTGTTGTTGTTGTTTTTATTGTTGTTGTTGTTGGGATCCATGACGTCTAATTCCCAAGGGGTAAAGTAGGTTCTAAATGGCTCCTGGGTTTCTTCTTAGATTCAGGGTAAAACTATACTTGTAATTCTATCTTTAAATGGGTGAATGGATTGAGATCAATCTTTGATAATTTCACAAGTTCCTCAGTTTATCCTTCAAGTGTCAATTCGGGGGTGTAAGCCTGTGAATAGTGTTTTGGCAATCTACCTAAGGGATAAAACTAATTAACTAAGGGGGGATGGATGCATCTAAGAATTGAAAACACACTTTTCAATCTAAAATTCAAAAGCACACTTTGAAAATGAATGAAATTCTTTCTTAAATTATTTCCTACCTACTTCAACCAATCTATCTATATTTCTGATTAAACTTGAATAACATAAACTCAATATATCATGGTATACAAAGATTAACAACATCCATCACAATAGTAAAATAAAGAATTCAATTTCCAAATATGTATTGAAAGATTACAGGTGAAAAGAAGTTCAATTGCGACAGGAGGCTGGAGTGTGATAGGAAGATGAAATATGACAAGAGGATGGAATACAACCATGGAGAGATAAGAAATGAATGAAACACGATAGGAAGCTTTACAAAATGAAACACAACATAGTTTGAAATGAGAAACACGGTAATTAACCTGCAACTAAAACAAACTCCTTGCTCCTCAGACCACAATTACATTCCACAGAGAATTCATTGGAATTCTTTTAATACCAAATTAATCACACAAGTTGTATTATCAAGGATTTTTAATCTTGAATAGAAATTAAACTAATTCATAGCACCCCTGAAAAATGTGCACTCAGCAGAAATGAAATTTCATGAAATATAAAAGATCTAAACTAATAAACCATAAAACAATTTCACCAAGCTTCCTGAGAGGGGGCCCTTCCTATGGTCCGCAGGGTGAACATGAAAGAACATTTAAGCTACTTCAATCCACCATCAATGCATCCAATATTCAACACAATAACATCGACTTAAAGTTTTATGTATATTATCTATATTCAATTTAACTCAAAACACACATATATATAGGCATGTATGTTCATCAGTCACTATCAAGTAAAACAATAAAAGAGACACGGTTTGTTATGGTCGATGGCCACAAACTCGACAATTATAGTTTTTGGATTGATTGCAGGCCATAAACCCAAGATAGTTTTAAAACAACTAGTTTGAAATAGGAAATAAAAAACAAAAGTAGATAGAATTCTTTAACATGCAGCCCTCGTTTCCCATCTTATGCTTTTCAATGTTTGTCATTCACAGGGTCGATTCCTTTTCCACATTCAGTTCCTGTAGCAAAACATCCAAAATACATTATTACCTCAACAATTTCAGCATTCTGAAAGTATTCTCTCCTTTTTGAAAACATATCAAATATTATTTATTTCCCTAGAAATTAATGGAAAGGACTTAGGAGAAAGTTAAAAATTGGAATGAAATAAGGGAGAAGGATATAAAAATTGAACACATTTGGCACCCATCAATAGTCTTCTTTAAAATTTCATTATATTTTTCGAATTACTCCATGCATGTGAACTATTATATCACTAATTACCATCATTTCATATTTAAACCACCTCCAAATCATAAATCTGAAGTGAGTTCACTTCACTAATTAAGTTGGGGGGAGGGTACAGCCTAGTCAGTCTTTTCATTAGTCTTTTCAAAATTTGCCACCTAAATTAAAATCAATGGATATAAATGACATGAAAAACCTTCTAAATTATATTGCATTTTTGCTACCATTTCCAAATTGCTAAATTTTATACCTTGAGAACTTGAGCTTAAGTTTAAACCAAAGTCGAAAGTCAAACTTAGAACTTGTTCATGAGCTTGAATTAAGTTGGTACTGAGAAGGGAAATTTTTAGTATGGTATGCCAGTAGAGATATATGAGGAAACAAAAGGGAAGTGAAGGGAAGTGAAGGGTTTTGAAGGTGGTAGAGAATATTGAGCTAAATTTCCAAAGTTGAATTGAGTACATTGAGTAGAGAAAGTAAGCCAAAATAGGAGGTGATGTCATAAGAAGGGAGCCAACAACTCATCAGTAAATTTTGGAGGATGCAATGGTGCTACCCATTTTCACCAAGGTTGGCTAGCTCGACTACTTCTTGAAGTTAATAGAATTTAGTGATGACGTGACAAGAAAGTTTGCATATACTCTTAAATATGATGAAGCTATGGTAAAAGGACTTTCAGTAGATGCATCTAAGACTGCCATAGCACAGGTCACTAGGTTACCAAGAATAGGGGTAGAATTTCTAGCATGATCTGACGCAGGTGCAACTAGGGAAGAATTTTGTCTACGATGAGAAATTATACTCCTCATCACAAGGTATGAAGAGACTTTCCCTCTCCTGGTTATGGAAACATTTTCCTCTTAAATTTTTAGATACATTACCTATGATGGTAGGTTGAACCTTTTGTATACAGATCATTTCAAATTACTCAATCACCTTAGGTATAATAGGTTAGTAAATTTACCAAACTTTTTGTATAATTTGTTGAAATGGATGGCCTTAGAATAACAAAGAAAAAAAATGATACCTCTCTATCTTATCACTATTTAATTACCTTACTAATAAAGAGTGGTTTAAGGATTCAATACCCACAAGTGATCTAGGAGGATTTCAAGAAAGATGAGTGCATAGATATTAACAGCTTGTTGGATGCACCCATAGTACCTGAGGATGCAAAACCCCAAAATGAACCTGAAGAGGAAAACCCTCATGTCTCACCTGTGGCTTCGCCTACTCGTAGCCAAGGTGAGCATAAGGAAAATGAAGAACCAAAGTCTAGGCCACCCATAATTGAGGAATTACCTCCTTCTTCAAAGTCACAGAAATCTAAGAGTTGGAGAGGCAGTGCATCCACCTCTACACCCTCTAAACCAAAAGAAAGGGAAAATACTCCAAAGGAAAAGAGGGATACTCAAAAGAAGAAGGAGGATGTTCTGAAGTAGAAGAAGAGTGTTCAAAGTGTGAACGTGTCGAGGAAGCACTCGTTGTGCCATTTTGCAGAAGGGTCAGAACTCAAAAGACTAGAGTTTTCAAAGTGTGAATGCAAAAATGAATGGAAAGTGACTCCTCCAAGCCTATTTAAGCATGAAAATTAGGGTTTTTTCCCCAATTTAATCGTCAAACTAGGGTTTTGCTCCCCCATCGCCGTTTTTGCCCAACCGAAGCTTATTTCGCATCTTTTTTCCTCGGTTTTGGCATATTTTCAGCATCCTGGAGCCTTTTCGGTCCCTTCAGGCGGCTTATCATCTTTTTTGGGGAGATCACCCAAAAATCCAAATTTTCATCTAATCTCTCAAGAGGATAGTATACCAACGTAATTCTTCTTGTTCGGGCAACAATGGGGCATCTAAAAATATAAAAAATAAAAATGAATTTTGATCTCGCTAGGGTTATTCTTTGAACCAACGTAGCAAGTACCTCACTTCAAAGAGGGACAAAATATAGACACCCAAAATATCCTGATCGATATCATGCACTTGATTCTAATTAACTAACACCAATTCTTCCTTAATCACTTCCACACTAACCAATTAATTGAGTAATCTTTATTCAATTAATTGAATTCATTAAATTTCCTCCTTAAGTCAGATAATACACTTTATCAGATTATTTCATCATCTTCCTTTAATTAAATAAATTAATATATTTAATTAAAGTCCTAATGTTCTTCCTTTAATTAAATAAACCAATATATTTAATTAAAGTCCTAATGTTCTTCCTTTAATTAAATAAATCAATTCATTTAATTAAAATCTTAAATTTCTAACATCCTCTCATTAGATTAAAATAAACCCAAACATTTAAATCAAATATCATAAATCAACTAATTTCACCTAAGTTAATTGATCCTAAATTAATTAACTCCTAACACTAATCCCCCATTCCTCTAGCTTTTAACTCCACCCTAGGGTAAGTCAAGCTTGTTCAACTAACCAAGTTGCACATGTAAATCAATTTATTTGATTTACTAATTACTCTATTTTCATTCAAAATGGCATATTCATGGAATATTCCACCCACTTGACTTTTCCCTCCCAAAAGACTTTTGTCCTCTTTTTTGAGCCACCTTGGCATTAAAGGCTCTTACACCTCCTCTTACACAAGCCACCTCTTGGCATTCATTCCTCTTACACATCCTATCTACCAAGATGTGCTCCAAGATTCATTAGCATGATGACAAGTGGCACAATGCCATTGGTCCAATTTTTAATCCCACATTCTCCCCATTCTTCACTCTTCAACCATTCATCCTTATAAATAAAGGCCTTCTCTATTGAAAGAGGATCCACAATCTCATGCAAGGTTACTATCCACAATATCATCCACAAGTTAGATCATCATAGGCATAGAATTCATCATCCATAGCTAATTTATTTACATTTTGCATCAAGAATCACACATTTTCATCCAAATCTTATCAAGGGATTGGCAAAGGGCTTCTTTCCACATCAAAGAAGCACCAATCCCTCTGTGTGATGTTGGTTTGAGCATTAGAATTGTGTTTCATTTTTTATTTATTTGATATTTAGCTTTGTTTCCATTATTCATATGTTCAAACAATTTCATAGGGAATGCTCGGTTTATACTTGTTTATTGACTAATGATTGTTTGTTTGTTCATGTTTGGGTAGGTCTAAGCAAAACATTCACATTTTGGCGCTAGAAGGAGGGCACAAATCTCAAAATTAACATATTTTTTTCATTTCCGTCATTTTTCCCATTTTCTATCTTTCTAGGATGGAGCGACCTTGAGGAAGACAAACAGTGATGCAATCGTTTTAGCGTTGCTATATAGCAACGCTACCCCTTGTGTCTAAAACGTGATGTTGTGTTGATTTTCTTGATGCCGGATTTGCCAAATTCCAAAGGGTGATGCTAGTGAATATTTTGACGCAAACGTGGTCTCCATTTTTTCCATAGAGCGATGTTGGTTTTAGCAGAGCAACACTAAAATTCTCAAATAGCGATGCAACTGTGGAAAGCAACATTGGATCTAGGTAAAAGATTAGTTTTCAAATTTATTTTAGCATGTGCTTTATTTTTTTATCTCTTTTGACCATTGACTTGTTTTGCGGCTCTATCTTTTTTGTAGGTTGATCAACTTTTGCAAGTTAGGTGACAAAAAAGAAGAGGAAACAAGGAGAAGGCTTCTTATGACATTATTTCATGATTGTAACAAGTGTTTTTAACACTTTGGGGACACTTATAACCCAATCTTTGGAATCTTGTTATCTTTCGGTTTAGGACTAAACTACATCTTGTTTGGGTTTTAAAAAGAACATTAAAAACTCACTAGATTTGATTTTGGGTTTTAAAAATTGGATAAACAACTTCATATTTTATTTTGGGGCTTAAAAAGAACTCATCATTGCCTTTGAGGATTTAAAATGAACTTGTGTTTTCTTTGATTTATAATCTTGTTTTTGTAATTAGTGTCATTCGAATGTGTATGCACTTCTCTCGCACTTCACAGCGATCTTGAGAATCAAAAGCATCTTAGTGACATTGATTTCCTAAAAATTTACCTACACACTTCAAGTTTGGGTTTAAAATTGAACAATCATGCAAGTGTGAAGAAAAGGCATTGTGTGTACTCCCTCCTAGTGCTTTACGTAATCTAGGTGGTTGAACTACAAATATACTTCTTCACTATTGTTTACCTTTAGAGAGCCTGGCTTGGTGGGAAAAGTACTCACCCCAAGGGAATGACTCAAACTGGTGACAAGCTAAAAGCCAAGCTACTCCCAACCAGTATATAAATTTGAATGTTGAGAAAATATCAGCATTACAAGAGCTCCTACAGATAAGCAGGTGATTCTCCTTATAGGAGTTGATCTTGCCTCATGTGTGGCATTCTAAATGGGTGCCTTGATTATGAACCAATTTGTGTAGAATCCAAAATCCCTAACTATTTGTTGGTATCAGGAGGTCGGACCTCTGAATTCGTCCCACATACTTGCGGTTCCTAGTAGAGATGAAGAATTTGTCATGGGAGATTCATGAGAACTCGAAGCTTAGATGACCCAAGAAGTGAGTGTCATGGAGGGGAGCTAGTGTGGTCAAGCTTCTAATCATCCGCTCTAAATAAGCGCAACTGGAGAAATCCAAGTGGGAATCCAAAAAATATTATCTTTTCTATCTTAGGGTTGTGCAGTGTTTTAGAATCAAAACACTTTGCTTGAAATCTCAAAGTGTGGAATCAAACATTCAACAAGGTCATCAAAATTCAAACCCTTTGGAAAAAGTAAATACCTTTGAAAAGCCCATATATTACTACTTGTCCCTAGGGATTTTATCCTTAGAGGCTTCTAAGTATTTGGGCCTATATCTCAACTTGCTCTCTCTAAAGTTAACATTAGGAAACTGTTTCCTTGATTCTCTTTATTTCCATATAATGGACCTTGTGGGATGAAAAGAAATTGAGACATAGAAATTTAGTTTGAAAAGCTAAGCAAGAAAATTTGGATGTGGTAAAAATAATCCATTAATAAAATATAAAAGACAATTGAACCCCACATATATGCTTGTTCTCATGATTTCCAAAAAGGTTAAGATCCCAAAACAAAATTCTTTGTGCAAAAGCTTCAAGTTTAGGTGTCACACTCAAAAATTTATGGAGAAGTACATTAGGAAATGCAACCTCAAGCAATACAAAAAGATAAGAAATAAGTTCATGAGATTTTATAGACTCATTCCTTTGAACAATCTGAATATGTATGCTCAATTTGAACCACTCATCTAAGTCAAAGTTTGGTCCTTTGAATTTGGGCACTTTATAAGTACAGCATGTTCTTCAATACCTAGGTCTTGTAAACAAAAGTATCTCTAGGTTCAATCTAGGATCAGAAATAACACTTTCATCCATCCCCCAAACATCTATCAAATCCCATCTCACAAACAACTCTTAGAATCTTGGAAAAATCATTCATACTATACTTTTGGTAATCCTTCAAGTCAAAATCAAAAATCATCTTGTTTGACTAAGTGTGTTTGGATGAATCATTCTTCATACACTTAGTTAAATTATCATCTTGTGGAAAAATTTATTCCAAGATAACATCCAACATCTTGGGGTCTATGAGTTCATTATCCAAAATCTAAAATCTAAAAGTTCTAAAGTCTAGTGTTCCTCCAAGGTTTCTTATAAGTTAAATCATTCATACCATCCATCTTTCATTAATCCCATCACCATCATTTGATCCTTAAACAAACTTATATTTTCTTCTTTGTACCTAAAGTTTAGACCAACCTAAGGAATTAGAGGTTTTCTTCCCATATTCCTGAAAGTTGATCCTTATTTTACGATCCAAACTAGATCTCAACATAAGAAAAACATGGAGCAAAACAAAGAAACGTCCACTTCAAGTGACTTAAGTCAAACTGTACCTAAATTTAACCCATTGGATCCAACAACCCCCCACTCAACCTTCCTCAAATACCACAAGATCCTCAAGAGGGAGGTTGTCAAGTGGAGGATGTTACCAACAATGTCCTAGGAATGACTCAAGATGAAATCATGGGAATAGTCAAAACTCCTTAAAACCACAACATTGTTAATACAATGATGAGACTCAATCATTCACAATACATGCTAGCATTAGCAAAGGAAGGGGCTAAACTCCCTTCTGATTATGATGTAAGCACTATCGTGGAACAACCTCTTGGGACTATTCCACCGGTATCATTCAGACCATCCTTCCAAAACATCATTCAACCCATCCAACAACCAACACCATCTCATGCTCCAAGTCAACCTATGATCACCAAGGGGAGTTCATTGCTCCAAGATCTTCAAACACACCCCCTTGTAAACAACCAAAATTTGGATGAAAACACCATCTTGGGCATATCGAATGTACCTTCCCACAAGACTCAAAACATCTATATGTTCCACTCATTTTCCATGACACCAACAATTCATCCACCTTCTCTACAACACTAGCATACCCTCTTGGAACACAAGTCTCTCTCCCCATGGTATATCAAGGACAAGGGGGTTTATTTGGACAAGAGGGAATCTTTGATGCTTCATCATCACTTTCTCAAGGAAATGTACCACCTATCCTCCCACCACCTCCCCCGCTAACATCCACATCCACATCAATCCAAGGTTTAGGTGAACCCCCTTTACCCAACATACCAATCTAAATCAATTAAGTCAAAACAATCCTCCAATCATGAATCAAATCAACATACCAAATCCTCCAAGCATGCCACTGATATCGCAACACCAAGTGGCACCAATATGAACATACCAATCAACCATACACCATCTACAACACCCCAAATTCTCCAAAACATAGCTCCCAAAGGACCAAGCACATCATCCATACCATCCACTTAACCCCTTATCATCACTCAAACACCTTCGCAACCACCTCAACAAAATTTCATCAAACCATCTCACATCATTCCAAATCCACCACCTCCACCCCTAAATCTGAATCAATACAACATTACTTGCAAGCAGCTCAACAAGCATACCAAAAGGCATCTCAGCAATATCAAGCCTAGCAAGTTGCACAACAAGCACAACAAGTCACCCAAGCACAACCATTGCTATAGAAGCAACAATCCCAACAAGCCACACAAGCTGACCAAGTCACTCAAGCTACACAAGCTGCACAAGCTCAAGCACAAGCACAAGCTCAATATCAAGCATATAAATCTCAAGCATAAGCCTTGTTATGGAAACAAACTTACCAACAAGCTTTGCAACAATACCAAGCAAACAACAAGTAGCCCAACAACAAGCATTGTTGGCACAATAGCAACAAGACCAACAACAAGCTTTGTTGGCATAGCAACAGCTATAGGCATATCAACAAACATTATTTACACAACAATCTCTTGCAAATGCACCACCAAGTCTGCAAGTCACCCCACCCAACATTCAAGCCACTACACCAATCCAAAACACATTCATTCCACCACCTAATCCACAAAATGATTTGTCTGCTCGAATCAAAAAGCTCTTACAACAGGTGTTGGACATTCAATTTGTGAAAACCACAAAACCACAAGGGAATTTATGCCCTTATCCATTCAACAGAAGCATTGTGATGAAGCCATTCCCACCAAGTTTTGAGATACCAAAATTTGACAAGTACCGTGGAACCAAAAATCTTGGAGATCACATAAGGGAATTCCACTTACACTACATGGGAGTTTCCTACAATGAATCTTATTTAATGAGTCTCTTCCCCAGAAGTCTAGTTGGCCCAGCCATGGAATGGTTCTCCCATCTTCCTCCCAGAATCAAAAAGTTTGAAAAAAATTTGGACTCATTCATACAAAATTACTCATTTAACATGGGCATGGACGTAAGCTTGGAAAATTTGTCCAACCTAAAGAAAAAAAAGGGAGAGACAATCACATCCTTCTTGCAATGATGTTGATCCAAGACCAATAGGAGCAAGTGGGCTATGTCAGAAGATCAACAAGTCAGAACCATCATCTCAAATCTTGAGGGGATCTTAGCCTTCCATCTCAAAATGCAATGCATCACCACTTATAATCAGCTCATCCCCAAAGCTCTTAACATCAAAAGATCCCTCATTGCACAAGGGGGGACACTCGTATATCAAGACAATCATCCATCAACAAGCTACAACAAAAAACCTCGAACATGGGTGAAAAACAAAAAAGTCACCAATGATGGTGTTGTTGAGGCCAAGGTTGTAATCAGTGCTCCAAGGCCAAACACGCAACAAAAAACATACCAACAACCTCAAAACAACACCCAAAACACCCCACAACCCAACACATCCCAACAACAAACCAACCCACAAGCAGTCAACAATGTCAATGATCAAGGCAGACCACCCCCGAAGAATAGATATTCCCCTAAATGAAAATACACACCCCTTGGGGAACCAATTGAATATTTCATGTAACAACTCATTCAATCCAACATCATCACACTCCCAAACATTTAAAATTACCAGGAGCCTCAAGTTAAGCCACCATGGTATAACGAGAAACACCTTTGTGATTTTCATAAGATAAAGGGGCACACAATAGCTAGTTGCATGAAGCTTAAAAACCTAATCCAAATTCTTATTGATGACAAGACTATCACCATTGAGCAACTAGCTAGGAATCAAGACCTCATAATATACATGAATCTGATGCCAAAGCACAATAAAGAAAACAACAATGGTAAAGGAAAAAAGTACGACAACATCAACCATGTTTATGACCATGTTGCCACATCTTTGGATGAGTGGGTAGATGTAAATATCATAGGATCTAGGGCCGAGTGTGGAGTCACCACACGTGGCAGCAGAATCACCATCCTTGGACCATCCATGCAAGCTAAAGCACCCTCTGAAAACCCAAATTCAGTTGCCAATGGTTACACTATCTTAGAATAGCTAAAGAAGACCCCTGCCTCCATCTCCATCATGGAGTTGCTAAAAATCTCACCTACACATAGGGAAATTCTAGAAAAGGCACTAGTTGTGTCTTTCGTACCCACAGATCTTGATGAAGACTAGTTCCAAGCTATGGTCAAACATATCACCACACCATATATCCTTAAGTTATCCAAACAAGATCTTCCAACCCAGCCATCTCATAACCGTGCGCTCCATCTCAAATTCCTAGTACATAAAAATAAAGTCAAGAGGGTCTTGGTGGATGGAGGTGCAGGTCTAAATAAATGTACTTTGAAACTGGTAAAAAATCTAGGATTCTTTGAAGATATGATTGAAAAAGGAAATGGTATCAAAATGTGGGCTTATCATGATCAAGAAAGAGTGTCTCGAGGCACCATTCAACTTCCTATCCAAGTAGGACCAGCAATCATGAGGACTACTTGTTAGGTCCTTGATCTTGAGCTCCCTTATAATATTCTTCTGGGGCGCCCGTGGATACATGGGATGCAAGCTATTGCATCCACATTTTATCAATCTGTCAAGTTCCCCTATTAGAATCAAGAGGTCACCATCCATGTTGATCCCGAGCCTTTTTACTACTACAAAAATCTGGAGGCTAAATATTACAAAATCCCACAAGTTCCCAAGAATTATGAAGGCCCTACGACTCCATATGTGGACCCATCCACCCTAGCCTCCACTTCTAAGACAAAGACACTTTCCATCCCTGACATTTATTATATTAAATTCATTATCCAAGATAATAGATGTGGATAATACAAGATGGAAAAAAGTGCCTTTGTAATAGGATAGTTACCTCAATCTCCTAGGTCTCATGGACAGCCACAATCGGCTGACATAGTATCTCAAACATTCAAAGCAAACCCTTCCAGATTCAAAATTTGGGGAGACCTAAGCCAAGAAGTGGTTGACAAAAAGGACATATCAAGATCGCTATATCAAGATAAAAGACCTGTGTCGGCTCTTCCAATGGACGATGATAACAAAGAGCTACAGTTGATGCTTGGCATGGGCTACAACAAGAACAAGAAACATGGGAAAAATGACAACAACCTATTAGATCCCATCATTACTAAGAGGCACATAAAGAATCTTGGCCTTGGATGTACCCCTTTGATGATAACTATACGTGTCAGAGGTGCCCCTATTAAAATAGTCAAAGCTCCTCCTCAATTACCAGTATCCACAGGTCTACCCTTAGACAACTATACCTTTGATATAACTGATGTATGTGATAAGGATCCCATCACTAACCTACCCATGTTATTTGAGGAATCTTCTATGTTCATGATTTCCACTGTGTCTTTTGAGTCAAACAACCAAACCAATGAATTAAAGCTAGTTTATCCCCAGCTAATAGACTATGAACAACAAGGACCGCCAATTTTGGACACATTTGAAAATGATAAGGCTCTCTCGAAATTCATGGGACTCTAGGATAATGTACCATGTGGAGACTATAAAGTAGGATTTGACAATGAGCTAGATACACATGCATACTATGGGGAAATGATTGAATCTCTTAGTCACAAAATAGTAAATCTAAGAATAATCTCTAGGTATTTAAGTGAAAACCACACTATGGCACTTTCTGACCTGAAAATAGTAAAAACAAAGGACGTATCTGAGGGTGAAAACCTCCTTGAGGCACCCAAGGATGAGGGATTCAATCTTCCCCTTAGTGCTATTCATCAGGAGAAGTCAGCAATTTTGGCAAAGAAGTGTAACCTCATCAACTTGGGGACTAAAGATACGTCACACATCACCTTCTATGCAGAAACACTATTGACAGAGGAATACGAAATACTAGCTACATTTCTAAAACAAAGGAAGGTAAATTTATTCATGGACCTATGTTGACATGCCCGGTCTTGATCCAAAGGTTGTGGTTCATCATATAGTTGTCTATCCAAAGGAAAAACTAGTGAAACAAAAGCTAAGAAAGATGCATCCACAAATCGCATTATTAGTCAAATTTGAGTTACAAAAACTCCTAGATGTTGGCTTCATTAGACCCATCAATTATCATGAATGGGCTTCAAACCTGGTACTAGTCACTAAGCCCACTGGGGGCATCCGGATCTACACTGACTTCAAGTACCTAAACAAGGCATTCCCTAAGGATGATTTTCCCCTTCCCAACATTGACATGATTGTAGATCAAATAGTAGGGCATGAAATTTTGTCACTAATGGACGAGTTTTCAGGGTACAATCAGATAATGATAGTGAAAGATGATCAACATAAGACAACCTTTGCCTGTCCATGGGGTACATATTGTTGGAACATGATGTCGTTTGGGTTGAAGAATGTTGGAGCCACCTATCAAAGGGCTGTGATTTTTATTTTTCATGACATGATTCACAAGTCCATAGAAGATTATGCGGATGACATATTGGCCAAATCAAGGAAGTGGCAAGACCACATAGCAGCACTAAGCTCCATCTTTGACAAGATAGAAGAATATAAGGTTAGACTCAATCCTAAGAAGTGTGTCTTCGGTGTGCAATCAAGAAAGCTCCTAGGGTATATTGTATTAATGAGGGGAATTGAGATAGACCCTCCAAAGTCAAAGAAATTCTTGAAATGGAAGCACCGCAAACACTGAAGCAGTTAAGGGGCTTGCAAGGAAGACTCCAACCCATCTGTAGGTTCATAGTGCAGTTGGTAGACAAGGTTTTCCCCTATTCTCATCTACTCCACAAGGGGGTAGCATACAAGTGGGATGAGAAGTGTGATCAAGCATTCAACAAAAACAAAGAATACTTGCTGACACCACCACTACTCATGCCACCGATCCAAAATAAGCCATTGATCTTGTACATATCAACAACAGCAGTAGCACTTGGGGCTCTATTAGCACAGCATGATGAGATAGGGAAGGAAAGATCCATATACTATATCATTCGAACCATGGTAGGGCATGAGTTAAATTATACATTCATTGATCAAAAGGCTTGCCTAGCAGTAGTGTTTGTCTCACAGAATTTCAGGCACTACATGTTATCTCATCAAATAAAACTCATTGCCAAAATAGACCCCTTCAAATATTTACTTTCCAAGGAAACACTTACAGGGTGGATGGCTAAGTGGGTCATGATCCTCTTAGAATATGACATTGAATATGTGGAAACAAAATCCATCAAGAGACAAGTGATTGCAGATCAATTAGCAAAAACACCCATCTATTCAAAGAACCCACTTGTATCAAAATTCTCATATGAGTTTGTGTTCAACCTCAGTGTCGTAGATCATTGCAGGGTTTATTTTGATGGGTCATATACATAGCATGGATTAGGAGCAGGTGTTTTCTTCATCACATCGTAAGAAGATTGTATTCCTAAATCCTACAGGTTATCTTCCCCTTGCACTAATAACATTGTTGAATATGAAGCCCTTGTGATTGGGCTCAGAATTGTAGTATAATGGAAAATCATGGCACTTAAAATCTATGGAGACTCACAACTGATCATCAACCAAGTCAACGAGTACCAAACAAAGGATGAAAAATTGACTCCATACAAGAAACTGGTGGAGGACCTCAAGGAATTCTTCATTGACATCACGTTTGAGAAAATGCCAAGGGAAAACAACAAAGCAGCAAATGCCATGGCAACAATCAGATCATTGTTGGATATCCCACATAATGTCCCTAAGCATGAATTCTTGGTAGAGAAGCTTCTCATGCCAGCTTTCGAGGTACCTGAGTCTAAATTTGTGTGTGAAATCGTTGGTCCCAATAACCCGTGGTATCATGACATATACACCTACTTAAGAATAGGAGTCCTCCCTGCCAATATCACTCTGAACCTTAAAAGAACCTTTGTCAAGAAGTCATCCCACTTTGTTATCTTAGGCAACACCCTGTATTGTAGTAGTATTGAGGGAACCCTTTTACGATGCCTAAATGTTGAGGAAGCTTTGACTACTTTAACTAAGGTACACAATGGTATTTGTGGTTCACATCTGAGTGGTATAAACTTGGCTAAGAAACTATTGAGAATAGGGTATTGTTGGTCGACAATGGAGAAGGAAGCTCATGAATATGTCAAAAAGTGTTTGCAATTTCAATAGCATGGGGACCTCATCCATGCACCAACTCAAGAGCCCACCTGATTGTAACACCTTGGCCCTTTTCACAGTGGTGGCTTGATCTCATTGATAAAATATCACCCACCTCATCTCATGGACACAAGTTCATTATCACTGCTATGAAGTACTTCACAAAGTGGGTAGAGGCCATTCCTATAACCTATATCACAAGAAATAAAATTTCAAAATTAATCCTGAACTACCTTATCTATCGCTACGGTGTTCCACAATCCATTATCTCAGATAATGGGATACCTTTCAAAAACCAGGATGTTCAAGACCTATGCCAAAAGTTCAATATCAAACATCATTTGTCTATCCCATACTACCCCCAAGGTAACGGCCAAGCTGACGCTACAAATAAAACCATCTTAAAAATCCTCAAAAAGATAGTCAATGAAGTTGATCATGACTGGCACCTACAATTGAACCTCTCCCTATGGGCTTATCGAACAAGTATCCACACACCAACAGGTACAACCCCATTCTCCCTAGTTTATAGATCAGAAGTCATCCTCCCCATTGAGATTTAGCTCCCATCCTTAAGGATATCATTACAAATGAAGAATATCGAGTATCTCAGTTGAACGAGATGGAGCTATTGGATGAGCGGGGCATGGATTCTCTGAACCACTTTCAAGTCTATCAAAACCATCTGAAGAGGAGCTACAACAAAAATATCAATATTCGGTCCTTTCAAGTTGGCAAGCTCATGATGAAAAAAATCATAAAAACGTACCAAATCCAGATAGCAAGGGAAATTTTGAACCCAATTGGTTGGGACCTTTTATTGTCACTACAATTTATAAATCTGGGGCATATCAGTTGTCAACACCCAAGGGTGGGCCTTTGCAGGAGCCTATCAACAATTCCCATCTCAAAAAAATTTATGCCTAAGTTTCAAGGTATAAATCAAAAAAATCAAAAAAAGGATTGAAAACAGTAAAGAAAAAAATTGTCCTCTGGTGAAAACCACTTCAGTGGCGCTTTGGGCAAGTACCTTGGTCAAAACCTAGAAAACAGACACCTTGTGTAAATAAATCACTTTCCATCCACCATGGATTCTTCGACTGGTTCCACATCACTCATTGCATTCCATTGATCCTTCCATCACCCATTTGCGTCCACATCATAGCTTGATCCTATGTTTGTGTCATGTTCCACCGTAGAACTACTTGGCACGTTCCTAAGGTTAGTTTGTCTTGCCTATATCAGAGTATTCTATTGCATTACACTGGGGGCACATTCTTATACCCACATTTGGATTGGATTCGTGTATATTCTTGAAATCTTCCTAAAAATCCAAAAATCCAAAAACATTCATAAAATCACGTGAAAATCCAAAAAAACATCCAAATCATATCAAAAATCTAGAATAGGTCAAAAATAAAAATGTCAAAAAATAGAGTCATTATGTCAAACTATGAATCTTTGAGCTTGAATGTAGGTAAGGCCATCATTGATGTGCCCCTGAGACACATTAGGTCAGTCCTTTAGGAGTTTGTCATAATAAACCGATAATCCACATGTTCATTTCTCATCAATAAACAGGTATGTGTCAATCGAACTACATGGTCTCTGCATGTATAGCATAGGCAAGGCTAATCTTTGATCAACCCCTAAGACCCCTAGGATAGGTCCTTAGGTTAGGTTCTTGGTCCAAATCTCAGAAAAAAATCAAAAACATTGGAAATATTAAAAAATCAAAACATATGTAAAACATCTCAAAAATACCAAAAACATCCAAATATTTGAAAAAAAATCCATCCATCATGTTTCAACGTTCATCCGCAATAAGCATCCATTCATAATAAATCAATCGTCACCTTCATCCTTTGGTAAAACAATCGGAAACAATCTTAGCAGTTAAGAGTGAAAACTCAAGTGTCAAGATCTCAAGTCTAGGTTAGTAGGTAAACAAGTTGGTCAACTCTTTGCATCAATAGCTTATCATCCCTTTAGTCCCAAAATTACCTGATAACATCATGTCCTAGGATGTATCCTTCCTACAATGGACATCAACATCAGGTATCACCGTAGTTTAGTCTTGGCTAGAGGTATGAAGACCATTAGCTTGTTTGTTTACTTGATCTTTTCTTTTGATTTATCTTATGGCACTCATTCCAATGACCTCTTGATGATGTCTAATCAAAAAAATTTAGAGAGAAATGGATGGAGCATTGATCATTATCTTTTGTCTGCTATGTTTATTGGATATTCTTGTAATATAACCTTGGTCATGCTAATTTTGTTCGGTTTGTAGAGAGGATGTTTTCGATGCCTTGTTGACTATTACATTGGGAGGTTTTTCATTTCTGTGTTTTGTTCTGAGATGTTTGAAATGTCTAAAGTACATCCTAATAAGGTTTTGTATGTCAGGTGTGAACAAGAATACTCCTATTTGATTGTTGAGACAAAATTCATCACACTAGGTACAATGCCATCCTGGTTCTTTATACCTTGATGCATCGTATCTATGTGTGTTATCAAACATAAGGAAAGTAAGCTCTTTATGTCCCCAATCTCTGATAAGTGAAACATCATCATCTCTCATCATTATTTCTAATAAATTCTTGACAAATCATGGACTTGTTCGATCCTCTTTTCATCATCTTATTTCTTCTTTCTTCTCTCCACACTAGCATGGTATCATGACAGTTAACCAAAACATCACCAATGCATCCATCCTACATCCACAAATCATCAGAATACATAAATCTCATACTCATAGCATAAAGCATCCATCGGCATACTCACTACATATCATATCATAATAATTTGCATCCAAACATCCATATACATACATCATCATCATAAAACATACATGGAAAAGATAGAAAAACATTGCATCCACATAATTTACAAAAGGAAATGCATCCATAACATTTGCATATCATAACATTACATACATCTCATAATCATAATGTATCACATCATCCATTTTGGACATAATATAGATTTTTTATTCTCCCCATCTTAGAATCATGTGCATACCATAAACATTTACATCCATACTGCATACATTATCATCATAAAACTGCATAGAAGATATACAGAAAAGAAACGCATCCATAACATTTGCATCCATGAACATCTGCACATCATAATCATCCATCACATAACATCTCATGAAATAAAGGCTATACATGTACATCATATCACATCCATATAGAACCACATTGTATATATGTAAAATATCAAATGCATCCATACATAAGGCATAAATAAAGTGAACACATTGCATCATAAATCAATCAAACCTAGATCATATATATATCAAAAAATCATCACTATCATGGTACAAAATCTAACTCAATTGTATGTATATTAATCATGATACAAAGCCCATGGGGCTATAAAAAAAAAATAGAGCCCATGAATATATATCAAAATAATCAAGCACTAATCCAAAACTGCTAGCCCTGATGGCTGCTCCTCTCGCCTGCATGCCTCTCTGGTCGATCATCTGTCTGTCAAGCCCCTGTCTGCTAAGAAAAATTTGGCTATCAGAGAGTCGTAGGCACAACCTGACGATAATGAAACCTGTAGTACTTTGTCTCCCAAATAGCCTCACAGCACATCCACACTGGTACAGTCCTCCCCTGGGATAAAATAGCCATGCTCTCTAGCTTCTATCTGTGATCGACCTCTTGAGCTAATTATAGCTCTGCAGCCTGTCTCTGCTGACGCTCATGGTCCCTCTTAGTAGTAAGGGCCTGGACCTTCTACCTAGCCTGATCTCTCTCTAAAGTAATCACCTATACCTATTGGCAAGCCTGGTCTCACTCACCTATAAGCACTTATATCTATTCCTATAACTATTGTATCTACACATCTCGTGAATCCCCAGGTTGTTGTGGTTGTTATGGTTGTTGTGGATGTTGATCTAGCTACTGACATGGCTACTATGGAGGTTTCCCATCTCTGGGTGGTGCTCTGGGATCTTTTCCATTTGGCCCTACCTGTGCTCTTTGAGGACTCCTCCCCCAAGGTCTTCCCCATGGAGGTGTTGCTCCCGGATCTGCCAGTCAAGGTGGAGGTCTGAACCAATCATCATAGGCTTGTGTCATGCATAGATCTGCTAGCCCTTGACTATAGGCTCATGGCCTAACAACCAACTGATGGAAGCAATCAACTGCATTGGATGTCGGGATCATCTGCCCTCATGAAGTCTCTCGGGCCGATCTAGCAAAGATGGAAGTATATCCATCGTCTGGATGATCCTATACCTCCCCAAACTAGTGGGCCACCCTATCTGGAAGAAAATTATCTATAATCATATGCTCCCTCCCCTACATCAGTTAGGTGTGTTGATCATAAAATAGCTATTGTACATAATCATACCAGGCTAGCATCTATAACCATGGCTGCCAGCAGAATACTGTCAGATCATCTAGAACGCGGCACCAATAAGGAAGACCAAGTTGTCTAGTATGTCGCAAAGTAATCCCGTTGCCATATATCCAAACTACTAGATCATCGGGCTCTGTATCAATCAAAATGATGATCGGTCAGAGCATGACAATATGCTCCCAAGCCCAAATATGCAGCAGTGTCACTCCAGTGTCGATCGCCCGACCATCGTAGTATGCAAAATCATGTAAATCATGGTACAGTGAGGCTATCATCACTTGTCCCTAGGAAAACAAATTCCTCCACCTCAGCATCCTCTCCTACACCAAGCCCCATCCTGGACTGAAGAATCAAGCTCATCGATCTAGAGCCACTAACCAAGATATAATAGCATCAATGATCAACCTCAAAAGCGGCACCCGACCTCTATAAAACTCCAAGTCAATCTGGGACTCAATCAACATAAGGTCCTTTGTCCCCATGACATTGTGACACGCATCAAGGTCAGCATTTATATCATAGATCACACGATTGCCATGTACCGGCAAACGCAGGATCAGCCATACATCCTCTAATGTCATGGTCACCTCGCCAGTCGTAAGGTGAAAGGATGAGGTCTCACTGTTCCGTCTCTCACACAATGCAGTCATCATTGCTAAATGAGTCTAGACAATGGGCGCATAGGCCACGTACTAGAGACCAATCTCCCCAAGTGCTCTTGTTAGAATTTAAATAAATCACCCAATTCACTCAAAACCGAGGGTTGATGCTTGCACAAAAACACAGGCTGGATCACCTCCTACACCCATGAAGCACATGATGTCAAAATTCATAAAAATATCTGACCTCATTTGGAGTTTTCAACCACAGAACAAGGAATGCATCATTTTTTAGAGTAGTGTCACTATAAGTAAAACTCCAAATAGTGACGTTGAACTCTTTGAGAATGTTAAATCAATCATCGCATCGCCATTTGTAATTTGTAACCTATCAAACGCTAATTCCAAATCGATTAAAGCATCTCTCTTTACAGTAGCATCGCTATTTGAAAATTTGAACCCTAAACTCAAATCGTGAACTACGTTGCCATTTGTGCTAGCGGCGTTGTTTGACTTTTCAGTGTCATTGACTTGTAGTTTGTGCATCGCTATATAGCGATGCTAGGGACTTTTACTCTTTAAAGCACAATAAATGCACTGAAAAATGAAATTTTAAATTTGGGTTTGGATTTACATACTTGTGGTCCTACGCCTAGAGGTCTCTAGTACATGCGGACTCACTTAGAAATGTGTCAGGGAAGCACTCGTTGCACCATTTTGCAGAAGGTGAGAACTCAAAAGACTTGAGTTTTCAAATTTTGAATGCACAAATGAATGGAAATTTACTCCTCCAAGCCTATTTAAGCATGAAAATTAGGGTTTTTTGCCCCAATTTAGCCACCAAACTAGGGTTTTGCTCCCCCGTCACCATTTTTTCCCAACCGAAGCTTATTTCGCATCTTTTTTCTGCGGTTTTGGCATATTTTCAACACCCTGGAGCCTTTTTGGTCCCTTCAGGTAGCTTATCATCTTGTTTTAGGAGATCACCCAAAAATCCAAATTTTCATCTAATCTCTCAAGAGGGTAGTATACCAGTGTAATTCTTCTCACTGGGGCAGCAATGGGGCATCTGAAAAAATCAAAAATATTTTGAATTTTGATCTTGATAGGGTTATTCTTTGAACCAATACAGCAAGTACCTCACTTCAAAGAGGGACAAAATATAGACACTCAAAATATCCTGATCGATATCATGCACTTGATTCTGATTAACTAACAACAATTATTCCTTAATCACTTCCACACTAACCAATTAATTGAATAATCTTTATTTAATTAATTGAATTCATTAAATTTCCTCCTTAAATCAGATAATACACTTTATCACATTATTTCATCATCTTCCTTTAATTAAATAAATTAATATATTTAATTAAAGTCCTAATGTTCTTCTTTTAATCAAATAAACCAATATATTTAATTAAAGTCCTAATGTTCTTCCTTTAATTAAAAAAATCAATTTATTTAATTAAAATCCTAAATTTCTAACATCCTCTCATTTGATTAAAATTAACCCAAACGTTTAAATCAAATATCATAAATCAACTAATTTCACCTAAGTTAATTAATCCTAAATTAATTAACTCCTAACACTAATCCCCCATTCCTCTAGCTTTTAACTCCACCCTAGGGTAATTCAATCTTTGTCAACTAACCAAGTTGCACATGTAAATCAATTTATTTGATTTACTAATTACTCTATTTTCATTCAAAATGGCATATTCTTGGAATATTCCACCCACTTGACTTTTCCCTCCCAAATGACTTTTGTCCTCTTTTTGAGCCACCTTGGCATTAAAGGCTCTTACATGTCCTCTTTTTTTAGCCACCTTGGCATTAAAGGCTCTTACACCTCCTCTTACACAAGCCACCTCTTGGCATTCGTTCCTCTTACACATCCTATCTACCAAGATGTGCTCACACATGTGTGAGCACATATCCTCCAAGATTTATTAGCATGATGACAAGTGGCACAATGCCATTGGTCCAATTTTTAATCCCACATTCTCCCCATTCTTCACTCTTCAACCATTCATCCTTATAAATAGAGGCATTCTCTATTAAAAGAGGGTCCACAATCTCATGCAAGGTTACTATCCACAATATCATCCACAAGTTAGATTATCATAGGCATAGAATTCATCATCTATAGCTAGGTTATTTACATTTTGCATCTTGATAATCACACATTTTCATCCAAAGCTTATCAAGGGATTGGGAAAGGGCTTCTTTCCACATCAAAGAAGCACCAATCCCCCTATGGGATACTGGTTTGAGCATTAGAATTGTGTTTCATTTGTGATTTATTTGATATTTAGCTTTGTTTCCATTAATCATATGTTCAAAGAATTTCATAGGGAATGCTTGGTTTATACTTGTTTATTGACTAATGATTGTTTGTTTGTTCATGTTTGGGGAGATCAAAGAAAAACATTCACACTTGGTAATGTGAATATACCAGTGAAAAAGCGAAGATATGTGGTGACAACTTCTTATTCTGAATCAGAAGATATATTTACTAGCAAGAAGTTACGGATAGAAACCATAGGTAATCTCATTCATGGAGATTATGAAGAAGGTAATGAGCAATTTAAAGATAAAGAGGAGCTTTACATTGAAGAAAGAGATGTAAGGAAAGAACTCCAAGAGGCATTGGATAGGATTAAACACCTAGAGGAGTTAGTGTAAAATTATGAGTAGAAGCATAAGGAAAGAGAAGAAAAAATGCAAGAGATGGAGGAGAAATTGCAATCGTATGGCCATGGCATGAAGCTAGATTTGTTGGCATAGTTAGCCATCACCAAGACAGGGGACAAAGAACTAGCAATGCCAAATGAGAAACCCCCTCCTATCAAAACTCCTGATTACCACACAACCTTCTCACTTGGCTACCAATTGTGGAAAGTGACTAATGAGCTTGCACAGGAAAAGGAGAAATGGAAGAAAGAAAAGGAAGAATATGAAAAGGAATTGGAAAAGAGAGACATGTAATTGAACATATTAGCAAACCGATTGGAGGAAATAGCAGACAAGGCTGCACAAATTTTCAGATGTAGACCTCCACCAAGAATATTTTCATTTTTTTTACACGAGAGATTTCTATGCTTTTAGGTTAGTAGATTAGTTAGCAAACATTCTATTGGTATGAATAGAAAATTTGAATTTCTTAATGCTTTCGTTGATTCCACACCTAAAGAATAGGATCAGTTGTGTGAGTTTTATTTGCACAACTATGTAATACTTGATGAGACAGAATGGAACCCTCTAATTTTTGTGGGAGACCTTAAGATCATAGCACTTGTCTCCTATTCTAGAAATGAGCAACTTAGGGGTGAGATCATGGAGGAGTATGAGGATAAAGAGAAATCCATTACACTTCCCATAAAAAAGAGGCTAAAAATTCAGATGCATTCATTGAATAATGGTTGAAACTCCTTAAACATAAGGCTGTGGGTAAGAAAATCATGAAACTCAAGAAGGAAGATTATGAGAGAATGCATTTTTTAGTTGTGGGTATCAAACAACTGTGCTACAAGCATGTACATAATATATGGAATAGTTTAACACCTGAATTGTTGAGGAAAGAACCACATTTTGTGTATAATTTCACTGCTATGCTTCAAAGGGTACACAAATATATAGAAATTGGTGTCAACAAAGGAGTTTACTAGGTACCACTCACCTTCCATCCACTTATTCTCCTCTATCTAGTCCCGCATTGGATTGGGGACAAAGGTGATGAATGTGAGAAAGCAAGAATTATTAGGATGAGACAACTTTCAGAATATCAAGGGTTCTATTTGAAACAAATTCAAGGAGTTAATACAATTATGGACCTGAGACAGATTACTTTGTAGTACAATCAATATCCCTAGTATTTTTCTTGGGGACAAGCAAGAGGATAGTTGGGAGGGAGATGATAGGTCTATATAATAGCTCATTTTTTGTTGTTTTTATACATATTTTGAGACACTTTTAGATAAACTTTCCAGATAATGCTCCTACATTTTTTTATCCTTTCATATCTATTATGCAGACTTGAACCTAAAATATAATGATGTAATTATGGTTATAATATACTATTATTGTATGATTTATATGAATATATGTATGGAATGTTGATGGAATGCTATGTTTTGATTATGATAGTTATCCTTGTGTGCATGCTTTGGAAAATTAACTTGTTTGCAGCTAAAAAGGAATCGTGGCATGTAGTAGTTGTAGGATGAACCCGCAACAAAAGGAGTCTGGGATGACAAAATAGGGGAGTTCTAGGTTAAGTTGAACATGGTGATTGTTGATTAAAGGCACTTGATGAAGGTTGAACATGCGTTATTATAACCAATTAATAAATGTTGAAGAAGAGGTCTCCTTCACCTATTGTATTTTGACAAATGGTTGTATGTTAACATGCAATTCTGTTTTGATAGAGTTTTAGTCTTATTAGGATTCCTTTTCCTTTTTAGTTATAGGTTGAATAAATTAGTCTTAACTCTACACTCTAAATATTTGGGAGTTGAGTTAATGATTTCAGTTAAGTTGTTGCTTTGAATAAGATTCCCTGAAGCTTGTATATATTTTTTGGTTGAATCCATAGGATAGTTAGTTGGATTTTTAGTTTTCTATTATCAATTACTTTCAGTTTCAAGACATGAAAAAAAATAAAAATGATTGAGTGCAACCTATGAAAAGATCTTTTGTAATCTTTCATGATATACAATGAATGGAGTTAATTTCATGGGATGTGTAGAATCTATTAGCTAGATTTGGGTTCAGTTAAAGTGAGAACATCCACTTGAGCAAGCCACTCAAGGTACTATTCCTCACTTCATTTTCTAGTTATTTATTTTTGTTTAATAGTAGTTATTAGTTTATCATTGCTTCATGATGTTGCAAGTATGAAGGTGTTTCATTGATGTCAATTGGTTAACTATTTTTCAATTGGTTTTTGTTATCATTGATGTCATGGTTGTAGGTTATTGGTTGTATATGTCAAGGATATTGAGAAAATTATAATAAAGAAAGGTTGCAAGTGTTCAATGGTTGCTCCGGGTTTTTCTCCAGTATTTTCTCCTATGTTTGTGTGGTTCAAATATGTTGATCATGGTTGTTGAAAGCTACTATATTTAGATTTTAGGTTTTTGATTCATTGTACAATGTGAGTTATGCTCACCAGTTGTGAATTGTGGTTTTCAATGTATTTGTCTAAGGTCCAAGAGAAATGTAGTTGCTCATGATTTATTTTTGGTTGTCTTATGACTTGTGATTCTAGAGTTGAGTTGTTTTGATCATGTTGAAGATAATTTTGTTGTCTGGAAAGATTGGATCATGTCAAGGGTTGTATGTGCTTAATTGTTCTATGTGTTTTACACTAGTTTGGTCGACCTTGTGTTAAACACTACTTTCAGAGTTCATGAAGTTTGTTGGGAATTATTTGGGTCCTCTTCAATCATGTGTTTGGGTCACCCTCATTCTAATTCCACCCTAGAATGTTTTGGAACCAAACTAATTTGAATTTAAATAATGGATGGCCAAATTTGGATATGTTTCAAAGTTGAAGATGGTATAAATACAGGATGAGATATTGGTGAAAGATGTACAAAGAGATAAGTGCAAATAAATAGAGCAAGATAGTTGTAAAACAATGTGTATGTGATGCGAGTGTGGCAGATCAGTGTGAAATATAATTGCTAAGTTTCTAGATGCAGTGAGTTGAAGGTGTACTCTATCATTCATGCATGTCTACAAGTGGTTGAGTGAATTATGATGGAAATCTCTATTGCATTGAGATTTTCTTCTCTCTATAACATATTTCTTCTATCTTCTTTGTATCTGTGTGGTAGTGAGCCCTTTGGCTAGTTAACCCTTGTTGGACAGGGAGTCCTAATTCGAACAATGAGTCTTGTTTTGGTAGTGAGCCTCTTCTAGTAGTGATCCTTTGTAATTAGTTTTTATATTCTTTATATTGTGAGCTAATCCTCACCGTGGTTTTTCCATGTAAATCTGGTGTTATTGTGTTTGTGTGATGATTTTCAATTTCTACCTTTGCACTTAATGTTTATTAATTTTAGCAGAGTAAAGGATTTGTGATTGATCTAAGTTCTGGTGAATGTTTTAAAGGTTAAATTCTGTTACAACTAATTCATCCCCCCTCTCAATTTTCTTGTTCAACAATTGGTATCAGAGCTTGGTTCCTTGAAGAGGAGCTTAACCGCTTAAGGAAGATCTCGGATGGTAGGAAAAATCACTTCTGAGTATCTAAAGTTTGATGGAACTAATTATGCTATCTAGAAAATACTGATGGAAGAATATCTAGAGTATTGTGGATATGATGTAGAGAAATGTTATAATACTGCTTACACCCCTCCTGCTAATGGTTCGAGTATAGCTGATGAAATCAAGGCGCTTGAAGTGACCAATAAGGCGAAGTTCATTTTGAAGAATAGTCTTGCACATTCCGAGTTGATTAAAGTTCAAAATATGAAGATTGCTAAATGTTAAATTCAATCAAATCGATCAGATCAGATTCAGGATGATGAACTATTTAAGTAGATGTGAAAAACTACTTGTGAATTTTTTGTCCTAAAACTATGTCTAAAATCTTCTTTGTTGTGAATGCTCAAATGCAAAACATTTATCGATTTCTATATTCTACTTTTGAGGATTCGATCTCAATAAAATATAGGGAGGGGATTCACGTCCTAAGTCAAGAGAGATGTGACTTTAGGAAGGACGTGTCTCATGAGAGACACGTCTCAAGTAAGATGCGTCTCATGAGACGTATCTCTCATGGGATGTGTTTAGTGCCCCTTAACATAAACCGAATTTATCAAATACAAATGGCGATTATAATAAGTTCGATTCATATATATATATTTAATTTTATATCCTTTAAAAGTATATTTCGATCTATACTTGGATGAAGGTGATCTGATATAAATGATGATGATGCATGACTGCAATCTTCATTTATATCTGACCGAAGCTACCTATCTTCAACACTCCCTCTTAGCTAGGGAAGATAATTCCAACCAAGTATATAGTGATATCACCTAACTCGTGATATCAAAAGATATGAAATGCTCCAAAAAATTGTCAAGTCACATGACATTCTTCATAACACATCTTCATTATGGTATGTGCACTGACATCAAGTCTCATGATGTCTACCATAAAATTCATGGCATATCCACGGATACATTTATCCACCATGATTATCTCATAAGGATCATAATGATCTTCAACTGATATCAAGTCTCAAGATATCTATCAAAAATGTCCAAGAGATACTATCATGACATATCCATAGATATCACGTCACATGATATCTATCATGATAGTTCAACTAAACATTGTAGATTCATCACTTTACAATGTCAAATACAAGTGTTCATTATTAGAAAGATCGTCACCTTTCAATAATGTACACAGGGGGAGAGAGGGCCCATAAAGTCATGGAGTCACACACATGACAAAAGAGTTTACACATTAAACATCTTTTAAATACATTAGTACAAATAACTATTTGAATCTCAATTTCAATAACAAATTACATTTCAACCATACCAAGTTTCTTCCTGAAGTGTTCAACTTTAACTCTGGAGAGAGGCTTGGTGAGAACGTATGTTGTTTGATCATTTGTACTAATATACTCCAACTGGATCACATTCCTTTCTACCATGTCTCTTATATAGTGGTAAGGAATCTCAATATGCTTAGATCTATCATGGAATACTAGATTTACAGAAAGCTTAATGCAACTCTAATTATCAGAATGGATAATAGTAGGATTCAAGGGCTCACCAAATAATGCCATAAGCAATTTCCGGAGCCATATTGCTTCTCTTGCTCCCATAGAGGCTGCAATATGTTAAGCTTATGTTGAGCTTTGTGCCACTGAAGACTGTTTCCTGTTGATCCAAGAGATCATAGTTGATCCTAAATTGAAGCAACATCCTAATGTGCTTTTCTGATCGGTTACACTTCCAGCCCAATCTAAATCAAAGTATCCATGTAAGTCTAGATGGAAATTTTTGTATTTGAGACCATATCCAATAGTACCTTCAAGGCATCTTAATATATGTTTCACAGAAACAAGGTGAATTTCCTTTGGTTCACACATGAACTGGCTTAGGGCATTCATAGCATACCAAATATCAGGTCTGGTGTTAACCAAGTACATCAATGATCCAATTATTTGTCTATAGAGAGTAGGATCTGCAAATTTTGGTTCTTCTGCTGCTTCTTTCAATTTGTGTAAGTTGGTTTTCATAGGTGTAGACATGGGTCTACAGTCCAACATCCCAAATCTCTTCAGAATATCAATAGTGTACTTTCCTTGATTTAAGATGATGCCGTCTGACTTCTACCAGACTTCTATCCCCAGAAAGTAATGTAAAATACCCAAGTCTTTCATGTCAAATTATGAAGTCAGGTCCTTTTTACCTTGAGCAATAATGTGATCTTCTCTTGTTATCAGTAGGTCATCAACATATAAAATTATTATTAGCATATCACCTTTAATTACCTTAAAATAGAGATTTGGATCTGCATCATTCTTGGAAAATCCTATTCCCAAGAGATAGCTGTCAATTCTTTCATACCAGGCCTTGGGAGCTTGTTTAAGTCCATATAGAGCTTTCTTCAATTTGCGTATATGTGAGTTAGTATGATGTATCACAAAACCTTCAGGTTTCTCTAGATAGACTTCTTCAATGGTCCCATTCAGGAAGGTAGTTTTCACATCCATTTGATGGATCTTCCAGCCTTTAGCTGCTGCAATGGCTATTACTGCTCTCACAGAGGTGTACCGAGAAACAAGTGCAAATGTCTCTTCATAATCAATACCTTCCTTTTTTGAAAAACCTCTGGCCACAAAACGTGCCTTGTGTTTTTCTATACTGCCATCAGCAACATGTTTGATTTTGAAGAGCCATTTGGAAGAGACAACAGATTTCTCTTTTGGCCTAGGTACTATATCCCATACATCATTTTTCAAAATGGACTGATACTCTTCTGTCACTGCATCTTTCCACACTTGATGTTTGAAAGATTTCGTAACACTAGTAGGTTATGAGTTAATGATCTCATTCATTAAGGCAGCATAGCTTGAGAATCTTTTGTGTTTCTTAATTTCTCTAAAAGTTCCTTTGGGTGATGTATGATTCTCAGCTTCTTTAATCATCTTCCTAGCCCAAAGAGGTCTCTTCTTGTTGTTGTCATTTGGATCCTCTTCTAGAGTAGTTCTTTTTTCATTAATGATTTCTTCAGGATACTCCCTCTAAATCTCAAGAGCATGCTCCTCTTCTAATTCTTTAGGAGGATCTTGAATCTCTATCTCACTTGAGCTCTTTTCCCTTTTGAAGGCAATGTCTTCCTCAAATATGACATCTCTACTTAGTTCAATTTGTTTATGCCCGGATATGTATATTTTGTAGACTTTTGAGGTTTCACTATATCCCACAAATACCCCTTTCTTTCCAGAAGGTTCTAGTTTGGATCTCTTTTCTTTAGGTACATGAATGTAGATAGGGCAACCAAAGATCCTTAAATGACTTATGTCAGGTTTTATACCAGTAAATGCTTCTTCGGGAGTCTTGTTATCTAAATGTGAGTGGGGACATCTATTTTTGATGTAGACAGTTGTCCTAGAGGCTTCTACCCAAAATGAGGTTTCAATGTTTTGGTCAAACAACATTGCTCTAGCAGCTTCTACAATTGTTCTATTTTTCCTCTGAGCAACACCATTTTTTTGAGGGTTGTAGGCTATAGTAAACTCCCTCTTAATCCCAACATTTACACAAAATTCCTTAAAGATTTTTGGGGTGTATTCCTTCCCATTATCTGTTCTTAGGATTTTTATTTTCTTCTCGGAGAATTTTTTTGTAAGTGCTTTGAACTCCTTAAACCTTTTAAGGATTTCTATTGACTCTTTACACTTAAGAAAATATATCCAGGTTTTCTTAGAGAAGTCATCTACAAATATTACATAATATAAGAATCCTACCATAAAGGGTACAAACATGGATCCACATAATTCGAAGTGTACTATTTTAATACAGTTTTGGTTTTACTCAAACTATTTTGGAAGGTTCCCTTTGTATTCTTTCCTAGGGCACACCCTCTACATTCTCCTTCATGGATTTCTTTTAGTTTGGGCAAGAATATTATTAATGTTTCTATAGAAGGTAGGGCGCGGAAGTGAAGATGTCCTAATCTTCGATGCCAAATTTCATTTGATTCTGAGGTCTCATGAATAAGATCTTGTTTAGAAATGGTGCACAGTTTGTAGAGATATCCATGTCTTTCTCCAATAGTTTGTACTTTCTTTATATTTGAGTTCTTTGGCCATGCCAGAACTTTTCCATCCATAAAGGTAACCCGATATCCATTGTCTTCAAGAGAGGAAATGGATATTAGGTTCCTTTTTATTCTAGGTACAAACAATACTCTGCTGAGTTGTATAGAGAGTCCAGATTTCAAATTTATGGTGCAAGTTCCAACCCCTCTTACTGGATGTGCAGAATCATCCCCAATAGTCACTTCTTCATTAGATTCTTCTTTCATAGTATCTAGGTGTTCTTTGAATCATGTGATGTGCCTAGATGAACCACTATCAATTATCAAGTTGTTGTTGGTTAGAAACTTGACTTGATAGTGCTGAGTAGAAGACAAATTTCTCAGAGTCATAGTCTGTATTTGTTTTTCCAACTTTAGCAAAGGATGCTTGTTGTTTTGTTCTATTAGGGAACTTCACTGCATAGTGTCCATATTGATCACATCTGAAACATTGTATTTGAGAGATGTCTTTCCTCTTCTTGAATGATCATTTTCCATAAGAATTTCTCTTTCTTTTGAATGACCCTTTTCCATAAGAATTCTTCTTACCCCTTTTATGATAATTTGTGTTTATCACATGAATATCCTCATCTATGAGTTTCTGGTTGTTTTCTTTAGTTGAGAGTCTTGTTTCTTCTTGCAAGCAGTCAGTTCTCAGCCTATCAAATTTAGGGAGTTTAGATCTCGCACTTATTCCTTGAACAAATGACTCCCATGAGTTTGGTAGGCCTCCTAGGGCTATTAGAGTTAACTCTTTTCTATCAATTTGATATCCAATTATTGATATTTGATCTCTTATTTCAATGATTCTCATGAAGTATGCATTAATAGACTCTCCTTTGTTTATTTGAACATGGTTAAGTTTCCTTTTCAAAGAAAGGGTCCTACCGGTGTTTTTTCTTTTAAAGGTTCTCTCAAGGGATTTAAACATTAGGTATGCAGTCTCATTTTTTGACAGAATAGGTACTATGTGGTCCCTAACTACATCTACTAAAATTTTCATAGCTTTTTCATTGTTCTCAATCCATTGAGTTTTCTCTGGTTCATCCTCAGGTTCTCTCTTGTTTTCTTTCACAAATGATTCTAACTTATTTTATTTAAGAATCATCATGACTCTAAACTTCCATGAAGTAAATTTGTTTGCGCCTTCAAGATGATCCTCAAATCTGATTACACTAGACATTATGAAGAATGTAATGTGTATTTGATTTCTAGAGAAAATTATGATTTTTCTAAATAATCTGATTATTTTGATTTGATTCGGATTTTCTCAACATGGCTCTGATACCATGTTAAATTCAATCAAATTGATCAGATCAGATTCAGGATGATGAACTATTTAAGTAGATGTGAAAAACTACTTGTGAATTTTTTGTCCTAAAACTACGTCTAAAATCTTCTTTGTTGTGAATGCTCAAATGCAGAACATTTATCAATTTCTATATTCTACTTTTGAGGATTCGATCTCAATTAAATATAGGGAGGGAAGTCACGTCCTAAGTCAAGAGAGATGCGACTTTAGGAAGGACGCGTCTCATGAGAGACACGTCTCAAGTAAGACACGTCTCATGAGACGTATCTCTCATGGGACATGTTTAGTGCCCCTTAACATAAACCGAATTTATCAAATACAAATGGCGATTATAATAAGTTTGATTCATATATATATTTAATTTATATCCTTTAAAAGTATATTTCGATCTATACTTGGATGAAGGTGATCTGATATAAATGATGATGATGATGCATGACTGCAATCATCATTTATATTTGACCGAAGCTACCTATCTTCAACACTAAAGAAGTCTTGGATGCTTTAGAAAAGGCACATGAAGGAGATGAAAGGGTCAAAGAAGCAAAGTTGCAAAATTTGGAGACACATTTTGAGCTCCTACATATGTCTAAAGATGGGAACGTTAAATCCTATGTATAGAGATTGGATGAAATAATAGGTGGAATGCTATAGCTTGCATGGAATGAATCCATGGTTGACCCAGTAGAATGTTGTAGGGAAGGCCAAGATCTAGCACTTGGAATGTGGTTTCAGCAATGACGGGTCCCACTTGGATAGGTAGCTTGATGATGCCTTGAGGCACCCACTCTTGATCCTCGTATGCCCTTTTGGTTACACCCTTTGTCTTTTCAATAACATCCTCTGAGAAACCCAAGTTTCTAACTAACTAAAGGGTGCAAATGTTTAGACCATCACCTCCATCTACTAGGACTCTTTTAACTTTATTCTTATGAAAAATGACCTCAAGGTGTAAAGCATGATTGTGTGATGGTTGCATTGGTAGGTCTTGTTTAAAGAAGGTAAGAAGATGGGGGTGGTGATATGCCCTACCATAGCTTGAAACTAATTTGTATCAATATTCTTAGGTATGAAGGAAGTTGATAAGGCCTTTTCTAGTATAACCCTATGTATGGGGGATAGCTTCAATAATTCTAGGATGGAGATATGTGCAAGAGTTTTTTTTAGTTGGTCAAGGAGACTGTAGTTACTAGGGTTTGATGTCAGTGATGTAGGTTGTGCCCTATATTGTGATGAAGCTTGTTGGATTGTGACCTTTCCACATTGTGTGGTGACTCCACACTCCGCACTAGGTCCTTTGACAATGATGACTATTACAAAATTGTCACAAGACGCGACCATGTTGGAATATACATGCCCTATGTTAGTGTGATTTTTCCCCTTTCCATTATCATTCCTTTTATTATGATCTAGCATTGGAGTCTTGTATATCTTTAGGTCTTGGTTACCTGCTGGTACATTGATAGTTACGTCTCCATTTTCGATGAGATATTGGATAATGTTCTTTAGCTTCATTCAGCTTGACGTTTTATGTCCTTTGATCTTGTGAAAGTCGTAAAGATCCTTTTTGTTATACCAAGGTGGTTTAACTTGAGGTTCTTGATAGTTTTGAAAATTGGGGAGTGTAATCAAGTTTGACTATACCAATTTCTACATGACGGATTTTATGGGTTCCCCCAATGGTGTGTATTTTCATTTTGGGTAGTTATTCCTATTAGGGGGTCCTCTATTGTGTGTGAGTTTTATTGATTTGGTTATTTTTTGGTGGTGTGGTGGTTTGTTGTGTGTTGGTTGGTTGATTGGTGGTTTTTCTAGGAGCACATAGTATGACTTTAGCATCAACCACACCATCGTTTGTTAAATTCTTATTTTTATCCCATACATAGGGCTTGTCCTTAGAACTGGTAGATGGGTGGTTGTCTTTATACGATTGTGTGCTCCCTTGTGCAATTAAGGCTCTCTCAATGTTGAGGGCCATAGGGATAAGCTCATCATAGGTTGTGACACATTGCTTAATTAAAAGGATAAGTTCCCATCAACATTAGCAATGATGATTCAAACTTGTTGTTTTTTAGGAATAGGCCACTTGCTCTTGCTAGCTCTCTGCCTCCATCTTTGTAGGAAATTAGCAAAGGATTCACTCTTGTTTTTTTTGAGGGTGTATAGCTCTTCCAAGCTCACATCCATGTCAATATCGAAGGAGAAATGGTCTATGAACCTATCGATTATTTCTTGGAAGTTCTTAATTCCTGGAGGTAACTGTGAGAACCAATAGATTGTTGGGCTTGCCAAACTGCAGAGAAAAGGTGCATCAAGTAAGAATCATTGTAAGCCACCTCCATACACATCACATGGAATTATTTGATGTGATCCATAGGATTTATCTTCCCTTTGTATTTATCAAACTTTGAGACCTCAAAACCTAGCGAGTTAGGTACCATTGTGATGTTCCTATTGAAAGGGTATGGACATAAGTTTTTTTGTGCATGTGGCTTCTTTGTTTTGCACATTTGAATGCCCTAGATCTGTTGCATGAGTTCCTTGAGTTGTGATGACACATTGTCTTGCAGATTTGGTGGAGGAGCGTATGTTGTGTACCATGGGATGGTGGATGAGTTGTAAGTGGGGTTTTGATATGATGGGGTATTGTATAGTGTGTAGGATGGATTCTAATATTGGGAAGGTGAGGGTGATAGAGGTGGTGGTGTATATGCTCCTTGTGCAATTGGATTTATGATGTTTTTTTTAGGTTTATAGTATAAACCTTATGTTGTTGCACAAACACATGTTGGTGTTGGGCATATTATTGTGCTAGCAATTCTTGTTGTTGGGATTTTTGTTTTTGTTGTGCAATCAAGGCTTGTTTTTGAGCTTGTTTTTGTTGCACGATAAAGGATTGTTGTTGAGCTTCTTGTTGTTGAAAAGCTTGTGCTTGGGCTTTTTGTTGTTGCAATGCTTGTTGACAAGCTTGTTGTCGTTGCAAAGATTTTTGCTGGGATTTTGTTGTTGCAAAGATTGAGCTTTTTGTGCTTGCAATGCTTGTTGATAAGCATGTTCATGTGCTTGTTGCAAAGCTAAAGCATGAGCTTGTTATGCTTGCAACGTGGAAGTATTTTATGTTGGGATGTGTGAGATGGATTTTGAGTGATCATGGTATGAGTGGGTTGTGGGTTGATTTGAGATGGTTGTTGTGTGGTGGGTGTTTGGGGGTTGTTTTGTGTTATTATTCCTTGTAAAATTATTGATTGGGATGGAGGAAAGTAATTTTGGGGCCCCATTTGATTTTTCATGGATTGGGGGACCAATGGTAAAGTTGATGGTGCCATTTGTTGTTGCGATATCAATGACACATTATGACCTTGGGTCAATTGATTAGAAGGGTTCCCTTGACTGATGTGTTGAGGGTTCCCTTGTTGTGTTTGATTGTGGGCCAAGGTATTACCTTGGTTGATGGGAGTTATGATTAATGTGTTGGTTTGATTTGGATTTATGATAGATGGGGTTGATGTGTTTTGTGGAACCAATATGTTTGATGGACCAATTGGGTGGTTGGATGAAGATGTCCCTTGTTGTGTTAAGGGTTGACTTTGTGTAAGGGTCAAATTGTCCTTTTTGTTCCACTTGAGGCACTTGGTTCACATTACCTTGTGTAACATTGGTCACATGACTTTGGGTACTTATGGTGGGGATGGAAGAAGATGGTTGCACTTGAAATGTTGAGGTTGTCATGGTGTTATAGAATGTGAGTGTTAGTGTGGATGTAGAGGATTTTTAGGAATGGTGGTGGAAGAATGTGATGGGGAACCAAATTTTGGTTTCCAACTTATGTTTTAGGGAAGGGTGGAGTCTTGTGTGCCCAAAAGTGTGCTTCCTCCTAAAGTGGGCGTGTGACCAAGGTTGGCAGCAATCCTAGTTGCACGACTAGAAGTTGATGTTTGACTTGGTACAAAGGATGACTTTGGTTGAATCATAGATGGATTCAAGACTTGTGCCAAGGGTTTTACAATGAAAGTTGGGGGAATTGAAGCCACACTCCCTAAGGTTTTTTCTTTAATTAAATCAAATTCAAATGTAGAAGGGAGTTTAGCCCCTTCTTTTGTTAAGGCTGGCATGTCTTTGGTAGATTTATTTTTCATCAAGGTGTTAACAATGTGGCTTGTCTTGCGATCTTGTTGATATTCAAGGAGTTCTTCCTCAGTGAACTCAAGTGGGTTGTTTGTGACATATTCTATCTCATACCCCTTGTCTACTAGATTTTGTGTTTATTGTGAGGGGGAACAATGGCTCCTTGTATCGAATTCTTGTGGGATAGTATCACTTGTGGTAGATATGTTATTGTTTTCTTCCATGTTTCTCTTGTGTTGTGACCTAGTTGTAACCATAAATTGTGGGTCAACTATGGGAGAGGTGTGTTGAGTTTTATAGTTTTGAAACTCTCTAGTTGACTCAAATTTAGGAAAAAAGGACCCTCTAAGTTATTTGGGATAAATGGTGTAAATGGATGATGAAATGGTTGAGTGAAATGGAGGATGAACTTTCTAAAATTTTGGACAAGACTTTTGACAAAAAGGTTTGATGTTTTGATGTCTTGGATAAAAGGTGCTAATGAACTTGTAGACCTTAAACGGTAGACTTGTGACCTTTAAGATAGACTCGTCCAAAAGGATGATGACTAACTCAACTAAGTGTATGGAAAAGGATTTATTTCACACATAAAATAGCTAAGTTAGGGGATTAGTTTGATGGCAACCTATGTCTTGAGTGTTGATGTCCCTAAAAGTTTCTAAAGTTGTTTGTGAAGTGGCATGTAAGATTTGTGAAGATGGATGAGATATTTTGACCCAAATTTTAACCTAAAAGGGACCTTTGTTTTACAAGACCAAGATGGTGAGAAAAATGTTTTACCTCTAAAGTGATATAACCTTAAGAACTCAATGTTTTGGAAAATAGATTTTGGACCAATGTTGACAATACTTTCCTTGTTTCACCTTGTTGCTTGGGAGTCAATATGTTTCCTAAATAAGCCCAATGTGTGGTGGGTTCATTTGGTTTTAAGCTTTGATTTAGTGAGATTGTTTCATTACCACATCAAGAAAGTCTTAATTAATTTCAAACTAAAATATCTATTAACTTAAGCAATTTTTCATTCCACAAAGTCCAATATGTGAAAATCAAAAAGCAAACGCCATAGTTCCCTATGTTGACTTTAGAAAGTGTGAATTAAGATATAAGTCCAAATATTTGGAAGCCTCTAAAGATAAAATCCTTAGGGACAAGTAGCAATATAAAACTTCTCCAAGTTATTCACACTAAGTCCAAAGGGTTTGAAATTTTATGAACACGTTGATGTATGTTTAAGTTATTTTTAACCAAGCAATGTGTCAAATTGACTCAACAAGAACAAGCAATAACAATCCTAGCTCAAGTAGGTACGCATTTCTTGGTAGGCTTACCATAATCCCCTAAGAGATGATTAATCCATGAAGATGGAGTGGAAAATAAGGCTATTTCAAGGAAATGTACCGTCTTGACATGCCAAGCAAAAGAGTCCCTTCCTTATTTGCTTTATTGCCTCAACCAAAAAATGAAAATGGTAAGTAACATCTTAGAATGGTGTTATTCTGATGCACTACTTTAAAATATGTTTCAAAAAATAAGGATAGGTTACTAAACAAGATTTTTAATGACATCATGAGGTGTACATCACTTGTGAGACACTAAAGTCTCTAGATTCCCCTAAGTGACCCATTTGTTTGTATAAGATTTGGCACAAGGGGAAACCTTTCATGAATTCAAGTTACTTGCCTTTTTGTGTATTCACAATATTTATATATCCCACCGATAGATGGGCTTGAGAATCACCATTCATTCTCCATTGCAAGATGTATCACATGGTAGTTCCTCTCTAATAAAGACAAGAAAAGTGGCTACTTCCCTTTTCCCAAGATCGCACAAAGCACAAGGGAAGTGAATATGTATCGAGTTTTCTTGGGGTGACCAAAAAAGTTTGTATAATTGAGTGTTTCTCTTCACCCAAGATCACACGAAGCGCAAGGGGAGTGGATACACACTTCAAGTATACACAAGCAAAGAAAGCACACCAAACACTCATTCATTTTAACCCAATTACAAAATGATATCATTTTAAGAACCAATGGAAGTGTTTGTTTGTTTTGTTCAATTTTAATCAATATCACAAAATGAGGTTGTATGGGTTCAATTTTAACCAACTTTGGAAAGACAAAGCGTTTGTAAATTTTAAGCCCAATTGAAAGCTAGTTGTCCTAAGATTGTAAGTTTTAAAATCTAATGGAAATTTAGTAGTCCTAAAACATAAAGTAACATATGAGGGGTTATAATTATCCCATAAGTGTAAAAACACTTTTACAATGTATGGTCAAATGATAGTATGCTCCTTCACTTCAAGTTTTTCCCAATTTGCAAAACCAATTAGCCTCACAAACACAAATCCAGATGTTAGTGAAAGATCAAAGAGTATGTGAAATTGAAAATTTGAAACACATGAAAATTGACTCTTTGCTTTTTACCGGTAAAAGGCATCACTTTTTTCAAATGCATCGCTCAAGACAAAGTGCATTACTCTGGTGAAATATGAAGGCATCGCTCTGCACAAAAACTATAGCATCAATAGCATCGCTATATGGTTCGCATTGTCATATTGAAAATCACGATATTAGTCAATAACGTATTAGCATCGCTATATTTAATAGGCATCGCCAAAATTTAAATACATCGCTATATTTAAATCAAATGTGTTTCTATATTCTGATGCATCTTTGTAGCATCGTTGTAGCCATCAGAAGTGTCACCATTTCTCTAGAACTTGTAATTCACAGAAACTTAAGAGAAATTCATCAAATAAAGTTAGTAAAGCCCCCTTCTAGCGCCAAAATGTGATTGTAATCATTGTAATAGCTAAATACTCTAGATCCTAATGTATTTAAGCCATATTTAATCCACTAAGCTATAATCTCAATGAGATGTTCAAAAGCTTCAAAAACTAGTAACCATTAAACTAAGCATAAAATAAACCATGAAAGCATAAAGAAACCTAATCTAGAATTCCAAACCTTATCCCATTGGGGGATTGCTGTTGTACTGATATGGAATGATAACCCTTTCCCAATCCCTTGGATAATATGAGCATCTAATCAAACTCCATTGATGAAATTTTACGATACAATAGATGAAACTATGGTGAGAATGGAAGAAAAGGATGAAAAAGCTTGATAATGGATGCAAGGATGAATAAATATAGTATTCAAATGAGCAACATAACTTTTCTTTGATGGAAGTGGATGCATTTATCTCCAAATGTGAGGTATTTCTAAGAGAAAAAATGAAGAACCAAGGGTCAAGATGAAATGGATCAATCAATGGTCAAGATGGAATCAAGGGTGAAGACATGGATCAGGGATTCTCATCAATGGATGAGAATCAAAGATCACATGGATCAAAGAAACAATCAAGGTCTCACAATGATTCAAGCAAACACACTTTCAAAGTTGTTAGAAAGTTTGTTAGAGAGTTTCTTAGGAAAAAATATTCCATTTTTGGAGCCATAAAGAAGAATATTCCTTTGAAATATTCCTTATGTAAGTGGAGGAATGTGCAAAGGAGGAATATTCCATGGGAATATTCCCTTGTAAGTGGGAGGGTGAGGGAAAATTAGTAATTAGTTAATTAAAACAAAGTTTTAACTGTGCAAGTTGAGTGAATTTTAGGATTATCATTAAATAATTAGTTTATTTAATGAAAAGGGGATGTAAATGATATTTAATTCAATAATTTAGGATTATTCAATTAAATGAGAGGACAAAAGGGGTTTAATTTAAATAATTTGCATTATTCAATTAAACAAGATGAAATGTTAGTGTGAAAGGGGGTGAATTAACCTAATGAAGTTAATTAGATCAATAGATGAAAATGGCACATTTAATTAAATAACTAGAATTTTTTAATTGAATAGTTGAAAAGAAGATAAATTTTAGGACGAAGTAGTGTTAGTAGTCAGATTCAAGTGTGTAATATCATTTTGGACAATTTTAAGTGTCTACAGATTATACTATGTTGTGGTTCAAATATGGGACTACAAAACTAATCTACATGCATGTGGAATTGAACCTAAACCCTTGAAATTGAACTAGCAAGGAATGAATGACTATAGCAGATTCACATTAACCCACTATACCTTTATTTGAAGTGGGGTGGTGTCTATACACGTCATTTGGGGACTTGTTAAGTAAGATTTTTGCTCCCCTCAATCAAGCCCATAAGAAGATTTTCAACAATAATGAACAAAGATCAAATAAAATAGGTAAACATGCAAGGATGCCTAAGATATTGTGTGCTCTAATAATGACGCAATAGATGTATTTAAATGTTATATGACAATATCTTTCATAATCCTTGGCAATTTCTAAATGAATAGTGTGTGTCCTTAAATACAACAACATAGCAAACAAATCCACACAAACTTGTGCTTGGTCAACGCATAACAACCAATAAAAAAATCAACAAGATTTAAATTTAAATTTAACTAAAAAATCTAGAAATAAAAACTAGTTATTGAAGATAAATGATGATAAAATAGACAAATATAATATCATGAACCAAATCTCTACAACGATATGCCACTTGTAAACTTATATAAAAAAAACATTCCAAACAAAATGAACTGACAAAAGAAACAAATTTATAATTTTTTGTCATTCCAATTGTTAAACTACGAATACCCATACTTCTTATTTTAAAATTTCACACATTAGAATGATTCACTCCCCCAAAAAATTTGTCATATTACTATGACATCACCAATCACAAATTAACTTAAATGTAACAATGAATATTATAAATTTATTATTATTCATCATAACACATTGTAAAAAATATATTATTTTCCTTCGCATAAATTTCAAGGCAAAACAAATGGGCATTTACCTCGATGGTACTAAAAATGATTTAATACTCTGTACCGGAATAACAAGATGTAAACAGGACAGCCTAAAGTGGCGCAAGTGTTAAAATTGTACGGGACGGTATACATGCAATCCAATCCTTGTGGGACGTACTCCAAACTCTCTGGAATCAATCTGCACCTTACATATCTATGTAAAAAATGTACGAGTGTGATTCATTCGAGTTTCATCCCATGCACGCTCAACCAATCATTATTCTTATTATATTTATATTTACAATTATATTATTATTCATTATTATTATCACTTGACAAAGCCAATAAAGTACCCTGCTAACTTTTAAGCTCATAAAGAATTGGCTCGATATTTTATGTCCTGTCGTTTTTATTCATAAAAGCAAACATAGTATATTAGTAATGACTAAATTTGTGTTGTCTTTTCCTCCTAACACCCAATATAATTATGACTAATTCTTTGGATCTTTGCTCTTGTAAAGAAATTTAAAAGCAGACAAGAAAGGGTGGATTGATGAAAATGTCCTGCATTTGCATTTTCTAGTACACACGTTATTACCATGTCCTGCATTTTGGGCTTTATGTGGATTAATACATTGTCCAAAGAGAGGTGGCCATTTGCCATTTGCCATTTTTTCCCTTTGACTACATTCCCTAGCTTTGTTATTGCTTTGTTAAGCTCTTGGAGGGTTTATGTCTTTCTATGTTTATTACTAGGTGGTGGAATTTGGTTTGTATTTGACCTGCCACCTTCTCTTGATGTGTCTCTTTGGGCCATCTTCTTTCTCATTTCACTACTATGAGTTGGACCCATTACTCATTCAAGTCAAATCATCATATTGGGGGGTGTTTTCATACTAAAAGAGGCAATCAACATGATCGTTTTAGTTAACACCTATTAAAAAGGGTTTATTTGCATTTAATAATAGGAATTATCATAGCATGCTTACATCAGTGAGCACTATTGTGGTATTGTATCATGAGATTCATCCACTTAGATTGATGTGTGATTAGTCTAGTTGTTGCATGGAGAATGATTTAAAAAGTAAGATATGAGTTAATTTAATCTATCTATGAATTAGTTGAATATAGAATAGAAATAAACAAATGGGAAAGTAGAGTAATGTAATTTCTAATATGTGTAAATTAGGTAAGAGAAGTTTATTCAAGGAAGTATAGCAATCTCTATTAAGTAAGTTTATGGACTATTTTTGGATGCAACTCATTAATTTTTTAGGAAGAAAATATTGCAAGTATAAGAATTGAAGTAGTCTAGATCATTGATTAATCATATTGGATAGTTGGCAAGAGTTTCAGAGGAATTTTTTATCTTGTCGCATATAAAGTCACATCAATTATTTATTGTGTCATCATGATACTAATGATGTGAACGGGTCATCAAAAATATATGGATGTGTTGATGTAGATTGGGTAGGTGACTTAGATAGTTGAAGGTGATACTGATGATGTGAACAAGTCATCAGAAATATATGGATGTGTTGATGTAGATTGGGTAGGTGACTTAGATAGTTGAAGGTCCGCTAGAAGCTGCAAAAGGTAATCCAAGGTTGATTTCCCCACCACTAAAGTAGAATATATGGTGATTATGTACATGTATCTAAGGAGGTGGTCTTGTTAAAAATATTTTCTACAAGTATTACTTTTGATTTCAAGTTTGTTAGAATTGTATGTAATATTCTTGAAAATATATTTTTTTTGGCTAGGACTCTCATGTATCATGATCATACTAAGAAAATATAGATGTTCAATATCACTTTGTGTCAGAAATGGTTGATAATGCTAAGGTCGTATTAGAGAAGGTTGACACTCTAGATAATGTTACATATTCGCTTATGAAGTAGTGAACATTGGTATATTTTTTGGCACATAAAGGACATGAGCCGTGATTATTGTACTTAATTGAATTTTTATTTACTATGGATGCATTTTAATGTATAATGTCAAGTAGGAGAATGCTAGGATTAAGGTGTCATTTACCTTGAAATCTTATGTATATTTTATGTATCTCCGAAGTTCTTAGAAAGTGTCTTTGGATGATCGGAGTGTAATAAGAAAATAATCTGTAATTAATATTCCTCACGAATCTTGGCATTAGTTGTTATATGCATTCATGAAGGAGGTCAAAAATTGGCAATGACAATAACAAATCCATTTAAAAACAAAAATCAATTTGGGAATGATAATTGAGTAGTAGAGCATCTTACATGTTTTTGGTGGGTCCTATATGAGTTGGGTGATGATTTTAGATGCATGCCTTGGTATATGGGCCATTATAGAGGAGTTACAAGTCAAAGATGCAATCTATTATTATTATGGATGTTATTTTTACTATGTATGGCTCATTGGGAGTTACATTTACTATTCTCAAAGAACCTCTTCATTTTGGACTTGGGAGTTTTTGAAGTTTACCATAGTTTGATTTTAATTTTTTTGAGAAACCATTTTTAGTATTTCTCTCTCGTTTCTCTATAAATTGGAGGCATGAGATAGTAGTTTCATAAATTTATTTTATACGTACATAGGTATTGCTGAAGTGTTGTCAAAGTGAAGGGAATTTTAACGTGATGGATGTATCTTTTGTTGAGAACTAATTTATACTTGTCATCTTTCTCATGTAGAGTTTTTTTTGAAAAAAAATCTCCACATAAATCTTGTGTTCATATGGTTTATTGATTTTATTATTGATATCTTTAATTGAATTTATTCTTATTGTTAATTTTATGTAATCACATAATCATCATATGGTAATCCTTTGATAAAAAAATATATTTTAGATTTGCATATACTTATAAGATATTTATTGTAGCAGTTTCACCTTGTTTCTCAATAATTATAGAAATATCTCACATAATTTAGAGAATAATAAAATAGTGTGCCTCAACTCCTCATAAGAGTCAAAGTTATCACATTCCAAGAGAGTTGGAGATTCAACATTGTACATTAGAATTATAATTTAATATCACACTATCCTAAAACTCAAATTCTAACCATTTCATTTTATTTAATCATTTCTTAACTTGAAATATGAATTTACATTCAATAAAAGGATGTAGACTTTATTGATGGTCCATAAAGATTCTTATATTTATTTGGATATATATACCTCTATATAAAATATTAACCTTTTTGCCCTTTTTTTCCTTGTCTATTAGCTTATAGATTGAATATAGTACTCTTCATGCAATATATGGTTTTGAATATGAAATTAGCAGTATCAATTAGGTTGAAGAAGAAACTATTAGGGAGAGATTGATAATATAGTAGAAATTTTTTGAGTGAATAAGAATAAAAAAGTGCATATCCTACCACATACAACCCCATCACCACCTATCTCATTCATAAATGATCCAATAAAGATACTCTTACAAATGAACAATAATAAGAGAAGTAAGGAACAAAATTAGCCAACAAAACTAAATAGGAAGAAGGAAAAATCCAAAATAAAGTTAGTGTAGTATAGAAAATGTGTAGAAGAAGAGGAAGAATTAGGAAAAACTGAAACCACAAAAGGAGTTCAAGAGGAAGAAAAATCATAATAAAGAGTAACATAGAATAAAATAATGCAAAGTAAAGAGGAAACAAAAATGGAAGAGGCCTTAGATATAAAATATCTATATAGGTCATTATATAAGAAGGGAAGATCTCTTGTACTATCACAAACATATCCTACTACCATTTCAACAAATAAATAAATTATATTTAAAGCAATGCTATGTTTCATATCTACTATCCCATACATGATCTCTAAGCTAACAAAAGAATTTATAGTTGATTTGATAGATAAAATTAAACTAAAATTGAGATCCATCAAGATTGGCATATCTATTAAGAATAACACATTGGAAGAGGTTACACAAGAACTATAGTTATCTTCTAAGAGAAAAGATAAACTCCAATCCCTTCAATATCAAGGATTGAGGACCAAGCATAAGATGTACATAATTATCAGAAAGAAACATGATGATAAAGTTACACAATGATTACAAGAGAAGTTGCCTAACCTATTAAAAATAAAAAATTTATTGGAGAAAAAGGGAATAGATACATGTCTAGAACCATTGAGGATATCATTTGTGACACAAAAAAACCACCACTCTCACTACATGCAACCACATTGATGGCATAAATATAAGAAACACTTGAGCAAGAAGAATAAGGAGAATAAGAGTGGGATGAAGATGAAATGCTGAAATCAAAAATTAAAAAAAAAATCCATAAAAGCATGATACTCAAGATATAGAACATTAAGAACAAGTTAAGGTGGATGGTATCATGGTTGAGAATAATAGTGACAAGTAATAAAATCACACCATATGAGATAGCCATGGTTTCCGATTAGTCACATAGTATATGATGAACCATAGATTGTTGTATTAATTAGGATTATTTCCTTTGTTATTCTTATACTTTCATGATATTTCATACATTCCCAATCACTCTTTAATTAAATCATAAAGCATTAGAAGTAGTTATTGATATGTTAATGGATATTTGCATATTTGTGTAACTATTTTTAAAATGTGATAAAAATTTGTGATAAAGTATGTTGGTTATAATGAACAAGTTCTTTGTGTAGTATCTAATATTATATGCAATAATGTAGAAGAAATAAACTAGATTTAATAGCATGCAACCACAAAAGTCACTAGCCCGCAACTAAGGAACTATGAACTTGCAATGAAGGGAGCAATGCCTGAAGCTGAGTCAGACACAAACCATTAGAAATTTAAGAATTTCTTCTAGTTAATGAGACACTTTTTTACAAGGCTACGAACTCTTTTATTTTTTCTCGCACCTCTACCATTACTCATGCATGCCTATGAAAGTGGATTATTTCTCTTTGATAGTAGATTTAAATATGGACTCTACTTCCAAATATTATTCTCATGCTTTTATCATAAATATGAAAGGGAAATATAAACCCCAAAAGACCACTAAGAACCAATATGCACCTTCAACATCTTATTTTTCTTTTTAAACTAGATTTCAACTACTTGATGCAAGCACATGCTATGGAATTAAAGTGAAATTTGACATAGTTGATTTCCCATCACATTAACCCTTAGAGGAAAGATAATTTAGTTTGCAGATCTAAGTAAATTTTAGTAGCATAACAATATGAAAATTTAACACTTTAAGAACATGAAAGAAGAAGAATAGAAGAATAAAAGATATAAGAGAAGAAACACCAATGTACATGGGGAAAACCCTTTCAGGTAAAAAATCTCACTCCAAAGCATTAAACCAATGTATTAATCTACAACAAATCCTGTTATAATACACTTGTGAGATCTAAGCCTTAATATGAAGATTTACATCTTACTCTTCTCTGGAGGAAATCTAACAGCATAACCCTACAATGAACTTTTCTACTCTCAAATCCCCAAGAAAACTCATCCTCAATCCTTTGTAAATCTAATATCTGTAAAAGATCAAAAAGCATGAGCTTTAAAATCAACCTGCTAAACCAAAACAACCTTATCCTCATCTTGGGTATCCATATTCAAGAAAAAACATCTGATCCATATCTCGTCCATACCTTATCCATGTCTTGGGCACCTAAAGAAGATAAAGATAAAATATGGTTTATTCCTCTCCAGTTCTAATATAAAAATTGTAGGCACCCAAAATTGTCCATGTCATAATATTTACCTAGTCGATACATGACCTTGTAAGACATTTTGTAATATTTTACCCTAGGTAATTACATTATCCCATTTATTCCACTTAATCACCTTCCCAATTAATTAAATAAATCTCATTTATTTAATTAATTCCCCCTTCACATGTCTCAAAATAATTCAAATTAAATATTTGAATTAATCCCTCACTTATTGTCACATTGCAACATGTGTCACATGACTACAACTCTTCACATGCACAAATAATTTAAATAATTTTATTATTTAAATTATGAGAATCCCACTCACATCCTATTTTTAGCCCCATTCATTGTGCGTCATAGGCATCTTTTCTCTCCAAATAAATAAAAGAATCCCACTTATTTCCTCACATCCTAATTTTATCCTCATGTCATAACCCACTTAATGTGTGTCATAAGCACTGAAATCAACTTTTAATCCTAGCCATACACATCACAAATTTAACTTTTAATCTTGGCCATTGAATCAAATCAGCCTTCTCCTATAAGTCAAGCCTTTCACAAGCCATTTGGGAGGAATCTTCTTCTAGCATCCTTACTCTGCCAAAATTTATTTCAATCTTCTTATCTATCTATCTATTGTTATTCTATCATCTCCATCTTATGGTTATGTTGCGAAAATGAGCAATCAACATATCAAAATAATCAAACCTTCAAAATCTTGCATTCTCATGCAGGTGGAGAAGAGAAATGGAGATAAATCAAATCTAGATTGGAGATTGGTTTGCATTCGCTTATTATTTTGTTTTCATGCTTGCTTGTACTCTATTGTGCTAGTTAGGGTTTGATATCTTGTTGTTTTAGTTTTATATTTGATTTCCCCTAACTACAAAAACTACTAACCGAAACTCTCAAGTCAACATAAGAAGTTACCAAAATATTTTATCACCAATATGGAAACATGTGACATCATCCTCCTAAAAAATAGGGCATCCTAGAGTGGGTGCCAACTTCCTAAAAAATAGGGATCTTGTCATATCTCATCACCTACCATGTAGGATGTCATCTCAACAATAGGATCCACAAAGTGAATGGAAACTTAGGAAGTTTAATATATTAGGATAAACTAATATGTACCTAATAATCAATTAATTAATGCTAGGACTCAAAGGTTGAGACACCTTAATCCCAACAAAATAATTATCTTCCTACTTTGCAGGAATGAGTTGACAAGTAGCACTTATAGTCCTAGTTGTTTAAGAGTTGAGTTTATTATATATAAAAATGTATCTGTAATGGGGATGATAAGGTTGAGACACGTTAATCCCAACAACGTAATTATCTTCCTACTTTGTAGGAATGAGTTGACAAGTAGCACTTGTAGTCCTAGTTGTTTAAGAGTTGAGTGTATTACATATAAAAATGTATCTGTAATGGGGATAATAATATTTCCTTTTAGCTACTATATTTCTTTTGAATAAGAAAGAATAAATCTTTCATTTGAATTATTGAATCATTGGATCAAATTGTGCATGCAAAGTTGAATAATTAGTTATCTTATGAGTTAGAAAAGAGTGTCGATACCCAAGCAAGGGCCCACTTTAGGTATGGGGCTACTCTATTGTTAATTTAGTGATTATTTTATTTTCCTTTTGTATTGTATTATTAATTTATATCCCTTGTAGCTATAGCCAAATATTCTTTGTTAACTTACAAAAGCAATAACTTACCCATAGCTTAAGACTAGTAGAAATAATTTTCATATAGATCTTATATGATTTCTTAAATAAGTTCCTTTTTAGAATAGTAAACTTGCTTGCTATGTTAACACTTCATAGAGTTACCTAGAAATTTCCCAACTATCATAGTATTGGCACCATCTTAAAAACACATCCTTGGTTGATAATTAAATATAAATTCTTGCTAGTAATGATTTCCTGATGAAACATAGAAAAATGTAAGTGGGGTGATCAATGTGGAAAATGGTGTGTGATCTATACAATTAGACTTTCCTAATTTCATTAGGAAAAGAGATCCCTAAAGGTAGGATTGACTTTCAACCCTTAGGTGAGTTAGCCCTATTGAAAGATATGTTGTTTTCCCTATGACAAAAAATGGTAAAATATGCCTGAAATAAGTTAGAATTTAGTACATGACATAATATAGTTAAATAAATAAATTAACATGCTAATGTTAATTTAATAAATAAATTTAGTTTTAGTAGTTACTTTCCTGTAAATAGTTTTATATGGGAATAATGGCCTTTTTAAAGGCAATACAATGTAATTGATTTTTGAGTGGAATGTGATTGATAGTATTTTGATTTCAGAGTAGTCTCGATTTTCCCTCTCATTTTATTATGGTATTAGAGCAGGTTTCTTCCCGGGCGCCTCTTTGATATCCTTCCATTCATTTGTTTTTATCCAAAGCGGTGTTTACAATGGTACTACATTGAGGACCACGTGCAACTGCTATTGTTTTCTTCCATTCTTGCATTCATCAATAGGTGAGCAACGTAGACCATGTGTAAAACCCTTATGACTCCATCATTCATCTACATTTCTTCTGTCTCTCCATTGTGCTCATTCTTGCCATTGTTTGACATTTCATTCTATCCATTTTTACCATCCCAATTTTTTTTTTAAATAAAATTTGTTTACCCCAATCTGTTGCAAGCATATGCGTTGAAAATCATGTTTCTCCATGTTATTTTTAGGCATAGTATTCATTAGTAGTGCCATCATTTGAGAAGCATTTTTTGATATATAAAACGAGACTTTGATGAAGCGTGTTGTTTAGGGTTCAAGGTACAATGCTTCAAGGAGTTGTTTTGAATTTGTTTTCTACGATTCCTATTTTGTTGTAGCAATCAATTTGTTTGTGCCTATTGATAATGGTTGAGCATTCTAGCACTCATATTCAAATCTTTAAGGATTCCTCCATGGACATGCAAATCGGTTATGGTGGTTTTAAGTAGTTATTATGTGTTGTCATTTTCAAACTCGTAACTTGATTATCGACAACGATGGGTGAATCATGCCTTGAAACAACGTAGCCATCGATTCTCTTCTTCAGTTGATTACACCATGGCCTTTATTCATATTGGAAATATTTGTCGAAGCCTCACTATAGAGGTTGTATTTCGTGATGTTATGCAAAAAAGGGGATTGGCATCTATGTTTCAAATTGACTAGTCTGTTGGAACTATTAACTATCATGAGGGAAATCTGATAGATCCCAGGATGAGGAATTCAACCAAGAAACTGGAATAGAGATAACTTATATTTCAAGGCCCATATCACCTTCAATTTTTGAAGAATTTAATCTTATACTTGCAATGGACAACCAAAATAAAGCCGACATCTTGAGGGCTTATGAAGAATGGAAAGTGAAGTATTATCTTCCTAATGATGCTCACAAGAAGGTGAAGATGATGTGCACATACTGTAAGAAATGCAAGGAAACATAAGTTCTCGATCCATATTATGGTGGACCACCAGGTTTTGAAAAGGTTTTAGACATTCTGAAAGATGCTTGTGTTTCATTACTTGATGAAATTATTGAGAATCACTTCAAATGTGTTTCTTTAAGTTCTTGATGACAGTCGTGTTATCATTCTTTTATTATAAGGTGACACATTGCTTATCTATTGTGGACACTTCAGTGGAAGACAATTGGAAATCTTTTTGTCTTGTTGGTTGAGGTTTTCCTCTATGTCAATACTAAGGGGGGGTGTTAGAATTTAGTACATGGCTTAATATAGTTAAATAAATAAATTAACATGCTAATGCTAATTTAATAAATAAATTAACATGTTAATGTTAATTTAAAAAATAAATTTAGTTTTGGTAGTTACTTTCCCATAAATAGTTTTATACGGGAATAATGGCCTTTTAAAGGCAATACAATGTAATTGATTTTTGAGATGGATTTCAAATGATGCAATAATTAGGTATTTATAGGCATTTCTCTAATTTCCCGATAATTAAATCCCGATAGTTGACATTTGAAAATTGAAATTTGAATGTTAAAATGGTTGTGCTCTGACATATTAAAAATTGGTCCTTAGAAAAATAGGGGGACCCATATGCCCATGGGCGTATGGGTCTTGGCCCTAATTTCTAGGACATAATGTATCTGGGGAAAAACATTAATTGATTGCATTTATTCAATGCTTGCAATTTCTCAGAAAGTGGTATAAATGGGCTATAGAATGCATAATTTAAGAAATTAGGGGCCCAATTAGGCTCAATAATTTAGGGGGAGCAAAACATAGTGTGAAATTGTCAAGGGTGACAATTTATGATGCTACAATACTTATGCCTTTTATGTTATGTTTTGAACCCATAGGTTATTCTTTAAGCATTACATATTACATAAGATGATGCATCTCATATTGAAGTTGGAAAATAACATTATCCTACCCCCATCCCATCATCACTTATCCCCATTAGTCAATCTTGACCCCTGAACCCCCCATTTGCACCCAGTTCAACTTTGTGAGTGTGGAATTAATGTAGACCATTTTCATGCCCAAATATCTAAAATGCCAAATTTTAAAATTCAAATTGTAAGAGAGGGGGACCAACCACTGCAAGGCCCTAGGTCATGAAAGGCCAAGAGCGGTAGGCTGCCCTAACTTACCTCAGTTTAAGGGATAGTTAGGATAGGCGGGATGAGAATGATAAGAACCATGAGATCCTTTGATCATTCTACAAGCCCAAGAGTTGAAAGGAGGCTAGGCGAGTCGATCTTTAGAGTCAACTCTGTATCTCGGATAACTCTCTATCAAAGGATAAAAGTGCAATTATGGGATGACAAGGCGGTGCACTGGCATCTCACAGGTGCATTGGTGTTCGTACATCCAGAAAACAAAAGAGACCAGACTTAATCTCTAAAAAGTGGACTAACAGCCTAGTTACGAGTTTTGAGAAGTGTAGAATAAGATTAAGAAGTAGGAAATGTAAAGAAGAATGTGATAAAGGAAATATATTACCGCAAGGGTGACGAAGACAATCTCACACAAAGATCTTTTCGCTAGCTTGCTCCAAGATCTCTCCACCTACACATAGAAAAGGGGGAAAATGTTGGGGCTGTTTAGGGGCTTGCCTAAGTCAGACCCTCATTTTGGTGTTTCCACCTCCATGGACAACCAAGTTTTCCATGATATAGAAATAAAGCAATAAAGAAGAGAATACAAGCTAAGTACACAAAAGACACTACAAAATAGTACGTGCTTACCCAACCAAACAATAGAGAAGATGTGAGGATATTACCACTGCTATCCAAAGCGCTCAAGGCTAGTGGAGGAGAAAGATGAGAGCAACTCAAGCCTTTGTTGGAATGGAGTTTTCCTACGATTGCTCTATTGGAGTGATGGAGTGATAGATTGTTGCAATGAAGTGTGAGAAATTTTGCTACAAAGATTGGAGTGAATGCTCAAGTGTGAAGAAATTGTGTCAACTTGTGAAGAAGATGAAAATGGAAGAATGGAATGAGAATATGAAGAAGGAAGATGAAAAACGGCCATATTCGGCTTGGCTAGCTGAAGAAGGGCGTTACACTTTGACTTCCAATAGGAAGTGTAACATGTCTGCAAACTCCAGCCGCAGGAATCTGCCAGGGACGTAAGCACATAGCGTAGACGTCTACACGTCACACAAGCATCCTCGATAGAAACACCTCTACCAATCACTTAGAATGGGCACCAAGTGTGATATGAATAGTGGGATTAAGTAGAATTAAGCCTTCACCTTTGGTTTTCTAAAGTGTAAAAGGGGTAAAAGGGGAGTTTGCATTAGGGGTGCAAATTTGCTCCTATACATTTCCCCCCCACTTTAGCAAGCACGAGTACTAATGAGTGCTTCGGTAAAGTAGATTGAAAGAGTAGTAAGGATAGAAATGTATACCTGAACTGATGAGGAAGCATATCTCAGTCTGGAAAACCCGAAAGTGTAGGATAGGACTTCATAGTTCCACAAAACTATGAAGCTAAAGAAAGAAAGCGCCTTACAAGCCCATGAACCTACAAGGGAGGTATCCTTAAAGAAATCTCACATGAAGGAAACTAGGAAGAGTGCCTTACAGACCCACATACCTACAAGGAAAGGTATCCCCCAAGAGCTCTCACATGAGGGAGACCGAGAAGAGGGGACTCCATAGAGTTAGAAGGGGCGACATGCTTACATGCAGATAGAAAATGTCAAGAGGCAGCCACGTAGGCCAGTGAACGAATAGTCACGCAGACCATCGATAAGTTGTAATACTTTCAAAGGGATCCCTAGGGAACCCTTCAAAAGGAAGAGGGGTCCACTCAAGGGACGCGCTGTTTGAAAAGTAAATTCTAGTCAGGCTGCCCCCAAGCTAGACATGAAGATGTGAAAAAGGTCTAGTCGGGTTGCCCCCGAGCTAGATGCCAAGATACAAAGTAGGTCTAGTCAAGTTGCCCCCGAGCTAGACATCAGGATGTAAAGTCTTTCGGAGGGGTCCTTTGGGAACCCAATGTGAAGAGAAAGGGTCCACTCAAGGGACACACTATTCAAAAACCAACACCTTCTTTTTCAAGTCAATTCATCATCGAGGAATCCTTCTAAAAGATGTTCACTTCATTAAGGAATTTGAAAGGAAGGATATGCCCCCACGTGAGGGGAAGATAAATTTTTTTCTCACTTCAAAGGAAGGATTCTCAAGTCCTTTCTTTACGAACCCATGATGAGGGAAACACATTTCATTAGGTTTTCAAGTCGATAATGCAATTCTCATAAAGAAGTGTGTGAAGGGTCTTAAGAAAATATTCATCTGTCAACGAATGCATTTTCAAAAGACTAAGTAATGTAGAAATGGCATTGTCACACATGAAAGGGACAACTCAAGAAAAGAAGAGAAAGATAAAGAGAAAGCAACATAAAAGGGAACACAAACAAAGGGCACAGGGGGATCTGGTCTTGCAAGGTCAAATTTGCCTTTATTTATAAATATTAGGTAATCGCAATGTGAGGCAAAAGATCATCAATCCCCAACCAGATCAGGAAGAGTGCATGGAAGACAAAGTAAAATAAAAAATCATCTCAACATGGAAGGAGGCCTAAATGCTCCCAACTCTTTCCATCATCCCCAATTTGCTGAAAATGAATCACAAACATGGAAGAATGATGATACAAATAGAGGAAGGTTTAAAACACAAACACCACGCCTATATCCAAGTACCAACAGGGGTGATGAGGGTCATCCAGGAACATATAGCATGATCATGGGGGAAGCACATCACAACACGTACACATATAATCTAAAGATCAAGAAGAGGGTCTCTCCCTAACACCGATCAACCAAGAGGTCGTCAATTCCCCACTCTAGATCATCGTAAGGGGAAGGATGATGAGCCTATAGTGGTGTAATGTTAAGGGGAGGAGCCTCTGATCCTCTCACGATAAGGGCTAAGGCAGAGGGGCATGTGAGGTATTTGTTTCTTAGCTCTTGTGGGTCCAAGGTCAATGACTTTGCGAAGATCACTGATAGGGTCAGAACTTCATCCACCGAGTTAGACATAAACTTAATGAGAGTGCTATGTTTTACTTTGATGAACGGAGAAGACTTCGCCCAAGGTTCACCGCTAGGTTTTTCGAGTGATTCAAAAGTGGTGATGAACTCAGGAGAAGTCATGATTGGTTTTGTTACTAGGAAAGAACAAGTCATTGTGGGGCCACCTTTCAGGGAAGGTGGGCTCCTCTTACGTCCTCAATTATTGGAGTGAGCACTCTTTATCTTCTTCTTTGTCAGAGGAGGTGAACTCCCCACAGATGAAGCAAGAAGGGTAGAGGGAGAGGATGAAAGAGCTGCAACAGATATGATTGAAGTATTAACCATATCCACAGGCTTTGGGTAAGTTGAGATATTTAGAACAGATGTCAAAAAAGGTGGCTCCACCGAAGGAGCAATGAACACATGCACCTTTCCAAGTGCATGTGCCCTCGCAACGAAAGCCAAAAGTGATAGAAAACTAGTTTGGAAGGAAATAGAGGGGAGGAGAGAGGAGACAGTCGGTCCTGATACAGGAGCAACCGTCTCCTCTTCCTTCTTTTAAGAAGTGGCTTGCTTAGAAAGAAGAGCCTTTCGTTGGCACTTACATTCATGTGCAAGGCAGTTTCTACGGCTCTTCGCACTAGAGGCTGAAGGTTGCGAAGGAATGGAGGCATCCTGCTTAGTCATGAGATTGTCCTCCACAACTGCTTTCAGCAGTAGGATAGTCTTTGAGATGGAAGTAGGAAGAACCAACTCAAAAGTAGTAGGGGGAATCGGCTCCAATACCTCAGCGGTAGGCCTCTTCCCATTCACTGCTTTAGAAGTAGGAACGGTAGGAGGTCGTAGAGTGAATTCTCTTCGTGAGCCTTTCTTTCTACCATATAAGTAATACCAAGGTCTGAGAGCCTCGGTAGGGAGATCTGATATCCTAATATTGGGTTTATGCCAAGTAGGCATCATCGAACTCAGTGGGTAAAACCAAGGTTTACTCATCTAGTATTCTTCCCACGAGAGGGGAGGAGATGAGGTAGCTCGAGAAGGAGCAAGTTTCTCTTTTCCCTTTCAGGAAGAGGAGACAACTAGCTGCTCAACTAAAGGAAGGGTCAGTTTTGGCTATCCCTTACCTCCAATTTTGTACTTCACATAGTTCTTGTAAAGTAGGTTTGTTCTTGGAGGAAGCGAACCAACCAAGGTGGGCCAAAAGTGATCTAACGAGTATCCTCCATTGGACACCACAGGTTGGTATCCAATTTCATGCGCTACGTGCATGACACCTTCATGGGAAAAATTAAGACATTTGTGAACTACAGAGACGATCCCATTCATGGAAGCTAGCCAAGGTATGCCTAGCTTCACTTTGAATAGGTTTGACTTTGAAATGACATCAAAAATTTCATCTACATTCCTGGGTCCAACCAGGATGGACAGAGTTATCGACCCATATAGTTTTAAGGCAAGACCATCATGCATGTAGATGATGGATTTTTTTTTCATATTCCTCCCTCTGCAGGGAGTTCAACAATAAAGTCTCCTCCGTGATAACATTTACTCTACTCACAGGATCAACCAAGACCCCTGTCATAATGTTTCCATTAAGGCAAGTGGGAATGTAAAGCGGGGAAGGTTTTTCATTTATTGGCACATCTTGCGAAGTGAATGTTACATTCGGTGAACCGGTTGCAAGACGGGGAGAAGGTGAAACAACAACCATGTTAACATATGCTTCGGGTTGCGAAATAGAATCAGTGGGATCGATAATCGTGTTAGCATAATGCGACGGAAATGGGTCCGTGTATATCTATAGTTCCCTATTAGCTTTCGCCACTGATTTGTTTGTGTTTGATTTGATTCCATCAAGACGGATAGTATCGCGTGAAGCAGACGCATGCAATGTTTGGTATCATGCCCATTAACTTGATGGTATCGACAATAAGTATTTTCATCATACCAGTTAGGGTAAGGCTCCCTAACGGGCTTAGGAATTAGCAAGTTAACGATCTTATCTTTCAACAACTTTTGTAAGATGGAAGAATAAGATTCTAATAACTTTGTAAAATTTCGGTCGCATCTAAGGCCATTGTTATCCACATTGGCTACTACATTTACAATGACTTTTCCTTTCCCAGAGATTGATATTATGGACTTCCATTCAGGACGGGAGTGCGAGGAAGATCCCTTGAACTGAACCACCATCTATTGGTACTCTCGTAGAGCCACACACAAATGTGCAAAAGAAGGACACTTCATGAGGGAGAACTTCTCTTGCCAATGCCTTTGTAAGTTCCCTATGAACACATTTTGTACATCAAAGTCGGGTAACAGATACAAGATTTGTGAGAAAAGTGCTTGGTATCATGCTATAAAGTCAGTCACCTTCTCATTATCCCCTTGTTTACATTGAACAAGGTCAAAGAAGGTCATCTTTGGCTTGATATTGGCTTGGAACTATCGTAAGAACTGGTTCACAAGCTGGTCAAATGTAAAGATGGAATTTTCAGGCAAGGAGCAGTACCGGTCGAGTGTTGTATCCTTCAGGAATCGAGGGAATAGTTTTTCCATCAATGCATCATGATGGAAAAATTATGTGCATAAGGCATTAAAGATGGACATGTGTGTTTATGGGTCCCCTTTGCCATTGTACTTCTCAAATTTAGGAATATTCATCCCTTGCGGGAAAGGAGTGTTCAAGATTGCTATCAACAATGAGTTGTGTCGGAAGAAGGGCTGGAAGATAGGCTGGGTAGAAGATTGGGAGATGTTCACCAACTGGCTCTGCATCTTCCCCATATTCTGAAGAAGGGTGTTCAGAATGGTTCATTAGAAGATAGAGGACCAGTGGAACCACCACTAGAACTACCATTGTGACCACCGCCAGAGCCACCGCCGATGTTACCGCCACCAACATGACCTTCATCGGAGCCACCACCACTTCCAAAGCCACAACCATGACATTCGCCAGAATTACCTCTGCCAGTACCACTTCCGCCACCGAAATTGCCACCAACAAAGCCTCCACCAATCGTCCCGCCAAATCCTCCACCACCAGATGCGATAGGAGGGGTGAAGTGAAAACCTAGAGGGGTTTTATTTACTTTGATGCTCTCAGAACTTTCAAAAGTAGTGGGTACACTGATGGAAGGGACCATGTCATCCATGTACACATATGTAGGAGGCATTGATACCTCAAACTGTCTCTCACGCTCTTCGAAGGAGCCACCTCATATGATGTGGCTATGATTCGAGGGGGCACACGCTTCAGTCAAAATAGTGAGACTAGCTAGGAGTTCTACGCCTGCTCAGTCTTTCCCCACCATATATTTTATTTCACTAACAACCTTAGCAGCCCTAAATAGCTTTGGGTTTCTTTCCAAGTGATTTTCCAAAGCACTTAACCCTTCGCTCAAGCTAGTGACATATTCAGAAGGAATGTGGACAACTTCGCATTCATCTATAGATGATGATGTAGGAGATGTAGGAGAAGTAGGGATGTAGTTAGTTTCATCAAGGAATCTAGACTCACCCCGTGACATTTGCTCCTGTGTAGCAAGACCAACAACAAAACCAAAGAAAAGACCAATAGTGGAACTAGAGGAGACCTTCATCTTCTCCATAGGAAGGTGTCTCAGAATTCTCCTAAAAATATGCCCAGAAGTTGTAGACTGGGTTGTGATGCTCATAAACTTCACAACACATAGGGATACTATGAGCATAAGGTATAAGGGAGAAACTCAAAGCACCGACGAAAGAGTAGACGTTGGTTCACGTCAGGTTCACCAAAAATGCAAGAGAGGGGGATCAACCACTGCAAGGCCCCAGATCACGAAAGGCCAAGAGCGGTAGGCTGCCCTAACTTACCTTAGTTTAAGGGATAGTTAGGATAGGCGGGATGAGAATGATGAGAACTGTGAGATCCTTTGATCATTCTACAAGCCTGAGACTTGAAAGGAGGCTAGGCGAGTCGATCTTTAGAGTCAACTTTGTATCTTGGATAGCTCTCTGCTAGAAGATAGAAGCATGATTATGTGATGACAACGTGATGCGCCGATGTCTCACAGGTGTGCTAGCATTTGTACGACTAGAAAACCAAAGAGACCAAACTTAATCTCTAAAAAGTGGACTAACAGCCTAAGTACGAGTTTCGAGAAGTGCAAAATAAGATTAAGAAGTTGGAAATGTAAAAGACAAACGTGATTATGGAAATACATTACTGCAAGGGTGACGAAGATGATCTCACACAACAATCTTTTCACCAACTTGCTCCAAGATCTCTCCACCTACACATAGAAAAGGGGGAAAACGTTGGGGCTGTTTAGGGGCCTGTCTTAGTCAGACCCCCATTTTGGTGTTTCCATCTCCACAAACAACCAAGTTTGCCACGATATAGAAATAAAGTGATAAAGAAGAGAATACAAGCTAAATACACAAAAGACACTACAAAACAGTACTTGCTTACCCAACCAAACAATAGAGAAGATGTGAGGAGCTTACCACCTCTGTCTAAAGTGCTCAAGGCTAGTGGAGGAGAAAGATGAGAGGAACTCAACCCTCTACTGGAATGGAGTTGTCATGTGATTGCTCTATTGGAGTGATGGAGTGATAGATTGTTGCAATGAAGTGTGAGAAATGCTGCTACAAAGCTTGGAGTGAATGCTCAAGTGTGAAGAAATTGTGCCAACTTGTGAAGAAGATGAAAATGGAAGAATGGAATGAGAATATGAAGAAGGAAGATGAAAAATGACCATATTCGGGTCGACCAGCCAAAGAAGGGCATTACACTTCGACTTCCAATAGGAAGTGTAACGTCTCTGTAGACTCTAGTCGTAGGAATCTACCAGGGACATAAGCGCGCTACACAGATGTATGTGCATCGCGCGAGCGTCCCCGACAGAAACGCCTCTACCAATCACTCAGAATGGGTGCCAAGTGTGATATGAACAACGGTCTTAAGTGGAATTAAGCCTCCACCTTTGGTTTTCTAAAGTGTAAAAGGGGCAAAAGGGGAATTTGCATTAGGGGTGCAAATTCACTCCTATACACAAACATCGTTGTCTATTCTATTAGTCATTATAAGCCAACTAATGTGTGAATTATTCCAAATTGCATGCTAGGGTGGTGTGTTTATAGATTAGCCCTAATTCATTTTCAAACATACAAGAACTAGCAAGGAATCTATTAAGCGCATCTAAAATTTAATTTCAAAAGACTACTAGAATTACATTATCATTTCATCATCATCCTAGGAGGATATTACACATTTGTTTTGTTGTCCTTTAGGTTCATCATTATTGAATTGTTTCATCCAAGAGTCTAAGGAAAACACAAGCCTCACAATTCAACACATTATCTAAAGGTTTTTCCATACATTATATTTTATTTACTAGATTTAGAGAAAATACACATAGGCAAACAAGTTTCAATGAACAAAGTTTAATCAAATTCAAATCCATGCATCAAAGGTTTAGTTCCATGCATAAGTTCAAATATGCACTCATAGAGGTCACTTTTACATTCATAGAAATTTCTTCTACATTTGTAAAGATCACTTCTATACTCACAAAAGTGAATCAAAACAATGACCAGTCAAAATTTCAAAATAACAATAATAACTTAAAATATTTTAAAAATTCTTATAACAAGACAAATAGATTCCTGACAGATATACAAAAATATCTTCATCAAATATAAAAATAAATACACTTACATTTAATTTATCCAATTTTCACATTTTATAACATTAATTCCAATGTATAATATAAGTCCTAATTCATGTATCTATTAGTCCTACATATTTATGGTTTATTTTCCCTTAAGAGTGTTTTATCCCTAAAACTACTACAAACAAATAATTATATTTACTCGAGAAAGTGTTACATTGTTATCATTATACTCGATAACGTTTCCTGTAGAAATCCATGGGTTAATATATATCATAATTCAAAGCCCATCGCTATCATATCTTTTATAGCATTTAAAACATACCGTATAAAAAACACTAAATGGGTGATTTTAATAGTTTGGGTGAAATATTTGATAGAAATTTGTTTGGGTAGGTGTGTGGCTTATTTGTTTTAAATGGTCTATTTAGCAATGCTTTTCACCATGATTTGGATGAGGTGTTTTTGCAAGTGGACAAAAAATTGGTTGATTGAAATACTTTGATAATGTGACAATTTAAATCATTAAGAAGGTGGATGCCTAATATTAAATTATATTTAAGGTTAGACATTCCCAAATGTCACATGGGGAAGATTGTGGTGCACTACAATCCAAAGGTTGGTTTTCTTTTGTTTTTTGATTATGCAACCTCAACAACAACTTTTGTATATGGCACACTCACTCACATCCCATTCTTTATTCCATTTTTTTCCATATTATATAGTTTTTTGTGTTCTTTTCACTGTGGGGAAGGTGTTCCAAAGCTTGTTGTGATGGGCCCTCTTGCATGCTACCATATTTCATTACAGTAAGTCAATCATGGGTCATTTTTTATTAATATTTTTTATACCAATTTCAGTTTTAGAGAGGGATTTGAACGTGGCCCATGCATGATGGACCCATTAACATGCATCATCATGGTATTGCTCAATTTGCATGTATGTGAAGCATGTAGGGAGATGAACTTTTTAAATATCTCATGTTCTTTAATAAATGTTATTGATATTAATAAGAAGGCAATATATCAAAGTCTTTGTCAATAAAATAGTGTTAGCAAGTTAAAACATGGAACACATTTTTTACTAAAACATAATATAATGTGTAATAGTTTATTGAACATAACAAATTAAATCATAATTAGATTATTATTACATTTTGAAGTCTAATGTGTAAATTAATGAATTTACATTTTGAAGTCTAATGTGTAAATTAGTGAATTTTTATTTTTTTGTTTGTTAAATGATTATTTATATTATTGATGTTTGAGTTGTAGAAAATTGGGTCTATTAATAAGAATCTTATTATGTAGAATATCTTTTAAAAGTGACAAGATTTTAGTATCAATTGGGATTTAATCCTTCTTTATTAATTTATATTTGTTCTTTGATAGATTGGTCAATTGTTCCTAGATAGAATCAATTTGTTTTCTAAAATCTACATTAATCATTTGAGCCTCCTAGATAAAAAATAAAGGTTGGTCATCTACAACAATATGTTTAGTAGAGTCCATGCATGGAAACTTGTAGAGGTTTAACGCTACTAGAGAAGATAGTGGAGCATTTAAGATTCCAAACATATTTAAGCCCAATTTGTCTACAACACTCAACTATCAAATAATAAAAGATGTTATATTTGAAGAGGGTAAACATCTAGGAGAGAGATATGTAGAAGATAACTAGGAGGGGAAGATAGGACAAAGTGCCAAATTTAATTGTGTGTTTATCGAACCACAATGCATGGTTTATAGTTTCATTGTGTTTGTAGAATGGGTAATAAAAAGCTTAATGTTAGAAAATAGAGATATTCTCCCATAAGAAAGTCATAATGCAAGATCTTGTATGAGAGGAATTATGCTTGTGTTTTGGCTTTGGATTTCTAAATGCATCATGTTAGGAAAAATGGTGTCTCAACCTTGCAATTATTACATGTTAATATATTGAGTGTGGGGGGTTGCAAGGGGGCAACGCCCTTCCAGGGTCTAGGGGGCATGATCTCCCTGGTAGGGAGTCTAAATGCCACATGCCTCAGTAAGGGTTCAGGGGAAGTGCTCCCAAAAGCCACATTTTATGTATATTTTATTATTGTAAATATGGAATGTTCATCATTAGGTCTTAGATCTGATGATAGATATTTTGTTGGCTTTTCTTGTCCTAAAAGACAACCCTATTTTATGAGGGCATTATATTATAGTTGTGCATACCATGTATTTTGAGAGTCTGATAGCTATAGTGTTGCCTCCAAATCTTTGGTTGGTGATACTCTTGTAAGAAGCTTTCTCTACAAGTATATTTTAATCTTTATGATTTTTGAATAATATATTGGGCAACTTTTGGAGTGTAAGAACCCATAATGTCATTCTCAATTCCTCGTCAACCTCTAAATCTAGCATTTAATTTTTAATTATATCTATCTTTATTCTTTCTCCTTCAAACCATACTTATTACCTTGTCATCTTCTAAATTTAATATTCTCTTCTTCCTACTACTAAAACTCTTTCATTTTAAAACCAATTATAATAGAATTAAAAATCAACATAAACACATTAGAATTAAACAAATTATAAATAAAAATATCTTAAAAACCATTCATATAATAAATAATTAAATGAACTAATTTATTATTTAGAAAAATCTAAATAGTATATTTTTTTGTCTTTATAATGTATTTATCAAACCTCATCTCTATTAAATTTTGGAGTATGGTTTCCCATCTTTATATCTCTTCATCAATACGTGTAATATATATATATATATATATAATTTAAATAAAAATATTAATTTAAGTTTGTGCAACTCTTAGCGAATCACTTAATAATCAAGAATTTAAAGAATTATTTAATTTTAAAAATGAGTATTTAATGATTTTGAATTAACGAGGCTATAATTAAAAAAAATAGCAAATATTTTATGTTTATTATAGTTTTTATGAGAAATAATTATCATTTTTATAAATAGTCATTTATATGATTTTAGGCTTTATATTTTTTAGTTTTTAATAAAAAAAATTCAAAACATAATTTTTATAAATTACTTTCATTTTATAATTTGTATTAGTGTGGAAAGAATTGAATAGTTCACTTAACACTAATTAAAATTACAAAATAAGACTAATTTACATGCATACATACGTACGTATGTACATACACACATACATACTTGCATACATACATACATACATATCTATGTATATGTACATATATACATACATATACATACACACGTGTGTGGATCTCAAAAAAATTATTAAAAAAAGATACATGTAGGAGAAAAAAGTTACATATACATACATACATACGCACAGATGTGTGTATTTCAAAAAAATTACTAATAAAAGATACATAAGAGAAAAAAAGTTAATCAAAATGAACATTCAATTTTACATTCATTCCAATAAAGACTTCAAAGTACACAACTTTTGACTTCCAACAAGCACTATTAGTGTAGGCTTGCTCCCATAAGATTTAAGAGTTCCAAAATTATAAAATATTTTAGACAATTTTTTTTTGTCTTGCTTACAACATTTGAGACATACTCTACACACGTTTTAAAATAAAGAAAACAACTAGACTACATAGATATCAATACTTATGTTTTTATATAGTGGATAACAACATTATGAGAACATACATCTAAATTAAAATTGTCTTTTGGCTAAATTGTCATGAGTAAGAAAATCTATCAGTCAAAGTCACCTAAAAATCAAACTAGGTACATCACACCTTCAAATAATTTAAACCTTACCAAATAACATAATAAAGAACATACCATTTCATTGCAATTTTCAATAGTAAAATAATAGTACTTATATAATTAACTAAAATCATTGTCTTAGACTTTAAGTGAAATTATATATAGAAGTCACTCTACTATTCTTTTTATATAAAATGTATCCGTGATCATATCCAAAATGCTTAAATTATTATAATATTTAATTAATATACAGTTATTTTGTGTGACCATAGTGATAAACAATAAATTTGCAAGTAGCGTCTACACTTAAGAGTCTTAAAACTATAAAATACTTTAAACCATTTTTTTCTCTCAGGTACAACATGTAGGACACATTCACCAGACTTTAAAAAGATGAAAATAACAAGACTACATAAATTTTAGTACCTATATTTTTATGTAGTGGATTACAACATTATGAGAGTACCCATTTATATTATATATTGTATTTTTCGTGAGTAAGAGAATCCGACAATATTATGAATGAATATACATCTAAATTAAAAATCATCATTTGATTAAATTATCATGAACACGAAAATCCATCAATCAAAATTGCCTAAAAATCAAACTTCATCCAATCACACCTCTAAATAATTTAAACCTTACCAAATGATTAATAAAAAACATCCATTCCACTGCACTTTTTAATAATAAAATTATAGTACTTCATATAATTCACCTAAATCATTATGTTAGACTTTTAAGTGAAACTATCCATAGAAGTCACTCTACAATTCTTTTGATATAAAACTTATGATGTCATATTCAAAATGGTTTTCTTTACAAGCTTGTCTCTAATATCTAGCATACAATTATTATGTGTGCCACTATAGTAATAAAGAATGAATTTGCAGGTAGTTACCTAGACTATATAAATCAATACAATTTTTTAATATGGAAATTAAAATATTCTTGTATACAGTGTTTTACTAATACCGAGGCATAAAATTTTGTAAAATTATATTATCCTTTACACGATGAGACTTTAATTGTTTAATTTTTTAATAAAATTGCGCGTAATTGGAGGCGGAGAGAACGTGGAGACGTGAATGACAGCAAGGCAACAGATCACATGGGGGCTGTTGTATTGATAGCGACAAGACGTGTGGGATGACGTCATGTTTCCCCTTGTTATGTCATCAGGCTCACCTTTTAATGCTATTTTAAATGGAGACTTTATGTGCGAAGACATTCTTCACATGCGAGCTCTAGTCAAATATTTGTTTTTATTTTTCTAAGGTTTTGCTGGCTTATGACAAAAAACATAGTTTTCAAAGAATAGTATACAATTTATACATTGGGCCCCACTTTTGGGTTTTAGGTAAGAGGGATTTCTTTCTAGGTCTAAACATGATCCACATTCAAATGATAGCCATTATATGGGAATGTGTTCCTTTGTTTTATTTCATTAAAAATTTGTAACAAGCCTTATAAAACAAAGAATACATGGAAGTAGAGTTAGTAAATGTGTTTTGAGGCTTTAATTCAATTGAGAAAAGGAAAAAAGAAAGAGTTAGTAAATGTGTTTCCTTGAAAAGGGAGATCTTGTTAGAATTTGCAGCAAATTTCATGGGTGTTTATCTCATTCCAATTAGGAATGAGAATATAATATGAATGGTGTTAAGAGGTGTAAATAGATAGGGACTAGGTGGGAAGTTGGACACTAGTTTGAAGTGGAAATAGTATACAAAGGGAAGAAGAAAGAGGTCCCGTGAGTCCTCTGCTTTATGATGGGGACCATAGAGCTAATGGGTAGTTTCTCACCGAATAAATACCAACCTTGGGTGAGCTCAAACAACTTTGATATTCATTTAAGCTCTTGGGATATGATTTTTAATGATGTTTGGCTTAAAGTTTAAGTACATTCTTTTTTAAATAGTTTATTTGAAGATATTATTATTTTTGGATTTGATTAATAAAAAAATTCATTAATGTTTTAGATTATATTTTATTATATATGATATATAAATTTGATTGTATGTGTATTTGTCTTTTTGGTAAATTGTATTATTTTTCATTTTCATTTTTTACTTTTTTAAGTTTTTTAAAATGTGGTTAGTTTCCCTTTTACTGCTTGTGATCTCTTAGTTTCCATGTCATAGCATTCTCTTCTTCTATTTAGTTACTATGGTTTACAATTTATTGTTTTATTTCTTTTCTCTTACTCTCTGCATCCCAATGATGAATCATGAAGTGTGATGCAAAATATTGATGGAAAAAATAATACCCAATCAAATACAGGAACATTCAATATCCAAAAATAGTTTGTAGTACTAAAAAATGATAAGTTTCATTAGCATTACAATAAAAAGTTAATAGTGAGTAAGATGACTAACAAAATAAATTAAATTAAAAAATAGATAAACACAATTCAAAATTTATAATGATAAAATTTGTATATTCTTGTAGTTTTGTGTTTATTTTGAGTTAATATATTTTAATGTAATTATATATCAATAAATGAAATAATTTTATCTAATGTTAAGGCACATTCCCTTAATATTATCTATCTCTATTTATGCACAATCCTACATATTTGGCAACCCCTTATCTATTTTTGCACATATTTCCATGTGCTTAGCATTCATTGCACCTTTAATGATCAAGCATTCACTCCCTACCTAGATCTTGCTAAGTTACATCATCTTAAGGGTCACTCCCATGACTACGATATTGATCTTGCATCTATGGATCTAACCCTTCAAACTTTTAAATTTAAATTTAAATTTGGCCAACTCCCTCCCATTTCACTAATCACTATGAACTAAGTAAACACTAATATAAGGGCATCATGGTAAAATTTCTTATATCACTTCCCTTAATACCCACAATCAACTTGACACCAAAATTAAAGATTTGGGTTAGATTTGTTGATGAAATTGAGAGGGAGAATAGGAGAAGTGTGATGTGAAAAAGAGAAAAGGTAGCATAATATTGAAACTTGCAACCTTCTAGGGTTTTTGTGCAGTTTTCTAAAGGCTTATTCACTAATCCTAAAACCTTAAACCCTTTGACCTTGGTCTATGTCCTAATGTTTTATTTTTGTGTTGATCAACTAAGCCAATTGCAAGCAGTTAAGTAATTTCTCCATCTCTTAGGCCACGTTTTTTTACCAACCCCTTTATCCTAGCAATCATAATAGTCCATTGTCCTAATTACTTAAGTAGCAACTTGGTTTGTTTGTAAAAGTCATTCATTTGGTGGTCCCCACACATGTCCATGTGACATTATTTCATTATAGTGTGCTCACTCTTTCTAGTGTAACTTCTTGAAGCATGCTAGCTTCTAACTATAAGGAAGTTAAGGTAGCGAAACAAATTCCTACACTAATCTTGAGAGGAGGGTAATACAAAAATTTATAGATCTTTACAATAGTTACAAAATCTTAAACAAAAATAAACATGAATATCATGCATACCAAAACATAATGATTTACGTGGGGAAAACCATTTTGGGAAAAATACCCCACACTCCAAAGGTTGCCCAATATATTATTTAAAAATCATGAAGATTACAATAAAGTTGAAGAGCAAGCTTATCACAAGAGTATCACCAACTAGAAATCCAAAGGCAACACGATCACTATCAGACTCTCAAAATACATCACAATGCATAAACCTAATACAATTTCCTTGTAAAATAGGGTTGCCTTCTAGGGAAATTCAAGCCAACAAAATATCGATCATAAGATCTCAGACCTAATGATGAATAGTCAAGATTTACAATAATACAATATACATAAAATTTGGCTTTCAAGGGTGTTTCCCCCAAGCCCCTACTATGGCATGTGGCCTTCAAAACCCCCACCAGGGGGATGATCCCCCTCAACCCCTCATGGGGGGGGGGGGTACCCCTGCTTGCCCCTTCCTTGCACTTACTTATCAACAATAAACCTTATGTAATTGCAAGGTTGAGACACATTTTCCCTACACTAACTTGCACTGAGATGAACTATTGTGCCATGTACTATACCCCTTTTCTTAGTCACGACAAGCATGCGAGATCACTACCATGCTGATTTGACAATACGTTATTAGAGTGTTCTTGTTCCTTTTAGCATAGGTTTATAAAAGAAATGTTTTTTAAAGTTGTGTTATTGCACTCAACTACCATGTTTCCTTTCTTGAGGATCAGTGCTTACATGACACACATGGGATGATTATCTATATAGGCGGTGTTCTCTCATTGTAACACATCCACTTTATGTAGCATAAATTATTGATAAGTACTTAGAGAAATTTTGTGCTACTACACTATAGTGGTGTCTATCACTCATATGGACTAGGCTCAAGTGATCATCTTATTCTTGTTGAGAATATGGTTAAGTTGTGTAAGAAAATGAATATGCACCAGGTGTCTATTGTTCATTATAGCACAATATGGCTTCATAATGCAATTTCTCTTAAGAAGAACTTTTGAAGATGAACTAATACACTTTAATGATACATGGTGACCACTATGTAAATAAGCCTACTTGAGATATTAGTGCATAGGATTAGGTGATGGATGTGGATCCTCTCCCATGATTTGACATCATTTCTATAGATGTAAATATATCATTGGAGTTTGTACGGTATTTGTAACACAACTTCATTTGCACTCATCTCTTAAAAGTTGTGCCAATGTTTTATACCATAGTATATCCTCCATAGTAACAAAGAGGGCTTAGGTGTGTTATTCATTTGTTGGGCCCATGTGGATAGGTGTTAATGTGTTATTGTAACACAATTTCCTTTCAAAACACTTCACAAATGAGAAGTTCAAATGATTTTTCATTAGAGGATCACTATGTGATGGTCATTGATATATGTACCTCATCAAATCAATATAATAAATTCAAAATTATTAATAGCGAGCGGGAAAATCACATGTTTCACCTACATGAGTAATCATTGCTAGAAACAACATATTTCTATCATTCCTATATAGATGATGATGCAAATCCATAAAATACATTGTTCTCAAGCATTGTGAAGATGTAATTGAGTTGTTGTGGTGTTTTCAAAGTTACAAAGGTGAAATTAGGGCTTCCTTGGTGCCATAAATGGATAAGTTGGTTCCTTCTTTCTATGTTGTGGAAATAATTCCAATTATTATAGCTTTGATTACTACCTAGCTCTCTAGATTATTTAAAATTTTGTTTGTAGTTATAAGAAACCATATTTACTTGAAGTACCAAAAATCTAGTCTTTGTAACACCCCAAAATGAGTTAGAATACCTCTTAGAGTGAGAAAATGGAGAGAGGACAAGAGAAAGACTTGTTAAGTCAATTTCTTGGCTCTTCCAAGAGGGAAAATATTGCCTACGGAATTCGCATATTATTTGATAGGCTCATTGATATGAAAAATATTTTAGAGATGTAACTATCCTTATCCAAGGGTAGGAATCATTCAACTACTTCCACATGCATAGAAATCTTGTCTATCCCATCTCCAACATATGGAACTTGGATTAAGCCAGACTTGTAGTGCTTAGTATATTCATCAATGTGTAGCTAATCAAGGCATTTACCAAGAAGTATGATGCTCAGTCCAAGACCTTGTTGAGTGCCAAGGGTGGTCTTCAAATGGTGTTAAATACAAAGTTGATTTATGAAGTCTTTAATTTGAATCTTGTAGCTAATATCCCCATAGATTTTAATGCACTGAATATAAAATATTTATATAGATGTATAGCTATAGAGTTATATGGCTACCTCACCATAATAATATGACCTCAAAGAATAAGCTCACCCATTTTGTAAGGGATGAGCAAGAGCCTTTCAATGTAGATATCATTGCAAACTATTTCATCATAACATACTATGCCTTTATGTCAAGTCTTAGGTGTTGATTTCGAACCACACAATACAATACATTTGATGATGATGACAATAGATATACAATATAGGGACTTGAATATAGATTTTAGTTTTTCCACCTACATTGTAGAAGGGATTCATAAGGAATTAGTTTCTATAAAAAGTGATGACATGGTTATATACTTCAAATTGTATTCCTTGTTATGAAACATCCTCTTATACTATGGGATAAATATTCAAAACAAGGAATTATGTCTATATTCACAAACTACTAAGGGTGTTACCATAATAATTTAGGGACAAACACACATATGAGATATGCACTGCAACTCCTCCAACCATGTTGTGTTTGAAGAGAACTTTTTGTAGGTAGTATTTAGAAACTTGGGTTATCATATTACAATTATAGGATTGTTGTGATGTAATGAGGTTTCTAAGACCTAGGGAAAGATGACCTAAAAAGGGGGTAAATCACAATTAGGGTGATTGGTTCTTGCACTCCAACACCACAACTATAAGAGTTTATGGAAAAAAATTGAGCCCCATATTTTACCTACATATGCCCCTAAAAAAATTGACTACATGGAGATTATGTGGCAATTGAATGAATTAGATAAATTATATTTAATGACACACAAGAAGGGGTCATTCTTTCCCCCATATATCATATTTTATAAATTTATAATTACAACAAAGGAAGGATTGGAGCTATTGGCTCCTAAGATAAGAGCTTACAAGATGAGTGCTTACAAGAGGATGAATTGTGAACCTGTGCACTTCATTGATCACATAAGGATAAAGGTGGGGAAAGATCCATGCTATCATAAATTCAATGATGTAGAATATTTGATTAGAAATCTTTCTTCTAATGCTAAAGTTAAGGAAATAAGGAAAAATGGTTATCTATCCTTGTAGGAGAAGGAAAATAAAGAAGAGAGATACAAGTTATAAGGGGGCATAAATGGATGTTATAGACCCCATTATGAGAATGTAGATAATGTTGGATAATATTTCCACCCTTAGATTCAAATTTCTTGCAACAACTCCAAAGAAAGGTAGGGAAGAGGCATAAAATAAGAACAAGAAGCTAAATAATTAGTTCAACAATATAGAGTAAAGGTAACTAAGGTTGCAAGAATTACTCTTCCAAAATAAGCTCCTACCTAGTATGGAGGGACTAAACCATTGGTTGATTGCTCTATAACAAAGGAGGTGTGACGAAATGTCATGGAAATTGATGAAGTAAATAAATTTCTTGCATATCTCCAAAGGGTGCAAATTGATGAATCCCCTTAGGATAGATTACAATTAGACCTTGGATTAAGGGGAGATGTTGTGAATTCCATAAGGGATTTTGTATGCACATAATTCATTTTTGATGATGACTTTGTGAAATCTAAGGAATTCAAAGACTTCTTGATTAAGAAGAATATATAGAGATCTCCATTCAAAAGTTGAAAAAGGAAAAAGGAAATGCCACAAAAGAGGAGATGAAGGAGATGACTAAGAAATTCATGCAAGAAGTTGACTTCCATGTCAGCAAAATTAACCTTAAAGAGGGGAGGAGACTATTCAAAGAGTGTGGGTGTTTATTTTTACTAGAATGTGACATAGCCTTAGCTATTTCTATGCACACAATCAAAAGGAAAGATGCTAATGAAGAAGTGATAACTTTTGAGAACCAAGCAAGAAAATTATATTTTGGGTCCAACTTCAACACTAAATTGGAAGCATTAGCATTATGGGTATTTGAACTTGAGAATCGAAAGCCCCAAGTAGCCAAAGATTTCAATGAATTGACTAGTAACTTTATTATCGAAATATTGGTTGACAACTACCCCACAAGCTACATTTTTGGTAGTGTTGATGGTCAAATGTAACATAGCAATGTTAAAACAAAATATTTCTACTCTATTTCTCCTAAGAAGATAAATGATCTAAAACCACCTATCTTCCAAGGTCTTTGTAGTTGGTTCTCAACTCTGTTGTTATCATTCAGTGGCCTATGCAACTATAATATTCAAGGGGCCTGCTGGTAAATGAGAACAAATTGAACAATACAAATTAATTTAACATTTGGGGGGGTTTAAATAAATATAAAAAGATCATCAAGGCTTAGGACAAAAAAACATAAACACAAATTCCTTTCAATTCAAACATGTAATTCTTATAATGAGCACTTTTCCTAATTAATTAAAACTGTAGAACAACATAATTTACGAAACAATTAATATCATCGCATTCATTCTCAGTACAGGTTTAAATCTTGCAACCATTCATCATTTCCTTTTTTAGAATAAATTTTCAATCACAAAATACCATAAACTCATTACTAAGATTAACGGATTACTAAACCTTAAGAAAAATCATTCACAAATAACACAAATAGATGGTTTAAAATTTAAAATCTTCTATTGATTTTCATCAATTAAGACACATTTATGCGCAATAAAATCCACTGGAATACATAAAACCATTATCTATCAGCATCATCGTTAAACTAACTAATTTATGAAAATAAACTACTTGCACTAAAACTATAAAATAGGTCAATTATTTTTTCATAAAAGCTGTAAAATGAGAATTGCATCTAGTTTCTAGGTAGCGAATCTAACTTCAATCGGTTGACCTTTACAATGAGGAGAGTATTCTAAGTTATAGAATTAACATCAATCTCTCCTATCAAAAATCCAGATCCAAAAATTTGGGCCTAGATCCACAATTATAGGGATGCCTAGTTAAGTCAGAGTGTTGTCTTCGCTGAAACTGTAGGAGCTAAAAAGTACACCTTGTGTTTGTTTTGTCGAAAATCTAATTGGGAGTTTGAGATTTTTTCCACTATTGATCATCACCCCAATGTTTGGCTCATCAAAACAGATTTGGAGCTATTTGTTTGTCTCAAAAACTGACCTGGAAGTGTTACTATCCAAAGGGCACCTGAAACTGGTTGACACATTTGACTTCACCCTTTAAAAAAAAAGAATATTCCCATTCACTTTTTACCAGTTTCTTTTGAGAATCCATGGAATTCATCAAAGTTTTCAAAAAATTCATTCACTACCCTTTTGTTAGGTCCATCAATCCACTCTACCTTGAACTTTTCTCCCTAGAACCATCTGATAGCTACAACTAGTATTTCTTGCATCTGACTGACATCTTTTGTAGCCCATCAAGTTTCAAACCTTATGTTCATTAACCTATCTAGGAGAGTCCCTTCAGGTCCATCATCATCATTAAGCAGTAGCTCTAATTTTTTACCCCAAATATTAATTATTTCTTCGCACTAATGAAGATCTTTATACTGGAGCTCTTTTCTTGCTATTTCTTTCTGCTCTCTTTTTAACAGCGGGTTGGTTGCATCTACAACCTCAATGGAAACCAAGTGTTTCATGGTTTAAAAATGCCGAATCTCGTCTCAATCATCATTTGTCGGGACTCTTCGGAGTAAGTTCTTTGGCTTGGACGGGGCATTTAGTTCATGTCGCTATTCCTGAATCAAGAGGACAGCACATAAGATGGGATAATTTCTTGAATGTATTACCATATCCCCAAGGTTTGGAACCACTTTTTACAGGTCAGTGGAGTCTTTATGCTCAAAGGCAATGAATTCCATCATCTGTTCTGAGGAAAATCTTCAACAATAAGTTATGTAACAATCTCCTCAAATATACTTGTATGCTGCCTTATATCACACGGAGCTTTGAGAAGAATTTTTATGTGCTCAATAAGGACTTCAAATTTATAGGTAGTGATTTTAATGAATTTATTAAGATACTCGAGATCCTCATCACCCAAAATCCCTAACTGGATCAACATATCTCTAGATGTTTTATCAATCTGCCTCAAACCCTTTAGATACTTCCTATACTTCTCTTCTTCTTCTAGTATTCTTTAGCCTTTTCTTCAATTTCACCGAGAAGAGTAAGAGCCTTGTCATATTGCTTGTATCCTTCTTCTAGAATTTATCCAATCTCCTTAAAATCGCCAAACTAGTTATTAAACTAGGTAGCCTTCTATCTTATGACAACCAACCCATCTACCTCTTTGCGACTTATTAAAATACGAATTTTTGTTGGTGTTAGCCACTCTAGAGTGGATGCAATCAATTATATCCTTCATCTTTCCCACTTGAGCCTTAAGCTCGTGCTTAGCTTACTTATACTTGATCAACCATGATTTAGTGGTGGTGGAAACAATATCAATCAGATTTATCTATTGATTTCTTGTCTATTTGCCCAAATTGACAGTGCTTACCTGAAAGTCTACAACTTGTAATTCTATTGTCATCTTTATCAGCTATTGGGGTAGCAACTTATTCTATCATGTCTCCATCATCATTCAATTTTGTAGAATGAACAACGTGAGGTTTCTTCTTTGGTTTCACCTTGTCTATCTCCTTTACCATTTCATCCCATGCCATCAGTTGAGCTTGAACTTGTTGTCTCTTTTCTAAATTTAGCTTGAGCCAAGTGGGAACATCTCGCTGAGTAGTCACCTATTGAACACTAAGAGGTGTTAATGATGGAGGTGTAGAAGAAAATACCTCCACAGTCTTCTTGGAAGAAGTCTTTTGTTTCTCCTCTTTCTCTTTCTACAACTTTTCTTGCTCCATTATCTCATTTTGAGCTCTTATTTCTTATATATTACTCATCTCTTCTTCCTTTTGTCTAGCTTCCTCTTCATCTCTTAACCTCTACTATTCTAACTCCTTTACACATAGTTCTTCCTGTATAGCTTTATCTTGCTCATCTTTCCTCTGTTGTTCCAATTCCTATGCAAGAGCCTCTTCTTTAGATTTCTTTTTCTAAGCTATCTCTTCATATTTATTTCTTTGTTCTTCCTCCTCAACAACCAACTCTTCAGTAGCTTTTCTTTCAATAGCTTCTAATATTTATTTTTTCTCATCTTCTGTCAAAACCTCGTTCATTTTAGCTTCACCCCAAAGGCTTCCTTCCTCAAACCCATTCTTTTCTTCTCCAACTTCTTCCTCAGTCCTCTCAAGAAATTCTTTCCATTCTTCTCTTTCTTCATGAATCTACGTTTCCTTAGAGTCTAAAGGTAAATGGGAATCCATCACATTAATCACCAGAGGTCCTCCTTCTTCAATAACCGTTGTTCCTAAAGTTGATGGTGCAATAGGAGTGGTATCCTTGGTTTGTAAAGGGACAAAATAAGGTCCTTCTTTAGTAACTTCTATCTTGGGATATATAGTAGCTAAACGTGTGGCAACAAGACCTAAAATAACCTTGAAAAAAATTGCCTCATAAGTAACTTTAGCTTTTTGTAAATCTCTATTAACCTGTTTCAATAAAATTTCTTCTTCTATTGGTGAAGGCTCTTCCATGGCTTTCTCCATTGCTGCAAAACCTTTCTTCAATCTCTTATGTTGTCTTGTCTCAAAAGAGGAAGTAGGTTCATTGCTAGAATCCCTCTTTTTTGAATCCTTAACCCTTGGTTGCTTTAAACAAAGATCAATCCATTTCAGACTATTATCCACCACTACTCGTGACACTTTATAGATATTAGTTTCCTCCTTTTCTATCTAGTTGATGGTCTTCAAATATTTGGTAGCCACTTTATCCATTTCATAGCAGGGATCAAGAGTGATCCCATCATTAGTAGTGCCTTTTGGTATATCCTTCTTAACCACAAACTCCTTCATTTGGGGAATTGTTAATATTTCATACCCCCTTTTTCTTACTTCAAAATGATCTTATAGGTTTTCCCAAAATTCCTCGAGAAGTGGTTGATGATGTGGAAACTGTGAAGCATACAAACCATAAATTTTCCCCTTTAGATCAAAATATTTCCTGCATGTATGATGTTGGAAATTCATGGATTGAAACTATTTAGTTGCTATTTCAACCATTATCAAAGAGGAATGAGAATAAAACCCCAATTACATTGGGAAAGAATGGCAACTAACCTTATGTTGTGCATAAAACTTGGCATTCACCTTTGTGGCCTGATGAGAAAAATCCATCAAGACCCATCTGTCACCATAGCACCTTGGAAATTTGAAAGGGTTCCCATCATATCCAAACAATTTTAAATAAGTAGACTTCAGGTATTGGATAAACCAATATCCCTAATCCTGAATGAATTCCATGGAATCTTGTAATAACCCAAAACCAATATCACCTATAAGCTGATTAATAATAGCATATAAAAAATGCATCATTGAATCTTTTAAAATGTTACTCTTCCTTCTTAAGTTCCAAATGCTCATAATGTTCTCAGACCTTCTTTTGATCTAGTCCATCATCCATTGACCCTTCGGTATTCAACTTGGGAAACTGCCCCATCCTTGTAGCACAATATACCACGTATGAAGACATATATAATGTCTTGGTTTTTGTTACTTTCAATAGTTGGTCACAGATGTTATATGAAATTATTTGTCCCCAATCCATATATTTTTTCCCCTCTAGAATCAGTTGAATGAACAGAAACATCTATTGTTCAAAGATATGGGAGTTTTCCTTGCCAAATAATCTTGCCAGCAATGTGATCATATCCCCTATATCCTCATAAAATTCGAAACCTCTTTGGGTTAGGTGGCACCTTCTTTACTGATTTCTTCTCTATCTTAATCCACCTTTTATTAATTACCCTTTTGTTTCCATCCACATCTATTGTCTAGAGTTTAAGTGCATCAGCTTCAGTCATAATCTTGAGAATAGGGTAAGGAGGATGATTAAAAACTAATCTAATCATTGTTGGGATCAAATAAATGATAACATTCCCTTGGGAATCAATACACTGCCTTTGAGTTGGATTATAAGTCTATGCAACAGTTAAAATGAACTAAATACATTGCAAAACAATAGGAAAACAAGCTACATGAGCTAACCTAGACTCTACAATCCTCTTTGCCCTTGGGGTGGCATCTTTTGAAAAAGGTATCTTTACGAAATTGGTCCAAATCAATGTGTTCCACAAGCGTATCACTTTTATTCATAACATCATACCCGAACTTAGATGGTATTGGGGTCCCTTGGAACTTATACTTCATTGAAACAAGAACTTCTTTTGGATTTAGCCTCTTGGTCTTTGTCCCCTTTGATGTTCCTTCAGTGGGAACTTCCTCCTCTGAGTCAGACATTTGTTAATTACCATGAAATACTGATGATTATTAGGCAAAGAAGAGACATGTGAAGAGCATATTAGCACAAGAATTCATATTAAATCTCCATTCGTTCAAGATAAGTTCCCATTCTCACAAGTTAATTCAGCATTTTTGAGTTTTAGGTTCGGGGCAGGACCAAGAACCTAACAAATGGGGTTGATAAAGGATTCTCCTCGAGTTCTAATCTTGAATTAACATCAAAAGTTAGAATCAAGAGATGATTTGGCACCGGGCCCATGGGAGTGAACAAGTGCTGACAACGTCTCGAGTTTTGATCCTGTAATGATATCATGAGTCGAGGTCGGGATATCAACAAGGACCTGACCTTAAGTTTGGGCAATGGAAATAGGTCAACTCCGAGTTCTAATCCCAAATCTTTGTCAGAAGTTAGGATCAGGACGACACCAAGTGATGGAACCTAATGATATATCAAAGGTTGGGTGTTAGTCTGAAATCTAATCCTGCTAGTAACTTGAGAATCAAAATTAGGACATTATGTGGTACATTGACAAAACCTCTTAACATTCTAAGGTGACAATTTGATCCCTGACCTCGATTGCACATCAGAAGTTGGAATCAGAGTGAGCGAAAGAATGAGACCAAGATGGTGGTAAAACACAAGTCTAGTTTTGATTCTCGATTCCAAAATAGGTGTGGGAATCGGGTATCAAACACTCAGTAATAAATGAAGGAAAAATAGATATAACAATATATTTAAATCACACCTCAGGATCGGATTGGTTGGGGTTCAATATTTTTGATTCATAATGGTTAACATTTAAAATTTATCAATTCAAACACACTTCGACTTAACAGTATGACAAAACCCTAGAAAACTAGGGCACAACGAGACAAAAAATCCTGTAAACAGAAAACAAAACAAAAATGCAAGAAACCGAAACACACAACGAACCAAAGGGTTCGACAATATAAAAAAATACACCAAAGGGTGTGAAGGAAAACACAAACAAACCCAAAAGAACAAGCACACACAAAAGACAAGAAAGAAAACATGCAAAAAAGGAGCAAAGAAAAGATAGGGAAAAACGCGTACCTCCAAACACAACCAAAGATCTCGAAACACAACTAAGATTCAAAGTGCTTCCTCAAACCCTAACTCGAGGCATCACTCTGGTTCATTCAATCAAACTATACAAGCTAGAATGAATGGAAACTGAGGAGCGACGAGAATAAAAATCCGTTCGCATGTGTAGATAGTTAGAAATTAATGCAGGTTGGTGGGGCCTCGAGATCAAGGTGGAAGTCATTAATGCACAATCACAAGAACAAAGGTAAGCAGGAGTTAGGATCGGGACACGAAATGACACCAAAATTTCAATGAGTGCAAATTTCAAGTCCAAAATCTGAATCTCGACAAACAAAAGACAAAGCGAGAATCGGAATCGAGACGAAACATGAAACAAGAACTTTGGAAAAAGTTATTGGTTCAAGTCCTGGTCCAAAATTTGATTCCAAAAAGACAAAAAGAGTTAGAAGTCAAGATCGGGATGGAAATAGGAACAAGAACTTTGAAAAAGTTCTTAGTTTTGGTTCTAGTCCGAAGTCTTATTTTGACACAAACAAAACACACAAGGAAGAAAAGCAAAAGTTGGGATCGAAGCGACACCAAGAACTTACACATCAAAGGGTGCAAGGTGATGGTTCATATTTGAAACCCAACTCTGACAAAACACATAAAACACAAGGCAATGTGCAAGGGTCGAGATCAAAACACAAACAAGAACTTGAACTTTGAAAAGTAACAAGTTTGAGTGTCAGTGTGAAACCCAAACCTAAAAAACAAAGGAAACCTAAGACTTAGGAGGAAAATAAAAAACTCCTAAGACTTGAACAAGAACACCAAGGAAAAAAGAAAGAAAGGGAGGCCCATTTTGACCAAAAACAAAATGGGGTGGTTATGCAAGGCATAATAGGTAGTGAGTACAATATGTTCAGTTAGGTTGTAGTTAAGAAGATACAAGTAGATTTTGAGAAGCTACATAAATGTTACATAATATTGATGCAAGAATATAATAGGGTGTAGTCTCTAATACCCCCTCCTATTGAACACCTAGAATACTGAGAGCAGGGGTGAATCGGTAAACCACTTAAACATGTACTCAAAAAAAATCATCCAATTTGGAAAAAATGGAAAGAGATAATTAAAGCATCCATTGAACATCACATAACACAAGAACACTAGATTTACATGGAAAACCCAAGAAGGGAAAAACCATGGAGAGGATTGGCTTGTGCAATATATTATAACTAGTTACAAGATATTATAGAAAGGCTCACTATTAGGTGTACTCACTATCCGAAGGACTCACTTTCTAGAGAATAAGAGAGAAAGAAGAAAGAGTGGCTCACTGCCAAGATTTGAATTGATACACTAAATCTACAATATCTTGGAGATAATTCTTGGACTAAAGCTCAATATATTGACTTAACACACTTCATGTTTCTCAACACTTACACCCACTCTACTCTTCTTCACATCAAATTCACATAATCCGTTTTGGAATTTGCATCATCACTTTCTCTACAACACACACACCATCTCTACAACATTGAAATAAACTTACACTTATATGCATTACATCTACAAACATCTACAAACACCTACAAGATTAATTTTGGTCGGCCTAATTAGATGAAACATATAATACATCAACCTATCGGCTCAAGATCCAACCATACATGCCTCATGGCATAAATAAAAACTTGTAACAAATCAAAATAGGTTGAAAGAGGCCTATAATAGCTCCCATAATTTTGATCCAAACTTCCTTTAACTCTGCACGACCACAAACCCTTTTAGGTCGACACCATTGGTGAAGCAACAATAAGATAACCAACTATTCATGCATTACCTAACATGCAGAACTCCAGAACACTTGCCACTTGAACCACTCATAATTTTGACACCTATAAGAACTCCCAAAAAACCGCATAACCAAATATTCTTCCATGGTGGAATGTAGAGAATTCCAATCATGTGCTATGCATCAGTAACACTATCACTATCAATTCCAATACTCCATCATCATTATCTTTAACACCAGAGGACATAAAGACATAGAAATTTGGATTTGGATTCCTTTGATATACTCCAAAATTACCTTAGAATCACATAACTTGATTTTTCATGGTGAAGCAATGCGAACTTCAAAACTGGTTCATTGTAATTTGAAAACTATACTCTGGGACAAACAAATATCCAAAAAATCTTGCACCTATATAATGGATTTCCATCACCACAAACACTCACACTCATCAAAAAAAAATACATCAATGACAACACCAAATATTCTCATGCTCATATTTCTAACAATCTCATCAATGACAAGCAAACTTCCAACAATCTCCCCCTTTGAAACATGCCCAAAAATCTTCTTAAAATACTCTCCAACCAACTATTTTATCAACTCCTCTCCCCTTTGACATTAATGGAAAAGTGTGCACTATTCAAGCATACATGCTTACTCCCCCTAATTGATATATCTATACATATGAGAATAACTCCCCCTAACATTTCTATCCATAAAAAATGACCAAAACTTGCATTGCTATACTATCCACTATCTTCTGCATACATACAATGAAATCTAAAATTGCATAAAGAGAATAGAAATGTACACAATCAACTAGAAAAGGGAAAAATTATTTTGTATGACACCTTCAATTTTGCAAGGTGTGCCTCCTAATCCTTTCTGCCATCTTCCTAATCCTTCTTGACAAAGCTAAGCATGTGACACTAAGTCTCAAACTACATGAGGATTTATTCACCTTCATTCAGAGTACTGGGTACCAGATTCAACCTTACTATCTTCTTTACATTATCTAGGTCACCAGTCAGGGATGTAAATATAGCATTTACCAGGTCTTTGATTTGACCAAACTATATTATTATCTTTTCCTTTTGTTCCTATAGTTGAAAGAACTATCCATGTTGATTCTCTATTGCCAAACTTGTAGTTCCATTTGCATCATTTGTTGGATCATATGCTCCAGAGGCCTTATCAATTAGAGACTCAATGGAGTCCATCTCATCCTTTATGTTATTTATGAAGCTAGGCCATTTCAAACAAAATTGAATTTAATATTTTTTGCTTCTCAACATAATTTTGAATATCCTTAAGGTTGTTATGCAACTTACCATATGAAGTAGCACACTTTTCTGAAACATATGCCAACCTTCTCTCATTTACCTTATTATTTACCTCATTTTACAATTTCTCCTATAAACCAGTAGAATATTCTTTGAATGAGTCAAGGAGTAACCTCAGTTGCTACACACGGGATACATAATTTTCAACATTTTCACTAGGGAAGCTTTTTTGTAGCACTTTCACTACCTCATCAATCATCTCAAAACTCTTTTGGTGAGTTTACAAAATATCTTTTCTTGCAGAGGCGTGAAATGTATCACCAAGCTACAGTTTTTGCAAGAGGGATATATTATTCATGTCAACTTGGCCTTGCTACATGGGATTTGTAGCAACTATACTAATACTACTAGATGGAATTGGAGTTGCATATCTAGTAAGATTTTCAAGGAATCTCCGGAGGCTCTAGAGGACTCACCAATCATCTTCATATTTTCTTCATCCTTATTTTCATAAAAACATTTCTTGCCACCAATGTATTCTTCAGCTTTCCCATCATCCTTCTTCTTTTCTACACTTTCAAACTCATCCTAAATCTTCTTCTCTTCTTCAACTGATTTCATGTTATATTTTTCCTTCTCACCAATGTTGAAGTCTTCCTTAGCATTCTTGTCTTGTTTATTAGACTCTTAATCTTTCGAGAGAGGCAAATATTTAGTGTTTTGTGCCTCTATATTCTTTGAGTTGTCTTGTATGACTTCTTATTTTTTCTCTACAGTTTTCTCTATGTCCAAAGGAGGTGTGCTATGTTCTATTTGTGCTTACTCCTTCTACATTTCACCATCCTTTTCTTTTCCAACAATATTTTCTTCCATTAGAGGTGTTTATTAGTAACATCTTCTTACACATTTTCTCCTTTAACTACATGCTCATGTTCTAAATCATGCTCATGTTGTACATCTTCTAGTTCATTCACTTTAGGGATAGACACATCATCATGCAATTTTTCTTTGCTATTCAAAGACATTTCTTATTTATTTTCTAGATTAGCAACCTTTTCCACTATCTCATTTCTTAATATTTTTATATTTGCTTTGTCCGTGCTCATTAGGGTGCTGACCCTCTACTTATTCATGAATTATTTGTTATACAATTGAGTTAATATAGCTCTATCCTCAACTGAAAGAGAAGAACTAATCTTCTCCAAATAAAATGTCCTTAACTTTGCATCTTCATTTATGGCCTCTTTCCTTCTTGCATATAATACACTTTTCAAATCCCAAAGTAATTGAATCTCTATATCCTTCATGTTTAAATCGAAAGAAATAATATACCTAACAATGGCTTCTTTAATGGTGGATTTATCCATGTAATTTTTGGTGGGATATAGTGCAACAATATCTTCTAGGTTCCCATATTCTGAAATACAACTCACCAAAGCTTCAAGTTTCATAGGACTCTATTTTTGGAGTAGATGAGTCTTCTTCTTTCCTTTCCCTATGGGTAATTTTCCTTATTTTTTGGAATTCTTATCCCTCATATGAATCATGAAAGTATTTTTCTCCTTCTCCACTTCTGCCTCATAGTCAGTGCCCACAATATCAATTTTTGCTTTCTTTACACTTCTCTCTACTTGAGAGACACTGGTTTTTCTCTTCTGGAAAAATTGTGGTCCTTCTTCTTTCTCTTGTTCTTCCTTATCATCAAAATTTACACTCACATACTATTCTCTTCTTTCCTTCTCTTTTCTTCTCTTTTGCAGAGCACTTTGTTGTTTTGCAAGGGAATTGGAAGAGTATTTCATTTTCAAATCAGCTGTTGGTTTAGTCCCAGAAGACTTAACAGCAACTAGAGGGGGTAGAGGTCCTAGTAGATCTTCTTGTCCTTGGGGTACCGACTAGAGTGCTTGATGTGATTTTGGATTCTTCTACAAGGCTTTTTGGTAAGCCTATCATTTCCACAACTTGAACCTTCATTTTCTCTATATTGCTTTTGATCTCCTTTGTTTTGTGCTCCATATGCACAAAAGTAGATTTATCCTCATATGTCCCATATCTCTCTTCTTTAGGATCTCTTGGCATGCTCAACATGTGATAAAAAAGACTAGTAATCACACTCTCTTCTACCTCATATCCCATTTTAAGAACCCATACTATCCTTGGCTCCACAACTTCCATCATACAATAGTCTTTACATACCATGAAGATAATATCATTCTTATAATTCTCAACCACACTCTTAGGTATCCTTTCTCTTTTCTACATATGAGATCAAAATGATTTGAAGAACCCCTATAGGGCTGCATCTATAGATGTTGGATCTGGATATCTTAACATATGATCTTTGATTTCTCTAGCGACTGGTACATTGTCTAACCATATTACATTCCCAACACTAGTAAACTCTAAGAAACTAAACTAATAGACATATGATCAAGGTACCATACTAAAAAGGGTACCAAGAATCCTTATTTTTCTATAGGCTCTCCAATAGATATTGCCTTATCAACTCACACAAGTCAAAATCTGCACCTTTCTTTAGCATTTCATATGTAGTATTAATTGCAATAGTAGAAATACATTTTCTCTATTTCTAAAGAAAAAAATATATCCAATCAACATGGATGCATATTTTGCAGCTGGGTCTTCAATGTTCTTAACTATCAGAGCTCTCTTATCAAATTTTGTACCGGTTAATTTCATCACCACTTCATTTTTTACCGATTTAAGAGTCGAAACTGGTCCTTCAGAACATAACCTTTTCACAACCCCAATGGATTCTTTATTGATCATGTGTGGTAGGTCTAACCTCATGAATCTGTCATGGATTCTACTCAATATATATTTGACCCATTCATCAACATAGGAGAAAATAGGAAAGTAGTTCTACACATCTAATTTCTTCTTTATTAAACTTCCATACACGGGTTTCAACTTGAAATCTTCACTAATAAGCTTAAATCAAATCCTAGGCGACATGAGAAATATTTGGTTCAACAATATTTTTACAAATAGTCTATAAATGCTTATTCCAAATGTTAGAGGGTGTTTGAAGATACTATCTTGTATTCAAATTTTGAATCATAGATAAATCTAGAGAGAGAAAGAGAGCCAAGTATACCCTTTCCTAGGACTATACATGCATACATAAGCATTAACGTATACCACTTCCAATGTAAAGAAAAAGGATACTCTTGGGAAGACTCAAATAGAGGATAACATTCATAATTTTAGTGTTAATTCTTACTATAAAAATTGTGATGATCTCAAAGAAAGGATTCAAACCCTTAAGGATTTAACAATGGCCTACATAATGACCTCTTAAAGGGATCCTTTGGTAGCTCCAAAACCTAAAAAATTGAATGCAAGACATTAAATTTTCTCATCATGTTGGAATACAAATATCTACTGAGAGGGGGGTGAATTAGTGCATTGATTAAAAATAATCCTTTAATACTTTTAATGCATATTAGAAGGAAATGCAAAGATCACATACACATAACACTAGATATATGTGGAAAACCCAATATGGAAAAAACCATGATGAGAATAGCTGCTAGGGTCTACAATCCTAATCCAACCTCACAATAAGAACCTCATTGGTTATAATGTTTAAGGGCACCAACTTTAAAGAGACACCAACCCCCTGATTTCAGCACACCAAATCGAAGGAAGCACCTACTCCCTAGTTGAGCACCAACCAATCAGATTTGTAATCAAATTTATGAAGCTACAAATCCCAATTATAAATTATTCAAATGAATCCATTTTATGTTACAAACCTATTCTACAACTGCTCATTCCCTTCTTCTCTTCTTTTCCCTTTGCACTTTAGAACATCCTCTATTCTCTCTATTTGTTGCTAGCTTCTCATCAACATCCATCTCTTATTCTTCTAACTCTACATTCATTGAATGTATATCCTAGATGATGTATATCTGCATTTTTTAGGTCACTCTTCATTACACTATTTATTATGTATTCTATATTCTATATATATCCATTCAATCTAGGTGACTACACATTATTTTTCTTTGCTATATTTTCTACTTTTTCTTAACCAACAAGACTCATTTTTCCTTGAGCCATGCACCACTACCGTAATTCACTGTATTTGCTATTTTTAGCATGTATCAAACCCTACATTTGAAACACATTAAATTTCATACTTCAAAGATTGATCTATTATTGATTTTCTAATTGTATGTGCTTTGATATGTTGTCCATACATCTCAATCACCAATTAAAAATATAGTTGGAGTTATTGGAGAAAATTAAATTTTATTCTTTGTGTTGGTTTTTACCATTTTCCATTGTTTGCACTGTGTTTTACCGCACCTAGCCATTGAAGGAATTAGATCTTCAAATACTAGCCATAGATCTTGAATCTTCACACCATGATCTAATTATCATCATCATTTAATCACCTCAAATTTAAAATGCAACTATTAGATGAGATTAAATTTAAACCTGAGTCATCGATCTTCACTTAAACACTAGGAAAATATTCTACTTTATACAGGCTTACATCTCACTGGCGTCATCCTAGACATGCGTCGCCATTCTGTGTTTCTGCAAAGCCAAAATAGGGACCAACCATTCTTTCCATGGAATAGAAAAAACTCTTCAATCTTCACCTTCAATGCGCATCATCCATCTTTATCACATTGCTTTTTCTTTGCACATTTTAGCTTTGCACTTTTAGAATAGAATATGTGATACATATTAACTCTTCAATGCAATAGATGAGTACCACTTGTCATCATTTTGCATTATTACAAATATTGTTATGTCAAAAAGGCTTGAAAATGCAATGCTACATCAATTGTCAATCTTTGACACCCTTTGTGTTGACCATCAATCTTCTAAAGTAAAGAGCCTTGTGCTTGGTCCCATTGAACACATGGTGAGATTTCACAATTCCACAACCAAGAGATGACATCAACCATGTAGCTTTGTAGGTGTGTAGGAGCCTCCTGATCTTCAATCTCTAATCACCACCATTGATCAAGCTTAGATAAATATTCAGCCTGCAGACTTAGCAAATATTTAAGTCCTTAAGCACTCTGCCGAACCGATAAGCACTAGGATGAAGGGGCCTATTACCGGATGACCCTCAAGGCTTAAGTTATGACTTAAGTAACCAATTACCACCTATTTCTAGTCAACACATAAAATATAAGTTCTTGTGAAAACCATGAATTAAACCCTTAGGGTTTTACTAAGAAACCTTAATAATGGCCAAGACCAAAGATAATTCAATTATGAGCTCACTACTTATCATTTGGACTTGTAGATCATATTTCTAAAAATTACTTGATCAACCCATATCAGATATGTCATTTATTTTCTTGGCAAAACTCCAAAAATAGTCTCTATAAAAGAATGACAACTTTTAATGATAATATTGCAAATTCTCAAAATATGTTGAAAACATGCTCTTCTCTCCATCAATCTTCACCATTTTTCCTGTGAGTGATCCTCTAACATCAATGATCACTATGATTTCCCTATGTTTCCCTTTTGACATCAATGAAATTTATATTTCCAACAATGTCCCCCTTTGTGATTGATGGACAAATAAATGCCCTGCTCTTAAAAATGCATGTTCTGCTCCTTCTCTCACAATAAATTTACTTGCATTTTCTTATGATGAACGTGATCTGAAGTTTTTCACAAAAACCTTTCTCCCCCTTAGGTAATGGAGCATTTTCTATCATATCTCCCATTTTGATGAGCATAGATCATTTGGAAAACTTTCTCCTAGATAATTTTTAGTTTTTCTCCCCCTTGTACATCAATGGAAAATTATTTTTTCCAAGAATCTATAACCATCAAGTCATTAGAAATTTGTGAAACCATTCATACCCGACTTGGAATTTCTCTCTTCTTCTAGGGATGAACAAAGCTTTTGTGATCCTCCCCCTAGACTCACACCCTATTAGTAGGATCTAGTGGTGTGAAATAGGAGAAAACGCTCCCAATTTCTATCTCAATTACTCAAAGTTCTCTTTGGGAAGAGGTTTGGTGAATATGTTTGCAACTTGATCTTGGGTTGGAACATATTCCATTGTGACCTCTTGATTTAGAACCTTTTCTCTTAAGAAGTGATACTTAATTGATACATGCTTAGTTCTAGAATGCATCACTAGATTCTTTAATATGTCAATAACACTTGAATTATCACAAAGAATAGAGATATCTTATTTGTACTCTACGTTGATTAATTTAAGTGTTTGCTTCATCCACAACACTTGAGAGCAACATGCCACTGCCACAACATGGTCTACTTCAGTTGTATAAAGAGTAACCGATTCTTGCTTTTTGCTCACACATGAAACAAGTTTGTTTCCAAGGAAGAACACACCACCACTAGTGCTTCTTTTGTCATCCGCACTCCCTTCCCAATCTACATTTTTATATGTATTTAAAGTGAAATCTTCACCATTATGATACCATAGGCCATAGTCAATTATACTCTTGATATATCTAAAGATTATTTTCACTATATTGACATGTGACTCTTTAAGATTAGCTTGGAATATTGCAACCATGTATACTACTTGCATGATATTAGGCCTTGATGTAGTCAGGTATAGAAAGATACCTATCATTGATGTAGTTAGGAATTCATTTGTTTTTCTCAACTTGCATCAAATTATCATGGGAGTACCTACCGGTTTTCTATCTTCCATTCCAAAATTCTTGAGCATTTCCTTAGCATACTTGGTTTGAGATATAAATATCCCTTCATCAGTTTGTGCTATTTGTAGACCAAGTAAGAAAGAAATTTCTCCAAGAATTGACAACTCAAATTCATTTTTCATTTGAGTGATAAAATCCCTGCACATTTTTTTATTTCCAAAAATAATATCATCCACATATTAAAAAGTTATCATATGTGACAAAATTCTGATTTGAAGTGCAGATTATTATCTACACACCCCTTATTGAATCCTTGTTATTGCAGGTATTGGTCTAGTCTTGAATACCAAGCTCTAGGTGTATGTTTTAGACCATATAGTTCCTTCTTAAGTCTGCAAACATAATCTTCTTCTTTTGGCAACTACAAACCTTCAGGTTGTTCTATGTAGACTTCCTCTTCTAGGTTCCCAATTAAGAAAGTAGACTTGACATCCATTTGATAGACTTTGAGGTTTTTATAAACAACAAATTCTAGACACATTCTTATGGCTTCCAATCTAGCAAGTAGTGAAAATTTTTCTTTAAAATCTATACCTTCAACTTGTGCATATCCCTTGCACACCAATCTATCCTTATTTCGTACAACAAATCCATCCTCATTGAGCTTGTTTCTGAAGGTCCACTTTGTACCTATTACATTCTTATTTGGGGATCTTGGAACTAATTTCCAAGTTTTGTTCTTTTCAATTTGGCTTAGTTCTTCTTCCATAGATTTTATCCAATTCTCATCCTTGCTACCTTCAAAATAGCTCTTAGGCTCTATTTGAGACATCAGAGAAAAAATTACTTGCTCTTTGTTCTTTGCAACTCTTCTCCTTGTTTGAACTCCTTCATCTATAATTCCAATTATTTTCTCTACAAGATGATGCTTTTGAACATATATTGTAGGTTTATTTTTATTGACTTCCTCAAACTCTTCATTAGTTACTTCCCCTTCAGACTTTGATTCTTCTTCACTAATATCTCTACCAAGTTTTAACATTTTTCAAGTCTTCATCAACCTTGATATTGATACTCTCTATAATTTTGTCCAACCTTTTGTTGTAGCATTTTTAGGCCTTTCTTTGGGTGGAATATCCAATCAATATTCCTTCATCACATATTGAGTCAAAGATTTCCAAGTTATCTTCTTCTCTCCTAATGTAGCATTTGCTTCCAAAAACTCTGAAGTACTTAACAGAAGAAGGTTTTCCATACCATAGTTCATAGGGGGGTTTCTTACTATTTACCATCAATTGAACTCTATTCAAGGTATATACTACTTCTCTCTAGTAAATATCATGTAACTTGGCCTCATTTAGCATTGTTCTAGCCATCTCTTTGACTGTTTTGTTCTTTCTATATTCAACAACTCCATTTTTTTGTGGAGTCCTTGCTATAGAGTATTTCATTTTTATTTCATGCTTATCACATTATTCTACAAACTCATTTGAGGTGAATTCTCCACCTCTATTAGATAGGAATTTTATTTTTCATCCAATATTCTTCTCAACCATGGCCCTAAAGATTTTGAATCTTTCAATTTCCCGAGATCCTTAAAAATTGTTACCCATGTCATTCTTGAGTAATCATATATCAAAAACATGAAGTAACTTTCTCCTTTCAATTCTCTTGTCTTTAAGGGACCACAAATATTGGTATGCAATAACTCCAAAGGATTTGTGGTTGCATAATCTTTTATCTGAAATCTAACCCTTGTTTGATTGCCTTGCTAACATTCCTTGCATGTAGTGTTTGCAAGTCTGGTTATCTTAGGCATGTGTCTAACAAGATTCTTTGAGCTCACTTTTACCAAGTTATCAAAGTTGAATGGCCCATTCTTCTATGCCATAGCCAACTCTCATAAACTTGTCCCATTAGACAACTATTACCATTTACTTCACTAAGATTATAAATATTGTTTTTAGTTATTTTCCCTTCTGCAACTAATCTCCTAGTTTTCCTTATCTTACAACCTTCTACATTAAATGTGACTTTGTATCCATTGTCACACATTTGGCTGACACTTAGAAGATTATGCTTTAATCCTTCAACATAAAGGACATCATGTGTAGGCAATTTTCTATCTATGCCTAGGGTTCCTTTACCATGGATTTTCACTACACTATTGTCTCCTAGATCCTTCCTTTCGTATATTTAGTTTGATGGAATTGCTCTTATCACTAGTCACGTGTTTAGAGAAATTGCTATCTATTACCCACAAATTTTGCCTCTTGGCATGGAGTGCAGTTTGAGAAATCATTGATTGTGTAACATTTTGATCTTTCTCTTTCCACACTTTCTTGGATTTTTTTTTGTCTTATCTTTCTCTTTTGTAGAGACTTATGAACCTTTGTTCACTCTATGGAGCACACCTTTCTTTTTATTTTGAACTATTGGTCTTACAAAAAAAAATCTACATTGCTTAGCTATGTGACCAAAGTTATTGCAGTTATAAAATATTACATTTGTATCTTCTAAAGGAGCAATTGAATTTATAATCACAAAGTTTGTTCTCCTTTTAGGTATAACTCTACATTCACTAGCCCTATGACCAAACTGATTATAGGTATAGCAATAACCATAGAAAAATGAGGAGTACCTGGTCATAAAATTTCTTTGTCTAGGATGAGGAGGCCTTCTTGAATTTGGCTTCTTCAAGTCTCCCACCCTTATTAAACCATTTGCATGAGCTTCCTTTGTGCTCTGCATCTTCCTTGATTTTGCAGAGACTGACTTATTATTATTCATATCTTCTGTAGGCTTCTTTTCCCCTTCAAATTTCTTCACATCAGCAGTGCTTGTGTATGTCTTTACATCTCTAGAGGCACTCTTCTTAGAATATTTAGTGCAAACCTTCTCCTTCTTTATTCCAGACTTTCCTTCTACTTTGAAGTTATCATATAAGTTTTCAGCTATAATAGCCATAGGACATTTTCCTTTTTCAAAACCAAGACCAAATTTTTCTTTTGATGGATTTTGTGAGTTAATCAACTCATCAAAAATTTTAGAACCTCCTTTCAAATTCAAACCTTTGTTCATTTTCTTGATCCTCAGAAGCTGATGCTAATGCCATGAATAGGGATTCATCTCCCTCAACCACAAAGACACAATCACGATCATCATCTGAGATATCACTAACATCAAATGACTCACTTTATTCTTTTGTGTACAAGATCTTATTTTTAAAGAATTTCTTCTTCTTGGAGAAGTAGGGTTTCTTCTTTTTACATTCCTCCTCTTGTTCAATGTTATCCTTTTTTCTATAAGGGCATTTAGCAAAAAAAATTACTATCTTACCACAGTTAAAGCATTTAAATGGTAACTTACCTTTGTACTTTCCAAAGCCTCTTCTTAATCTTCTGACAAAGTTAGCTTCTCCTTCATCAATCTTCTCAGTTTTAAATGTAGATACTTTTTCCTTTTCCATTTTGGTTGCTTTGAATGCAAATTCTCTCTTAGAGGTATATGCATCTCTCATTCTTATATCATAGACATTGAAAGTGCCATGCAAATCATCAACAATGAGTTTATCCAAATGTTTTTCTTCCTCTCTCGTAGAGATTTTAGTCATACCTAGATGGCATGAATCTTAGAACCTTTTTGACAATAAAAATTATTTCATCTCTTGTCGAAGGCCTTCGATTGCATTGACTATTTCATCTACCCTGGGGAGGTAGTCTGTAATTTTATCTTCATCATTCATCTTAAGACTTTAAAAAATACCTTTGTAAGTTTGCATCTTGTCCTGTTTTACCTTATCATCACCTTCATAGATGCTCTTTAATTTACTCCAGATCTCATGGGCTATTTGAAAATGCATGACTTTGACAAACTCTGAATTTACCAATCCACAAAGAAGCACATTCTTAGATTTTTCATTTGATTCATATGCTTTCTTATCATCCTAATTAGTGGGAGGTGTAGGAGGAATAACATAAGCATTTACCATAGACATATAGACATCAAACCCTAAGGATGATAGATAGGATTCCATCCTTATACTCCAAAAATTATAGTTTGATCAATTAAAGAGAGGTGCTTTGTTTGAGGAAGAACCTTATTGACTAGCCATTTGTGTTCACTGTCCAAGATCCACCCGAGCTAATTAAGCTTCTTCAAAGGAACCAAGGCTCTGATACCAATTGTATGAAAACAAATATCTACTGAGAGGGGGAGGGGGAGAATAAGTAGATTGATTAAAACTAATCCTTTAATAATTTCAATGCAGATTAGAATGACATGCAAATATCACATACACACAAATAGACATAACACTAAATACATGTGGAAAACCCAATATGGGAAAAACCATGGTGAGAATAACTGCTAGGATCTACTATCCTAATCTAGCCTCACAATAAGAAACTCACTAGTTACAATGTTTAAGGGTGTGTGCAGGTGTTTTTACCTAGTCTAAAATGCAAAACTAAACAAATGTAAACAAAGAAAAACACAAACAACTCCTCAAGATTAGCCTAAGTTGAACTTGAACAAAATGAAAGATAAAGTAGTGATATACCTTTTCCAAGTTGATTGGTTGGTTGGCCTTGTTGATCACTTGATTTGTGTGTTCCTTTCAATGGAAAATAGCATGAAACTGGATGCAACATGATGAGGATGAGATGAGGAATGCAATGATGCAAGTGGGTATTTGGATAGATGTTTGGTGTAGATGCAAAATGAGCTCAAAATTTGCAGCAATAGTGGATGCTTGAGAATGCAAGCGTGCTTGAATTCTTGAGTGTTCAAAGTTGCATGATGTTGCAAATGAGGGAAAATCCTCTAATTTTAGGGGAAAGGGCCTCTAAGCAATGAATGGTCAAGATCCAACCACTTTGGACAAGATCAAGGGCTAGGGTGAGTTGAGAACTTACAAGACCTCACATCTTGACATGTGGCAAGTGATGTGTAAAGAAGGACATGATGTGGAGGTACTTCTTTGTACCTTGGGAATGGACAAGATCTCCTCATAAAGGAGGTTCTTGTCTCCATGTGGGTGATAAGACTTTTTGAAGAATTTAAAATTCCTTAAAAGACCTTGGAGGAATAAATGTGAATTAAAAATTCACATTGGAAGGGGTTTCCTTCTCCAAAAGGAGAAAACATTTAATGAAAAGTTGACTTGAGGGTATGGCATAAATGACATAAGGTGTTAAGGTGACCTAATCAAGTAATTAGGTTGTGAAAATAGGTGATTAAGATGGCTAATGAAGGATTAAAACAAGTGGGCTATGATGGAAGATGTGACATTAATATTGATTAAGGGTGTGCACATCTTAATCAAAGATTAATTAAATTAATCCAAATTAAGGGCTATGGAGGATGGGACAAGGAGAGAGAAATTAATGAATTTAAAATTGATTTAAATTCATAAAGGTAAATGACTAAATTAAACAAATAGGAGTATTTATTTAATTTAGAGAGGAAAGGGGAATAAGGCAAAGTATTTAATCATATAAATTAAATACCTTAGGAACATTAGCAAAAGGGAAAATATTAATTAAATAAATCATTTAATTAACATCAATGGAAAAGGTGAGATAAATGAATGAAAGGGATGAATTTGACCTTATGGGAGAGGTCAAATTTGGATGTCTACAAAGGGCACCAACCCTAAGGAGAAACTAATCCCTTGATTTAAGAGCACCAACTCTAAGGAAACAACTACTCCCTAATTGAGCACCAACTCAACTTTCTAATGGCACCAACCAATCAGATTTATGGAGCTACAACTCTTAATTACAAATGAATCAAAAGAATCTAATTCTATGTTATAGACCTATTCTACAATTGCTCATTCTCTTCTTCTTCTCTGCTCTACCCTCTGCACTTTAGAACATCCCCTATTTTCTCTCTTTTTTGCTAGCTTCTCATCAACATCCCTCTCGTCATCTTCTACCTCTAACTTCATTGAATGTATATCCTAGATGATGTATATCTGCATTTTTGAAGGTCACTCTTCATTACACTATTTATTGTGTATTATATATATATCCATTCAATCTAGATCACTACACATTATTTTTGCTTTGCTAGATTTTTTGCTTTTTCTTAACCGACAAGAATCTTTTCTCCTTGAGCCATACACCATCACCACAATTCATTGTATTTATTATTTTTAACCTATATCAAACCCTAGATTTGATAGAAATTAAATTTCATACTTGGAAGATTGATCTGTTACTAATTTTCTAACCATTTATGATTTGATAACCCTGTCCATACATCTCAATCACCAATTAAAAATGAAGAAGGAGTTATTGCATTGAATCCGATTTTATTCTCTATGTCATTTTTCATTATTTTCCATCATTTGCACTGTGTTTTATTGCCTACCTATTGAAGGAATTAGATATTCAAATATTGACCATAGATCATGAAGCTTCATGCCATGATCTAATGATCATCCTTCAATCGTCTCAACTTTAAAACACAACTTTTAGATGAGATTAACTTTAGACCTACATCATTTATCTTCACTTAAACATTGGGTGAATATTCTACTTTGGATGAGTTTACATCTCATCAACGTCATCATGGACATGCGTCACCATTCCGTGTTCCCACAAAGCCAAAATGAGGACCCACCATCCTTTTCGTGGAATAGCGAAAAGCACCTAATCTTCACCTTCAACATGGAACATTGATCTTTATCACATTGCTTTTTCTTAGAACATTTTAGCTTTGTGATTTTAGAATGAAATATGTGATGCAATAGATGACTGTACCTTGTCATTGTTTCATATTATCACATATATTGTTATGCCAGAAAGACTTGGAAATTTGATGATGCATCAACCATCGATCTCTAACACCCTTTGTGCTAACCATGATCAATCTTCCAAAGCAAAGAACCTTGTGCTTGGTTCCATCAAACATGTGGCGATATTCCAAAATTCCACAGCCAAGAGTTGACATCAGCCATGTAGCTTTGTAGGCATGTGGGAGCTGCCCGATCTTCAACCTTTGATCACCACCATTGATCAAGCTCAGAAAAATATTGAACCTATAGACTTAGGATATATTAAAGTCCTTAAGCACTCTGCCAAATTAGTAAGAACTAGGATGAAGGGGCCTACTACTTGATGACCCTCAAGGCTTAAGTTATGACTTAAGCAACCAATTACTACTTGTTTCTAGTTAACACGAAAATAGAAATGCCTATGAATGCCATGATTGAAACCCTTAGAGTTTTACTGAGAAACCTTAATAGCAATTGAGAGCAAAAATAATTCATTTCTAAGCTCACTACTTATCATCTAAACCTGCAGATTATATTTCTAAGAAGTACTCGAAAAACCCATATCAGATTTGTTATTTGTTTTCTCCCCAAAACTCCAAAATAGTCTCTATAAAAGCATGACAACTTTTCATGAAAATATTTCAACTTTTAATGCAGTATTGCAACTTTGCAAAACATATTGCAAACATTCTCTTCTCTCCATCAATATTCACCATTATGCCTGTGATTTATCCTCTGACATCAATGATCACTAATAGGATTTCCTATGATACCCTTTTGACATAAATGACAATCATATTGCCAACACATCATAAGGAGAATATTGAAGGAGAGAATAGAAAGGGCCTTTATAAGGATTTATGGGATGTGGTAATCAATTTCTCCATCATTTTGAATATTTGGGAAAACCTCAACCAAAGGATGACTATGCTCCCAAAAAAAAAAATGATTTGAAGAGAAATCTTACAAAGAATGTGGAGTTTAACAAAAACATAATTAAGAATTATGCAACTAGCGATTTTTTCCTCTAGAATGATCTATAGAAGATGACAACTAGTGTTGGGTCAAGCAATAGGACTAACCTGCTAAATTCTCTAACCCCAAACCTTGTATCGTTGATATGAAAGATGATATTCTATAAAGCTCATTTGAAAACCAAGTCAATTTCTTAATCAAAGAGTAGTCTGTAGCTTGAAGCCTAAGAAACTACTTGATCCTAAATAGGTTTGGGTTTTTTTTAGGTTTCTCACTCTTTTTTCTATATTTTTTCTAATTTTATGTTGTTCCTCTTGTTGATTGATGTTCCTACTAGAATTTTGGATTTTTTTGTAATTCCCTCATCTTGTAGTACCTATCTCTTCTACCTATTGACATTCTTGTTGTAAAAGGGTTTTCACCCTTTAAAAAATCCATTTTTGACCTTAATAAAATGCCTATCACTTCCAATCCTTTTCATCAAATCTTAGTCATTGATAAATATATTTTGTGTAGGTGTTGAAAAGTCACAACTTCAATAACCAATTGGAAAGTCTCTTTATTTATATTTTTCTAGTTATACGGTGCCCTTTCTTGAGGCTACGAGAGTCAATAAGAAGTTTATTTTGAATAAATATCCTAGTTATATTGAATGAATCTCTTGAAAAAATTGAGAGAGTATAGTAATAGAATCTAGACTAATGGTCTATCTTAGAAAATGATGATGGAAGACCACCATATCTAGACTATTGATTAATAGAGAGGTCATTATGAAACTCACTAGCATTCTACATGAGTCAATGTTTGATGGATTCTCAAGCATTTCAAATGCTTTTGGCTATAAAACTTCTTGCAATGTTGAGAAGAATAAGAGAGATAACAAGAGAACAAAACATTAGATCTTTTCAAGCCAGTCTCCAATAAGAATAGCTAGATGAAATATTCTTTAATCTAGCCTTCCAAGCTTCATTACCATAAATGGATCTCATAATCCACTTTGTGCAAACTACATTTTCTATAAACTTTGCACACCAATTAAACCTAAGCCTTTAGTGTCTCTAGGAAGGCATCATAGGTCCCACATGACATTATGATTGCCCTTGTTATGGTTGGAGTTCGCCTAGAGAAAATTGCATAGGAGTTTATCTAGCTTGTAAGAGTCAATTTGTCTCCATCCAAAGGTTTAAAGACACATAGGATGAGTAGGGGATTGGTTATAAAACTAGATCTTATTCCATTGAATATTGGAACTAAAAGCCAAGCAAACAATGTTGAGACACTTAAAATTCCACTTCTTGTTCTCATCATGAATCAAAGTGAGGAAATATTTAATAGCAAAGTGATCATTGATGAGTTGTTAAGGGATATTTCTTGGGTGGTAATAACCTAGACAAGCCTTTGCACAATGGCATCCACATAAAGGTAGCCAAAACCTTCAACAACCATTATATATAGTGAAGGTGCAAGAGGACACCCTTGTTGGATAGATCTAGAGAGAACACATTATTTAAATTGGATGTCATTTATAATGAGACATATAGAAGTATCCATTAACAAAATCTTCACTAACTGAATATAGTTGGCACCAAAACCAAGAGCATGGAGCACAAGAAGAATAAAGAGAAATTCAAACAATTTCTTAAAATCAATTTTGAGGAAACCACTCATTAATTAAGTTTTGTAGCCCATTCCACAACCTCTCAAACAACAATAATTCTATCTAATATAAATTTACCGTAGATGAACCTAGTTTGCTCCAAGCAGATCACTAGTAAAAAGGACAAGAAATACAAAACACAAGAAAACAATGAATAAACTAGGGGAGAGGGGCCCATAGTGGAGTGAGGTCCAATAGTGGGGATAGTAGTCGTTAGTGGGTCCTATAGTGAAGCACCTTAATATCCAATTGCAATTTTTTTTTTATCCATAAAGTACACAAACTGACAAATCATGTGATGCCACATCAACGCACCAAAAAAACATGACTTAGTGCACCACTCTCGGTCTCACTTTCCTTTTGGGCCTTTTTTGGATACCTAAACAAAAAACATGCCGATGCGGCCCTAGAATGAAATATAGAAGCATGTGAGTTGCCAAATAAACTATTGTACAAAATTGAGAGTGATTTGAAATTTTCACATAGGATTTTGAGAAAAACGAAGTTAGAGTGCTCCACTATGGGCCCCTCTCCCCTATTGGATCCCCAATTGTAAATGAGCTTTGAACCCTTAATCTACAATATAAATTTAATATTAATCATGTTAATAATTTTCACTAAAGTGTTAGAATGAAAAACTTCAAGATACATAAGGGAAGGGTTGTAGTTCTATTGGTTGAACACAATTGGTGAGGGTGACGGTACATTCCGTGATTACATCATCCACCAAAGCTCAAATCCCTGGAGGTATGATATAAGGGATGAGGTCGGAAGGTGTCATAGGATCTCAGCTGAAGAGATATCAACATAGACTCATGCTCCCATATCAGATAGCAAAACGTACCATGGATGATATAGAATCTACCAATTCTGGGCAGAAAAGATCGTGAAATACATATAGAAAACCATCGATAAGTTTGTCATTACCTATGCTAACTACAACTATTTGTCACAAGTTTGTCGGAAGCCGCCAATTGGGTACTCAAATATGAAAAGCTTCCAGTTTCCATATGCAGAGATGTTGCATCTTCTTCTCATCAATTGTCTGCCACAAACATGAAACTCGGGTACACCATCCCTCTTACAGAAGAGGTTTTTAATCATGGACTTTCACCCATAAAGAAACAATTCAACTTGTTATCACTGAAAAGCACAGGAAAAAAAAATGTTAGTTGCTGCTGTAGACCCAAGATGAAAACAAAAGAAAATTTATAAAAGTAGAGAAGATGCCAAAACAAACATACCTACATGGGTTCTGTGTGTTATGGTCACTCAGGAGGGAAAATAAAATCCCGTACATTGTGTACATCAGTGCAGATCAGAACAGAAAATCGTTGTATAAAAGCTGTCTGATTCGTAGTCATGTCGTAATGTATGAAAGAGAAAGCAGCACAAGTCAGAGTTTCTTCTGCACAATCTGTACACCCTCTTACACAGTCACTGGATACAGCAGGTAATGCCACCTGTTAATCCAAACAAGTGGAAATAAATCTACTAAAAAACATGCACGTCAAATGGATTGTGAGATTATTGTATGTTTATGGCTTTCTGCTATCAGTTTGCAGAGAAAACTCTTGGCTCTCTCATGGTTTACTTGAAAAGACAAACTTGCTTGACAGACAGTGATGTCAGTTGTATATAATTCTTTTTCTGCTCTTGCTTAATTGGCTGGCTTTTGTTTCTCTTGGTCTTGCTGTTTTTAGTAGCCTTTTTCTTTGTGGTTGTTTATTCTTTTGCAATCAGTTTTGTTCAGTTAAAAAAATTATTATATGGGTATGTTTTAAACTTCAAATTTTCTTGATCTTATCCTGTTAAATTTTGTTTTAAAATTATTTGTTGAGCTACTTTCCCATCTACCAAGTTGTTGAGGACAATAGGTTCTCAAAATTCCATGCACTCTATTATTTAGAAATATATATTTTATACAATATTTAGAAATCATTATAACTTATGTTTAGGTTTTAGGTTTCCACTTTTTATTTGTCTCATATAGAAAGTTAGATTGTTTGGAGAAATGGGTTGTTGCATGTTTATTTCTAGTGGTATTATGTTAAACAAATGTCTAAGTTCTTTAAACTATTTAGTTTTTTTCACTTGTGAAATCTCTTTAGTCACTTCTTGGAATGAACTAAAATTATATAGTAGTCAACTCAAATCTTATGCAAAATTTCTCAATCATGGGCTTAAACTTGTAGAAGTGTACACTACTAGGTTTCAACTCAACAATCATTTCTATTGGCTCAAAGTAGAGACTGGAACTTTTAAGAAGTTGGTAGATATCATAGATTCAATCATTCAAGAGATCAAATAAAATCCATTAAACCTAAATTAAAAGACTCATTAAGTTATGTATGACATTTGTGGATCAAAATAAAATAAAATTCTATAATTAATAGTACATCCTAACGAGGGTTCAATATTTGTAAATAGCACCTTAACGTTCTCCCTTAGAAGTTCAATCCCTTTGCTAAGGATTTTTGTAAATCCGATCTCACATTCAATGAGATTCACTCAGAAATATAGATAACAAATAACAAAAGTCTAAATTTGGATAAAAATATTTATGATTTGTATAAATTCACATTGTACTTTACTAACCAATTCTTGCTTTAAGTTACAAAATTTATATTTTCCCATTATTAGGAAATAAAATAAATAAAGAAACTCTCAATTTTATTCCCAACAAATGAGATAAAAATTTGAAGACCAATTTACACTGTCATATATCTCTATTGAATGTCTCATATCAAATAATCTCCAAAGATCTCACAATTCAAATTTGCACTTTGCTTCTTGCAATAGAACTTAGAGGTGAGTGAATTGGATTCATGAAAAAATCAATAAAGTATGGATAGCATAGTCATAGTCTTGAGATAGATGAAATAAGATAGAGATTCTAAACACTATATTAAATTAAAATTATTATAATTGTTCATGTTAGTCATGCATAAATATCCCAAGTTTAGAAGCTTCTTCTTTTTCCAAGTTGTTTGGAAGAATAGTCTACCAAAATTTCCCCATGCTCAATTTTTAATGAGCTCATATTTCCTAAAAGATGAATAAGACTCTTAAAATATATTTCTAGAGTTTATAACTTTACCCCATGGCTTCCTCATGCAAAAAAATATTTTTTGGTCAACTAGCATTTCTTATTCTTACATAGAACAATATTAAACAAATGAGTAAGGCGTGCACTTGGCATATAGTTATAGGGTTAGTTCTTAGTCCTAGCTTGCCACTTTATAGTCAACTTGAGTCTTGTTTATAATTTCTCACATAGTTAGACTTATAAAAGCATAAATTGCTAAAAGGCTTCAATTTAAGGCTCATGCCTATTGTCTCAAGGTAAGAGAAAATGTATTTTCAAATTCATATTAATCATTTCATTGTAAGCATTGGATATATCAAATCAAATCAATTGAAATTAATCATTATAGACTGTTTGAGATACCAAAAATTTCTCTAATATTTTTTGGGTCAAAATAAATTAGTGTTGCTATAAATGAGGTATATTACCTAACTAGTTTCCCTATTAGACCTCCTATTCACAATTATTTATATAAGTTTACTTACGAAATTCTTAAGGTATTATCACTTTATGTCTCAATTCATAATATTAATACACATCATAATCTTTTGTTTTCTTATGTCTCATCTTGACCAATATAATCAAGAGATTCTTATTGTAATCCCAATCAATTATAATCCATGTACACATATTTTGAATTAAGCTCTTGGATTGGATAAATTTCTTTATGAATTATGTGAATCCCTAAACCTGCAATTGCACAAGAACAAAAAACAAATCAAGATGTTAGATCAAATGCAAAAAAGAATGAAGGATTCCCATGAAATCCATCTACTCAAACTTAAACTAGGAAAATGAAAGTAAATCCTAATTAAGTGAGCAAACTAATGATCCCATGGGGGAATTGGTGCCAATTGAAATGTTGAAATTGGCCCTTTCCCAACTCCTAAATTGCAATGTTGATGTGTAGATTGATCAAATCTCTCCAATGAGATTTGAGCATAACCTAGCAATGAAATTCTGAAATGATGAGTATGTGGAGTGATGTGCACAAAATTGGCTCTCAATGTTAAGAGAGTAACTTTGCATGAGATTGTGGATGATGAAAGAGGAGAAAAACCTCCAATTTATAGATTTGAATTTGGAAGAAAGGGCAAGATTTGGGAAATGTGGGACTAATTTTCACCCAATGGTTGAATGCCACTTGTCACCATGTGAATGGTTGATGGTTGTGCATATTTTGGCCAAAGTGTCAATAAATGCAATTAGGTGGAATTTGAATTTGAAGAAATGATATGTGAGAGGGAAAAATGAATGAAATAAATGCCACTTGGCTCAATGCACAAGGACATGTAAGAGGAGTGAATGCTTTGTTGGGAGTACCCATCCACTTGGAATTTTTGAATTCAAACTTGAGAGAATATTCACTTTTGATGCCATGTGAGGGAAAATAGAGATTTAATAAATGAATTAAATCTATTTTCATGTGCAAGTTGCATTATCTAGAGGATTTTAGTGATAGAGATTAACTTAATCAAGATTTTGATTAATTTAATGAGAGATTAGTTGATTTGACAATTTTGTCTCAAATTGATGAATTGATTTAAATCAGAATTGAGAGGAAATGATTAATTAAATAAATGATTTTGATTTATTTAACTAAGTGGAAAGATGTTAGATTAAATCAAATAAGGTTTAATTTATTTAATTTAATAAGAGGACTTTAGGGACTTTAGAGACTTTAATCAAATAAAATGATTTATTTAATTAAACAGAGAAATAAAGTTAATTAAATTAAATTGATTAATTTAATCAACAAAGGAGAAAGACTTAATCAAATAAATAATGATTTATTAAATTAAGAGACATAAGATGATGAAAAGCTGAGAGTATGATTTAGGAGGAAATGATGTTAGTAAATTAGGATCAAATGTGTCGAACCAAACTATACATTTTCCATGTCTACAAATTCTATACAAAAAAATGTACTTTATGGGCCAAGAATTTCTTAGTGTTTAAATTAGATATTTTAGTAACCAAACCATTAAGAAATACTATCAATAATAGAAATATTATGAATTTCATTAATAGGGAATGTGATCCAAATTACATTTGATCAATCAAAGTCCTACATAATTATATTGAATGCTTCAAATTATAGAATCTATAAATATCATACACTTTTTAATGTTTGGGATAACTTAAAATCTAATAGAATATAGGATTTACATAGATCTTCTTTGATTCAGTGTAAAATTGACCTAAGAAATCTTCCTAAGACCAAATTTGATGTAAGAGAGCTTCCCAACTCTCAAAACACTACAAGCACCAAGAGATAATTCCATAATTGAATTAAAATAATGCTAAAAATCAACAAGTGAAAAATTTTATTGCTCAAACTCTCCAGTATCACATGGGATTGTGACCAAATTGAAAAATATAATATTCACATCCCTATAAACTAATAGAAAAAATCTCAAATCAGCTTTAGAAATTTGATTCAAACAACAGGATCAATCACAGGTAAGCCTTCTTCAATCCCACTTCTTGTAACATCATTATTCTTCTACCTACAATCTTCTTTTGAAAATCAATGGCACAATGAACCTACAACCTTACAAAGTTATTTGCTATTGTATATCACCTCCAACCTACAACAACAATGTTTGCAACCTCTCACAGGAAAAGCTATGCCTACCTCCACTCACACCTAAATTCTAGAAAAATAAAATCAAACAAGAATGGTCAAGTCACCTCTTTTTTGCAGCCACTACTTCCTTCAATTCTGTAACTCCTATCCCACGCCCAACTTGGGAAAAGTAAATAAAATTCATAAAAATAAATATTAATCTCTCCAATGCATGTGCAAATCACACCCACAAAGAAAGTTAATCAATAGTCGGCACAATGATTCCCGACACCTCACAAATAGGAATCCATTTTGAAAATTTCTCTGCTAGCATAATATGAGCTTCCAAATTTTTCTTGTAGCTACTAAGGAATGCTAAATTAACTACAAAAATTTGTAACTCCCAAGAAAACCCATGCCCTTAGTTGCCTTTTTTCCATTTCAAAACATTAAAAATACATTCTAGCACTATCTTCCACTACATCATTTGCACCATATATTAGCCTAGTTATTTAAAATCTGATTTTTGGACTAAGATAATCAATTTATTTCATAAAATATTATTCAAACCATGCCAACATAAAAAAAATTAATATTTTTGGTTGATGCAAGATTTTCTATAGCCATAAATACTCCTGTATCAGACACCCATGGTGAAAAAAAATTCATGAGTTCAACTCATGAACATTTATAGATATCGTGCTTACCCTAAACCCATTTGTTTACCTTATCTACCTAAACATTTTTTTGAACTTGTCTCTATAATATGATGTCTCTCCCATCTTTCATTCTCCCTCTCTTTCCCCCTCTTTTCACATAATCCAATTGCCACCAATATGCACTATAAAATTTTGGAAAATCATAAACATTAATTTCTTTTTCTTCAATAAAATATTGAATCTCATGCATTACCTCTTTCTCTGTTATTGATGCAATAATTTGTTCATCATCAACCTTAGTTTTAACATTGTTCTCCTCTTTCTCCTTGCATTTTAAAAGATAAATTTTAGTTGCAATCTCTTTGTCCTCAACAATCACATCAATGTTAACAATATAATCAAAAGATTCATCTTTCCCATCCTACAATAAAGTATAAGTCATAAGATCTTCATTTGCAACAATCTCTTCATCAAATAATTCAGCTTATATTTTCTCATTTGCTTCCACACTTTCAACTATAGCACCTTCATATACCAATGCATTCATTTTTGAAATATCTTCTTCTACACTAATCTTATCATTCTCAAATAAATCAGCTTTAACAAAATTTTCACAAAAAATAGATTTTACCTCTTCTTCCTCCACTACAACTTTCACTCTACCTATATTGAATGCAACAAATACTACTGCAACTTGCAGTATAAAATCATAATCTTCATCCTCATCTTCTTTCAATATTTGTTTGAATCCATTAACCACACATTTTCCAGTGGAAATACATACCTTTCCTTCTTCTTTATTCAAAGACTTCAACTTGTGCTTGATTCCATCCTTCATCAAGGAGTATGTGTTGGCGTACCCATTGTGTACTGCTTTCCTGTCAAACTACCAAGGTCTTCCGAATAACAAGTGAAAAACATCTATAGACATTATATCACACAAAAATTCATCATGATAATCACCAATCTTAAATCTTACCAAACATTGTTCATTCACCAAAACTTTATGGTCATCCTGTAACCAAGCAATATTGTATAGATGCAGGTGCCTTCTCCTTTCCAACTACAACTTATTCACCATTTCTTTAGAAACAAGATTTTCAGTACTAACACCATCGATAATCATATTACATACTTTACCTTCACACTTACATCTTGTTCGAAACAATCTTTTCCATTGACCTGGTTCATTTCCCTTGTTCATCAGGGCTCTTCTAGTGACTAGTACTTCTCCTCTTTCTACTTCTTTGGAATGTGACGAATTCGCATCTTCCTCATTCACATTTTTTTCCCTTGCATTATTTTCAATCCTTCTATTGATTATTTCTTGATATGAGGGTAATCATAAGCTTGATGTCCCTCTTCTCCACAACGGAAACAAGTTCCTTGAAATAATCCTCTTCCAAATCCTCTACCTAATCTTCTTCTTCCTCTAAAATTTTGATCATAGGACTTGTTTGAAATCTCAATCCTTTCATATTTATTGTCCTTAGTGTCTTTAATCTGTTGTTCATCCTCATTTTTCTATACATAGGCTCCACCCTTTCCTTTTTGTTTATTCTCAAATTTTCTATTCAACTTTTCCTCAACTTTCAAAGCAAATTAATAAGCTTCTTCTAAATTAAAAATTCTTACCAAACTTAGTTATTCTTGAATGATTGGATTCAATCCATTGATTTAAATTTCTATCTTCTCCTTCTTGGCTTCTGAATATCTTGTTCTAATCAAGGTTTTATGGAATTCTTCAGTATATTCTTTCACAATTTTTTCCTTGTCTCAGACTCTACATTTTCTTGAATAGCGCAAGTTCATAAGCCATAGGAATAAATTGCCTCTTCAAATTCTCCACCATTCTATCCCACTTGATGATCTTCTCCTTTTCTCCCCTACCTCTTTCATCTGTATTTCTTTCCACCAAATACTTGCATGTCCTTTCAACTTTATCTTTGCAAATATTGCTCTTTCCGGGTCTTTAATTTATTTGAATTAGAAGAATTCTTCCATGTTATTTATCTATTCTATGATCTTCTTTGGATTCAATATTCCATTAAATGTTGAGACCTCCATATTTGGTATTTTTCCAATCTTGGAAATGGCTCTAAGCAATCTGATTTCTTTAGGATCTATTTCATCCTATGCTTCTTCTTTGAATGTGTCCTCATTTGTAGTTTCATATTCACTTTCATCTCTTTCCCTATGTTCAACTCTTCTGCATAACTCTTCCTGCAATGCCTCTACTTTCCTTCTAAGGGCTCTAAAATCATCCGTACCAAGATGGTATCTACCTCCACCTCTAGCATGATGGGCTACTCTAGGATGCATTTTCTCAACACCCACAACTCATAGGTCCTATTACAAACTGCCTCCCTTTGACGCTCTTCCTACAAACTTAGGAACTCCTACTCTAATACCACTGATGTAAGAGATCTTACCAAATATAAACACACTACAAGAACATAAGAGATAATTCTAGAATTGAATTAAAATAATGCCCAAAAACAACAAGTATGAGAATTTTTATTGCTCAAAGTCTCTTGTATCGCATGGGATTATGACCAAATTGAAAATATAATATTTACAACCCTTTGGACTGATGGAAAACATCTCAAATCAGATTTAGAAGTATAATACAAGCAACAAGATCAATCATAGGTAAGCCTTCTTCAATCCCAATTCTTCTTGTAACATCATTCTTCTTCTACTTGCAATCTTCTTTTAAAAATCAATGGCACAATGTACCTATAGCCTTCCAAAGTTATTTGATTTTGTATATTACCCCCAACCTACAAAAACAATGTATGTAACCTCTCCCAAGAAAAGGTACACCTACCTCCACTCATACCAAAATTTTGGAAAAATAAAATCAAACAAGAATGATCAAATCACCTCTTTCTTGTGGCCACTACTTCTTTCAATTTTGTAACTCATATCCCACACCCAACCTAAGAAAAGAAAATAAAATTCATAAAAATAAAATAGTAATCTCTCCAATGCATGTTCAAATCACTCCCAAGAAGAAAGGTCATCAATAGATGACACAATGATTCTTTACTCCTCACAAATAGGAGTCCATATTGAAAATTGCTCTGCCAGCATAACATGGGCATCCAATTTTTTCTTGAAAATGTTGAAGAATGTTAAATGACATGAAATTTTTTTAACACCCAAGAAAACCCACACCTAAGTTGCATTTTTCCATTTTAAACATTAAAAATGCATTCCAACACTATCTCCCACTACATCATTTGCACCATAAATTAGTCCAATTATTAAAAATATGATTTTTGGACTAAGATAATCAATTTATTTGATGAAACATTATTCAAACAATTCCAACATCAAAAATTTAATCTTTTTGATTGGTGCAAGATTTCTTGCAACCATGGATGCTCTTGCATAAAAAAATGCTAAGAATAGTTTAGATAATTGATTTATCCATAAAAAGAAGTATGTACACACATCACAATAATTATATCCCATTCATCAATTGTGAAAATATAAGAAAAAGGATTATATTTATAGGAAATACAACTAGGGAAGTAAGATTAGGATGAAAACTTGTTAGAAACATACGGAAGTGTAACACCTAGTATTAAATAATAAATAATATGCAAATACATTAAATAAATTTCAACCTAAGTAAGCTTAACCTAAGGTGAATAAAACCATGAGAGATATGTAGTAAATGCATAAATACACCAACAACTTCCTTAAGCATAACTTAGGTGGGTAAATATAGTGATTGTTTCCTTACATTAATAAAATCTTATAATTTTGCATTGTGCTACAAAGTTTCATCTTATCACAAGAAAAGCATAGCCTACAAAATATCCAGGAGAGCATAGACTATCCATTTTAAATCTAATGGGATCCTATAATTTCTTCTATTAATTTTTTCCAGAGGCTCTTAAAGAAGAATGTCCATTTATTTTTCTATATCAATACCCATAAAGTATTGTAAAATTCCTAAATTTTTATTATCATACCATCTTGGAGCTGACCTAATAAAGGTTTTGAGTTGTTGTGGAGGATATATATAAAATATCAAATTCATTATTGAAGATGAGTATTGATAGCAAAGAGAGAAGAGAAGAATGAAAAAGACTAAGTGTCCAAAATTAGTGTGAAGATATAATTGTGCAAAATAGTGACTACAACTTCAACATGTGCTAGATGCTTCTTCAAAGAAGTTCGTAACCGGTTTTCTTAGTCTAATTTTTTATGTATCCTGCTATGAGACAATGAGTCTTATTAGGTCCATTCTATCTTGTTGTAAGGTTGTATACCTTAGTTAGCAAGTCCATAGACAATGAGCCTTAAAACATTGTAAAAAATTTTAAGCAATGATCTTTCATATTTTAAGTTAACTCTCACTATGGTTTTTCCATCATTGGGTTTTCCATGTAAAAATCTTGGTGTTATAGTGTGGTGGATGAGTTACTTTATGTTGTTCTTTCAATTCATGTGATGCGATGTGTTATCTACATATGAGAATATTTTAATTTTAATATAAGCTAATTCATTTCCCCCTCTCAGCTTTTATTTGTGTTCAACAATTGGTATTAGAGCCAAGTGCCTTGAGAAGCTTATCAACTAAGGTTGATCCAATTTTTGTGGATTTTTACAAGTCAAAAGGTTTATTTAATTTTGTTCTCATCAAAAAACCAAATTTGAGATTAAAAAAAAGTGATCTAGAGTGATTCAAAAAAAATCAATTGCAAATTTAGCAAAGGAGTGATTGCAAAAGAATTTCATCACTCATTCTAGAGGAAGAAACCAATCCATGACATAATTTATTTGTAATTTCAAAGGATTGATTATGTTGACATAATCAAGTGAACAAATATGAAATCCTAAGGTGAATTGAAGAATTATAAATTAATTTCATGCAATTTGATTTGAATTGAACATAAATGCAATCATCTTTATAATCTATTGAATACACTCATGGAAATTAAATGTAACCTAAAATTGAGAAACCTTATTTTTTAAGAAAATGTAACTAATATTAAGCATTAATTATATAGTTAGGTAATTGTTTAAGTTTCTCCCCTATATATATGTAGTGTAGGAAAAAGTATCCTTTTCACACTTAATTTGGGAATAAATAATTGATAATAAAATGAGCTTAATGATGCCTTAATTTAGTGTTGTAATATATATTTTACATATTCACATTAATTTTAGGGCCCTTTTAATTAAAATGGACTTAATTTTGTCTTATTTTTGGTGTTGTAAGGTGTAACTTTACACTTTCACACTAATCTAGGGCTTCATTAATTAATTGAGGTTAATTTTCCTTAATTAGTCCCTTTAATTCAAATCCAAGCCTAATTAATTATATTTTCTGAGGGATAACACCCGAAATCCACAAATGCCATAACATAATGTTTAACATTGAGCAATGTGTGTCCTAGGTAAGTGACCTAGGACCCATTCACCATAGGGAAAATGGGTCCTCACTGAGGCCTAGGACCTAAATTCAAACTATGTTTTTGGCAATCTTTTAATGATTTCAAATGTTTATTCAAATGTCATCTTGTGATATTTTAATTTCGAGAATTAATCTTAAGATATGTATAAATAAGAGGACATTTCACTATGTTTCACCTAGAAATTTTGATTCAATCATCCTAAGATCTCACAAGAGCATTATCAAGAGAATTCAAGAGCATTTTTAAGGCATCCAAGAGAAGAATTATTGAAGATTATTGCAGCAATCAATATTCCATTATCATTTCAAAGATTTATTGCATCATGCATGTTGTTTGAGCTAATATGGTGATGCAGTGTTCAAGATCCATTCAAGCATTCAAAGACATTGTTTCAAATAAAATTTCATGATCAAGATCCACATCCATTGAAGACAATTCATGTAAGTTGCAGATCTAAAATCTAAGGTTCAAACAAGGGTTTGGTGAGTTGTGACATTGCTTGTTCATTCATCATTTCCTTCATGCTATTTTATTTCATTACAAAGTTTAAATACTCAAATGGGGTTTGACCAAGGAAAACCCCCTATCACCAAAAACAACATTTTTCTCCTCTTGTGTTTGTGTTTGCAAAATTTGGGCCGAAGATCCTTTGAAGAGAAAAAATGAAGAAAGTTGCAAAGTTGCAAGGAAATTTGTCATTTCATGGAAAATATTTTATAGGATTTATTTTTAGTTGTCTGATGATGAAGATTGGGAATTTGGGAGTTTAGACACAACAAAATAGAACCCAAAAAGGATATTTGCAAATCCCTAGCTAGGACCCATTCACCATAGGGTGAATGAGTCCTTAGTGAGCTTTAAAAAGTGACTTTTGGTGATTGGTACACATTATTCTCCCCTTTCTAGATCTACCTTTTGATTACTATTTCCATAAGTTCTAAGTACAGTCTTGTTGGTAGATGGTCAACACTCCCCTCGGGATTCATGACATAGACTAGCTGCCTCCTGTGGATCTGTTAACTCTGGCAGTTCTATCGGGCATTAACAGGTCGATATTTTGCTGCAATGACAATTGTGGGGCCAACAATAGGTATAAGAGCCAAAGGTGTCCGGTTCAAATCCCCTCATGTAACACTGAGGGCGAGTTTGCTGGCAGATGGTTAGCACTCCTCTTAGGATTCCCGACATGGACTAACCGCCTCCCATGGATCTGTTAACTTTGTCAGTTGTATCGGGCATTAACAAGTCTATCTTTTGGTGCGACGATAGCTGTGGGGAAAACAAGTCTTTCATTTGCATTTTATAGCTTGCATTTTAGAGTTTATTTGATGATTGTAATCTTTCTCCCCAAAGTGTTATTTGAATCACACCCCCATCCTTGCATAAAGGATAAATTTGTTGATTCATACCTTGATTTTACTAACCTTTTTGGTTGTTAGTCATCTCATTGCTTGGATCTCATTTCTTGAACAAAACTGTGGAAAATAGGGTTATTTTCCTACCATATTTGGCTCACCCTGCATTTAACCACCTTTTTTTTCATCGTTTCATTGTGGTGAACCCAAGTTTTATCATCACATTTTCTGATTTTGGAGTCCTATTTCACCCTAGATTTAGATTTGGCATTCATTTGCATTTCATTGCATTGAATTGAGTCTCATTTAGGGTGTTTAATTTTTATTTAACTTTGCATTTCATTTAGGATTTTTAGGATTACATATTTGCATTCTTTAAATCTAAAAAATATAAAAAAATCTGTCATTTTGCATATCATTTACATAGCATTACATCATATTCATTTTCATTTTTATTTTAAAAAAAATTGCATATCAAATTAGGTTTTCTAGGTTGTCATTTTATCACATTTTGCACTTGCATTCAACATTAAATTCACAGAAAAATCAAACTGTAACTTTCTAATCAGATCAAAATCTAGAAATCACTGAAATTAACTCAAAAATATGTAATTTTTTTTAAAAAAACCCTCATCTAGGACACATTCACCCTAGGGCGGATGAGTTCCTGATTAAGGTCATTTCCTAATTTTCGAGGCATTAAAACATTCATTTTTTCATTTTTGTTTTTTGTTCTTAGATCTTTGTTTCTATTTGCAAAATCTTTGTTTCTTCAATTTGGTCATATTTGGCTTAATTTGATAAAATTAGTGCATTGTGTGATTTTAAAATTGCATTTTCAAGACACTATTTCAAGTTTTTGCATAGTGTAATAAGAAAATTACCTTGTTTTAAATCTAAGAATGGAAAAGTGTTTAAGCAATGTGTGGAAGTCCTTGTTCTCCTTTGTGGATGTTTCAACTTGTGTTTTTGGAAATTATCCTAATACAATTGACCCTAACCATGCTCAATCAAATCCTAATGAGTTTCCTTGTGAAGTTGACATCATTGGAGAATATGATGCTAGCATGCATGAGTTCATAAACAATTACCTTAACAATCTTAAGAATAATGCATCATTTTATCCTTCCATGAAACAACCAACAAAACTTGAGATGTTTGGTCTTTTATATCCTGAAATTGAGTCACAAACTAAACCTAAAACTCCAACAAGGAGTGAACCTAGCTCCTCTAATCAAGTGCATACCTATTCATCTTATGTTAACAAAGTGACCAACACACCCATCAACTTAGAAGATACTTACGACCAAGGCTTTAAGATTTTAACTAAACAAGGATGTGACATAACTAATGCTTGAATGAAATTCAAAAACTTTTAGAGTAACTTGCTATTGAAGAAACCAAAGAATTAGGATATCAAGATCATCATCCTGACAAAAATGTCATCCATCCTAAGGAACAACCAATGTCTCACAAGGATGATAAAGGAATCTTAGGCCCTCATCCTCAAAATCTATCTCAACAAAGTGGCGAATCAAACAAGAAACACAAACCTTACAAACTCAAAAAATTGACATTCCTACATACTAAAAATAATAATTAAACAAACAATGGAAGAACTTCTTAATATAGGATGGCTTACATTACCACCTCCTAGCAAAAGAAGTAAACCTAAGAAAAACATGAATTATTGTGCATATCATAGAACCCTTGGGAACCTTACTGATGAGTGTTGTGCCTTAAGAGGGATCCTTGAGAAATTTGAAATAATTGCTTAATGCATGCATTTTTCTCCTTGCCATGTAATAGTTGTAGGATCATACCATCCTCACTATTACATGTTTTACATTCATTGCAAATCATTCTCTTTATCACAAGGAGCTAATTCTCATCACTTATATTGGCTCATCCTTGTCCTACACTTAGTGGGGGCATGGGGTTAGATAGCCTTGTCCTAGTTTCGACACTTGATGTTGTCCCTTTGGCTATTTTTTCACCTTCCACATATACTGAACAAGATTGGGATGCGAACAACCTTCTATAGGTTGACTTGCATGCACCTTACTAGTCTTTTGCATTGTTTTCTTTTGCATGTTTCTTTGTGTGGTTGCATGTGCATAATGTGATCCTCCACACTATTTTGTTTGATGTATCTCTCTTTTTTTGTGGATTCCTCTATTTGTACCTACATTCCTCTATTTGTCGTAAACATTTTATCCTTTTTTTCACTTGTCTTGTGTTTTCCTTTTGGGGGTGACGCAAGGTGTCGAGACATTTAGGTCTCTTCCATGTTGACCTAAAAGATTTTTCTTTGTTTTTGATCTCTTTGTGTCATCCTTCTAGTTCTATGAGTATTTGGGGAATGATCACATTTTCGAGCTCTATAACAACATTGTAGCAAAGGTTAACTGACCCTGAATTTGTAGATCCCTTATGTATTTTTGGGGGAATCCCCTCCTTGCTTTTCATGATGTAGCTTCATTTCAGAAACACATGACTTGGCATAGGTCTTTCTGAGTAAGCTCTCATGTCTTAGGATTGATCATTGGCTACTTTAAAGTAATTTCTCACAACAATGGGTGTTAGCAATTGCTTTAAAGTGAATATCCATTGATAATATCTTTCGACATTTCTCTCATGTTTCATGGTGCAATTTATTTTCTTGTGATGCATCCTTTTCTTGGTGGTGTCATTGGTTTGATGTCCTCCAAAGTGTGATATTTAATAGCATAAATTTCCTCACTGGTGATGTGCACACTGCATTCCCTAGTTTTGAATATTTTACTCTTGGCTTGTCCCTCTTGGGGAAATTAGAATATGTTCCCTAAGAAGAGACCTTACACAAACTAAAGAAAATCCTTTGAGCAAAAATTTACTTGCATTATTATTCAAAAGTGTTTATATAATAAAAAATTAACCTTATGAAACGAACCCTATTCAACACCTAGCATACACCTTAGCCTATGGAAACGACATTCATAAGTGTTTAGCATAACACAACTTGAAATTTAAGGCAAAATTCACCTAACATACACAGTTGCTGCTTGTGGAGCCTTTCCTTTGGTTCCTTATTGAAGTTTTAGGAGGATAACTCTAATATGTGTAGGAACCTAATGTCCTCTCATTTCCACCTTTGGGAGACTCACCTAGTGGAAAACCTGAAGTTCTTCTACCTTGGAGTGAGCAAAAAATAGAAAGCTTAGATGTGTTTTGCGTTGATCGGGCAGTCTAGGCTTGATCTTCCTAGGCTTTGATGTTGTATGATTGTGTATCTTTTTCATTGTTGCATACATAAGTGTCTTGAATGTCTACTTTAGTGTGATTTTGACATGGGGTCATCCTCTCACTAAAGTGGGGGCTAAATGTAGTGTAGGGAGAAGTATCCCTTTTTTCACACTTAATTTGGGAATAAATAATTGATAATAAAATGATCTTAATGATGCCTTAATTTAATGTTGTAATATGTATTTTACATAATCACATTAAGTTTAAGGCCCTTTTAATTAAAATGGACTTAATTGTGCCTTACTTTTGGTGTTGTAAGGTGTACCTTTACACTTACACACCAATCTAGGGCTTCATTAATTAATTGAGGTTAATTTTCCTTATTGGTCCCTTTAATTCAAATCTAAGCCTAATTAATTGTATTTTCCGAGGGATAAAACCCGACATTCATAAATTCCATAACATAATGATTAACATTGAGCAATGTGTCCTAGGTAAGTGACCTAGGACCCATTCACCATAGGGAAAATGTGCCCTCACTTAGGCCTAGGACCTAAATTCAAACTATGTCTTTGGTGGTCTTTTAATGGTTTCAAATGTGCATTTAGATGTCGGCTTGTGATATCTAAATTTTGAGAGATATGTATAAATAAGAGGTTATTTCACTATGTTTCACTTGAAATTTTGATTCAAGCATCCTAATATTTCACAAGAGCATTATTAAGAGAATTCGAGAGCATTTTCAAGGCATTCAAGAGTAGAATTATTGAAGATTATTGCAATAATCAACATTCCATTATCATATCAAAGATTTCTTGCATCATGCATGTTGTTTGAGCTAATATGGTGATGTAGTGTTCAAGATCCATTTAAGCATTCAAAGGCATTGTTTCAAATCAAGTTTCATGATCAAGATCCACTTCCATTGAAGCAAATTCATGCAACTTGTAGATCTACAATCCAAGGTTCAAACAAGGGTTTGGTGAGTTATGACATTTCTTGTTCATTCATCATTTCCTTTATGCTATTTAATTTCAATAAAAATTTTAAATAATCGAACGGGGTTTGACCAAGGCGAACCCCCCATCACCCAAAACAACATTTTTCTCCTATTGTGTTTGTGTTTGCAAATTTTAGGTGGAAGATCCTTTAAAGAGAAAATTTGAAGAAATTTGAAAAGTGTTTAAATTTGCAAGAAAATTTATCATTTCATGGAAACTCTTCTATAGGATTTATTTATGGTTGTCCGACAATGAAAGTCAGGAATCTGGGAGTGTAGACACAACATAATAGAACCTAGAAAGGATTTTTGCAGAGGCCTAGACATGACCCATTCACCATAGGGTGAATGATTCGTCAATGAGCTTCAAAAAGTGACTTTTGGTGAATATTACACATTATTCTCCCCTTTCTAGATCTGTCTTTTGATTACTATTTCCATTAGTTTTAAGTATAGTCTTTCATTTGCATTTTATAGCTTGTATTTTGGAGTTTATTTGATGATTGTAATCTTTCTCCCCAAAGTGTTGTTTGACTCACACCCCCATCCTTGCATAAAAGATAAGTTTTATGACTCATACATTGATTTGACTCACCTTTTTGGTTAGTAATTTCATTGCTTGGATCTCATTTCTTGAATGAAATAGTGGAAAATAGGGTTATTTACTTACCATATTTGGCTCACCCCGCATTTAACACCATTTTTTTCATTGTTTCAATATAAAATGTTAAATGAGCTAAATACATGAGGTTCAAGTTAAAATAAATCTCCCTACCCTCACAAATTATACCAAATTATGACATAATCTCAGATACCAACTTAGTGAATTTCAACATGGAGGATTCACATCAAATAATTAAAGCTAATACCACTGCTCCATGGGTGAAGAATATTGCATTGAAAGGCTTACATAAGGCCACAAAAAATTTCGTATTCTTGGAAATCCTCAAAATAATGTTGGAATGCATCCATTAGTATGATGGAAAAAAGAGACAAGGTATTAGTGAAGGGTATATGAAGATTTCATTGTAGAGAGTATCTGTAGAATATTTGACATCCCCTTCTATCCAACAATACTTCTAGCATGACATGCACAATCTATGATGTAGAGTGGGAAGGGAAGGCAACACTTGTTTTGAAGCTTCTCTCAAATACTCTAGGTGAACTCACCTATTTCACTATTCACCTCACAAGGCAACCTTGTCACCCAACTAGGCTCTCATACCCAAACACAACCAGAAATGACCAGAAGACTTGGGGATAGTTTGGAAACCTTCAAAATTACCAAACATGACCCTACAACTTGACTTTGCACTTGAAACCCCTCATTCATCCATCGCTCCAATGCTGACCCAGGCACTCTTATAGCCCTATCCAATTGGGACAGTCGTAATAAAAGCTTGCTAAATGAGGAAACCAGAAAAAAGAACCTGATTTCATAAACTTTATACAAACCCCTACAAGTCCTCAAAATCATAAGACATGACACCAAAAGAAAAATCCATAATGGACTGCTTTTCAACGCTACAAGGAGGCCTAATCTATTTGTTTAATGAAGAAACTTGAGTACCTTGGCACACCCCAACACCCCTAAGCCACAAAAAAGGCTAATTAAGGCTTGAAAAAACCTATTTCACAATCCCCAAGCATTAATTTTACAAAAAATTCCATAACCTTGTAAAAATCAAAGTTTTACTCACAACTCTAGGCCTATCACATAGAGATGCCAGGCCTAAAAACTCAAAGAACTCTCCCCAAACTCCATGTTTCCTCCTGAAACCACTTGAAACATGTCAAAAAATCTGAGACCCCTCATTCCACAAAGAAATTAGATTTCTTTGTGGTGGAATGAGAAATTACAAGAATTTTTGAGACCAAACCTTGGTTTGGTAGGGTTTCAGACCCACTTCCAGTAAAATTGGTGTATCTTCCTCAATCCTTGATGAAATCATGCCAAAACACCACCAAAAGAAAGGTGATTCTTCCCTCTAAAAATACATGTATGTGTGGATCCTGTACAATAATGTTACTGGCTGTACCAAGCAGGATATTAGAGGAAAACACAGAAAAACAAGAAAAATAGAGTTTATTTTGTATTTCAATCTTCCAAAATCCCTTCAACAACCTTGCTTCAACCTAAAGGAGGCCTTTTAAGCTTGCTCCTACTCCTCCCAACGTCCCTTAATTGATTTTTGAATTAGGGAATCGTTGGAGGCCTAATCACAATTCATTTTGATAGGTTTTCAAAGTTGTTGAGCAACTTTTGACAACTTAAGATAAATTTCACTTGAAATGCCTCAAGTGACTCCATTAAATGCAAAAAGATCCTAAAAACACCTATCATGTTTAAAGACACCAAACTACACCATTTCAAATGCTTGATTGAATCATGGCCACTTTTTCCTTTCTTAGGCCTAGATGCACCAAGTTTACAATTGTGAAATGAAACCTTTGATAAACTACTTCAAAACATTCCAAATGGTCCATTGTTTCTTATTACATCAAGAATCCTCAAAAACATGATGATAACAAACAAAAATATTGGTGGCCTCATGGAGGCATGAGAACCCCTAGGTGCCCTTGCACCATACACCCGAGGTCGAAAGCATCTCAAATTCCACCTAAGACCAGTTGTTGCAGGGAAGATCCATGAGATTTGATGGTTTCTTCATTCATCCAGGTTGCATCTTCTGGTGGTAGACCCTGCCATTTAACTAGATATTCATTATATACCTTATTTCTTGTCCTATTTACCTCTTTGGTGTCTAGGATTACTTCAAGTTTCAAAGGTTCTGCTAGTGGAAGGTCCTGCACCCAATCTTCATCAGCTTCCACACCTGTACCTACATCCAAAGATCCCTTAAAGGGGTACAAGTCATCAACATTAAATATGGGAAAGATAGCCACTCCAGGAGGGAGTGATATCTCAGAGTAATTTTGCCCAAATTTGTGAATGATCTTGCAAGGTCCTATCTTCTTCATTTGGAGCTTGGTGTATCTAACCTTAGGTAACCTTTCTTTCTTCAAATATGCAAAAACCAGATCTCCCACCTTGTATTGGACATTCCTCCTCTTCAAATATGCTTTCTCCTTGTATTTTTCCATACTTTTCTTGAGATTCTATTTCACTTGCTCATGGATATCCCTCATTGATATTGAAAAAACCTCTCCTTTTTCACTTTTCCTCTCCATTCCCCTCAAGTCTCTCAACTCAAAAATACCCCTTGGGCTCATTCCATACACCACCTCAAAGGGATTCTTTCCTATACTCCTATTTATAGAGTTATTGTATGCATACTCAGCTTGGAGCAACACTAAATTCCATTGTAGACCATGTTCTTTTGTCAAACACCTCAGTAGGTTACCAAGTGATTTGTTTACCACCTTTGTTTTCCCATTCATTTGAGGATGATAGGAAAAACTATATGCCAAATTTGTGCCTAACTTCTTCCACAAGATCCTCCAAAAGTGACCTATGAACTTGGCATCCCTGTCTAATACAATATTCAAAGGAAGACCATGGATTCTCACAAAATATTTGAAAAATAGCCCTGCAATGTTAGAACCATCACTAGTGCATTTACAAGGGATAAAGTGTGTCATTTTACTAGATCTATCTACCACTACAAAAACACTGTCAACTCCCCTTTGCGTCTTAGGCAGTCCTAAGACAAAATCCATGCTTATGATCTCCCAAGGTCTATTGCGTATTGGTAGTGGTTGATAGAGCCCTGAATTTGAGGTATTTCCTTTTTCTCTTTGACATATGGTGCAATTCTCCACAAACTTCCTCACATCCACCTGTATTCTAGGCCAAAAATAGTTTCTAACCTGCTCCAAGGTTTTATCAAGTCCAAAATTCCCCCCAAGACTCCCACTATGATTTTCTCTTATCAAATTCTCTCTCATAGAATACTTGGGAATGCACAATTGAGATCCTTTGAAAAATAAACCATCTTGAAAAACATAATTAGCATATTCATTGTGAAAAGCAGCTGAAAAATGAGAGCAAGTATCAAAAGAATCCTTGAAATCCTCATCTTCCTTGTACATACCTTTGAGAGCTTCTATGCCCACACTTTGTAATTGTACTTCTTGAACCATCATGAACCTTCTACTAAGGGCATTTGCAACTTTATTTGCTTGTCCTTTCTTGTGTTTGATGGAGAAGGTATATGCTTGTAGGTAGTCAAACCCAGTTCATGTGCCTTTGGTTCAACTTGTCATGTCCATTCAAGAAACCAAGTGCATGGTTATCAATAAACACAATAAAATACTTTGGCAATAAGTAATGTCTCCATTTCTTTAGAGCTTGAACCATAGCATAAAGTTCTAGATCATATGAAGAGTACTTCCTCTTTGCCTCAATTATTTTTTCACTAAAGAATGCAACCGATCTCCCTTCTTGGCTTAGGAAAACACCTATACCTTAGACACTTGCATCACATTCAATGGTAAATAATTTTTTAAAATCAGGTAAATCAAGGATAGGTTGTTGAGATACCTTTGTTTTCAAACTTTCAAACCCTTCATTTTCCTCTTTGATCCATAGAAACTTACTCCTCTTGTCTCCCTTGATTGTTTCTAGGATTGGTGTACATATGTGGCTAAAATTCCTTATGAATTTTCTGTAGAAGCTTGCAAGGCCATGGAAGCTCCTCACATCACTTATTGACTTGGGTGGTGGCCAATTGAGAATGGCCTCAACCTTTGATGGATCCATCTTCAAACTTCCCTTTGATACTACAAACCAAAGGTACACCAATTATTCCTTCATAAACTCAAATTTTTGCAAGTTGATCAAAAACATTTCTTCGTGCAACCTTCTTAAAACCTAGTTAAGGTGCTCCAAATTCTCTTCTTTGGACCTGTTAAACACAAGGATGTCATCTAAATAAACCACAAAAAAAATTCCAATAAAGGGTTTCAATACCTCATTCATTAACCTCATGAAGGTACTGGGTGCATTGGATAGACCAAAGGGCATCACCATCCACTCATAAAGACCTTCATTAGTCTTAAATGTTGTCTTCCACTCATTCACTTCTCTGATTCTGATTTGATGGTACCCACTCTTCAAATCAATCTTTGAAAAATAGCAATCCCCTCCTAGGTAGTCCATAAGATCTTGCATTCTTGGCATAGGAAGCCTATATCTTATGGTTATATTATTTATGGCTCTTGAGTCAGTACATAACCTCCATTTACCATCCTTCTTAGGAGCCAACATGGTAGGGACTACACAAGGGCTTAGAATCTCCCTAACTAGGCCTTTATCCAATAGCTCTTGAACTTGTTTTTTTATTTCTTCATTTTGGGCAAGAGTCATCTTATAGGAAGCCTTATTAGGAAATGTAGCACCTAGAATTAGGTCTATATGGTGACTGATATCCCTGATTGTAGGAAAGGAACTAGGTAGATCATCTACCAAAATGTCATTATATTTCTCCAACAAGGCTTGGACTTCACTAGGAATGGTTTCTCCCTTCTTTGTAGACAAAATTGACTTGCATTTTGGATTAAAAACCAAGGAAAACCATAGACCTCCCTCTTCCTTCAAGGTATTCAAAAAATCCTTCTCTCCTACCACCATGACACTAGACCCAAGTTTCTTATCTATACCCCCATTCGATAAGGGACTCATGGTGAAAGATTCCCAAGCTTTTGTTATCTTGTAAGTGTTTTTCTGACCATCATGTTGGGATTTCATATCATATTTCCAAGCTCGGCCTAGAATTATGTGCCAAGAATCCATGGGGATGACATCACAAAGTATTTTTTCCTTATAGTTCCCAATTTGGAATTCTATCCAATATTTTTCATTGACAAGCACCCGTTGACCTTTGTTCAACCAAGATACCCTATATAAAGTGGGATGCGGAGTTCTTTTCAATTTTAGTTTCTCAACCATTTCTAGGGATACTAGATTATTTGTGGAGCCTGAATCTACAATCACCTTGCATAACTTTCCATGGGATTTGCATGAGGTTCTGAACAAAGACTTCCTCTGAGGTGGTTCCTTAGCGCTTGGAACCTTGAGAAGTGTCCTCCTCATCATAAAAATTTATCCAAACTCAAGATCAACAGGTCTAGAAGGTGAATTCACACTTTGAGAATCTTCTTCTTGCACCAACTAGTTCCTCCTATCCCCGCCTTGAGAGCTTGAGGCTTGTTTCTCTAGACATTTGAAGGTCGGGTGTCCAAATTTATTGCAATTAAAGCACCTACCAGAAAAGGCATTGGAACCTCTTCGTGTTCCATTGTACCTTCCTCTTCCATTGTGTCTCCTACCCCTAAAACCACCTCTAGATTCTTGATTTGGTTATTGAATTCCACTTGATTCCCCTTGAGATTTTTGTGACTGATTTCTACCACCAAAATTGCGTCTTCCTCTAAAACTTATGCCTCTACCCCTTCCTTGCTTCTCTTGCTTCCTCCTCAACTTCTCTTCAACCCTACATGCCACTTGGAAACATTCTTCCATTGTCCTATGAATCACTAGGATGATCTCATCTTGTATTTCAAATATTAGGCCATTCATATACCTGGCCACTTTCTCCTTTTCATCCTCCACATGACCACACCTCATACTAAGTTTGTGAAATTCCTCAGTATAGGTGTCCACATCCATATATTTTTGTTTTAGATTTTGTATTCTTCTAAAGGTTTTTACTTCATGGTTTGAGGGAATGAATTGTGCATTCAACTTATTCACCATCCTATCCCAAGAGTTGATCAAGGAATTTCCCTCTTTCACCCTTTCTCCTTGGATGTAGTTCCACCAAGTTAATACAAACCCTTTCAACTTGGTCTTAGAAAACTTGACCTTCCTATTTCTACCACTTCCTTATACTCAAAGTAGTTGTTCAAAGCATCCACCTATTCCATCACTTCTTCAACATTCATCTTCCCCCATATGTTGGTATATCCATCTTCGCCTCAACAATCTCTCCTTTTATGGATTGCAAAGCACCAATGAGTCTCCTTTCCACTGGACCCATCTCCTCTACAAGTTGAGGCTCTTCATGTTCATCCTCTACCTCTTCCTCTAAGGTACCTTCTTCATCAATAGCCACTCTCCTTCTTTCTCTGGCTTCTAATGCTTCTACCTTCACTTTCAAGGCTTTCAACTCCTTTGTAACCACAAACCCACCTTTTGGAGGTATTATTCTTCACTTCCCAACTACTCACAATCTCTTGGCAACTTTCACAATCAGACTTGGCTCTAATACCACTCTCATGCAAATTGGGCAGTGAAGACAACACTTTTTTTGAAGCTTCTCTCGAATAATCTAGGTGAACTCACCTATTTCACTATTCAACTCACAAGGAAACCTTGTCATCTAACTAGGCTCTCATACCCAGACACAACCGGACATGACCAAAATACTTGGGGATAGTTTGGAGACCTTCAACATGACCAAACATGATCCTACAACTTGACTTTGCACTTGGAACCCCTCATTCATCCATCGCTCCAATGCTGACCCAGACACCCTTGTAGCCCTGTCCAACCAGGATAGTCATAATAAAATATTGCTAAATGAGGAAACCAGACAATATAACCTGGTTCCAAACACTTTATATAGACCCCTACAAGTCCTCAAAAGAATAAGACATGACACCAAAATAAAAATCCACAATGGACTGCTTTTCAACGCTACGAGGAGGCCTAATCTATTTGTTTAATGAATAAACCTAAGTACCTTGGAACACCCCAACACCCCTAATCCAAAAAAATGGTTCCTTAAGGATTTACAACACCTATTTCACAATACCCAAACATTACTTTTACAAAAACTTCCACAACCTTGTAAAAATCAGACTTTTACTCACAATTCTAGGCCTGTCGCATAGAGATGCAAGGCCTAAAAACTCAAAGAAATCTCCCCAAACTTCATGTTTCCTCCTAAAACCACTTGGAACATGTCAAAAACTCCTATACCCCTCATTACAGCAAGAAATTAGATCTTCTCCGTGGTGGAATGAGAAATTACAAGCATTTTTGAGACCAAACCTTGGTTTGGTAGGGTTTCAGACCCACTTCCATTAAAATTGGTGTATCTTCCTCAATTCTTGATGAAATCATGCCAAACCACCACCAAAATAAATATTCTTCCCTCTAACAATCCATGTATGTGTGGAGCCTTTACAATAACGTTACTGGCCATACCAAGCAGGATATTAGAGGAAAACGTAGAAAATCAGGAAAAACAAAGTTTATTTTGTATTTCAATCTTCCAAAATCCCTTCAACAACCTTGCCTCGACCCAAAGGAGGAATTTTAAGATTTTTTCTACTCCTCCCAATGTCCCTTAACTGATTTTTGAATTAGGGAACCGTTGGAGGTCTAATTACGATTCATTTTGATAGGTTGCCAAAGTTGTTGCGCAAATTTTGACAACTTAAGATACATTTCACTTGAAATGCCTCAAGTGACTCCATCTAAATGCAAACATATCCTAAACACACCCATCATGATAAAAGACACCAAACTACATCATTTCAAATGCTTGATTGCATCATGGCCACTTTTTCCATTCTTAGGCCTAAATGCACCAAGTTTACAATTGTGAAATGAAACCTATGACAAACTACTTCAAAACATTCCAAATGGTCCATTGAACCTTATTACATCAAGGATCCTCAAAAACATGATGAGAACAAAAAAAAAAAATCGGTTGCCTCATGGAGGCATGAGAACCCCTAGGTTCCCCTGCACCAATCTACACAATATTTTAGTGAACAAAAGGATAAGTGTAAGAGTTTCATGTGCATCAGTTGGATGGATGAGAATGAGAATCCTAAATCACTCTCCATATTGCCAAATAATCTATATAGTAGTGATTTCAAGAATGAATTAGGATAAATCATAACCCTAATGGGAAAAGTGGTTTGATTACCAAGTGCCAACACCTTTGATTCATGGATTCATAAGTACATAAACATAATCATATATGGGGATGAGATGATCTATTGAGAACAAGCCATCAATGATTTTTTGCATGCCCAAATCACTAGTTTCAAGATAACAAAGAAGTTTTACATGACATATTTTATGGTATATGTATGTGCAGTAAGAACTATGTTTATTAGTTTGAAAAGGAACGTGGTCCTAGAGAATAAAAAAGGATATTATTTGGTTATTAGTTATATTATCCTTAATTGGAACATTGTGAATCAATCAAACACTACCATAGAGTTAATGATGCATTTTTCATGTAGATAATTAAAATATTGAAGGGGATAAAGCTAAGAGAATCTCTATAGATTCCCAACATGAAGTTCATATTAGGGTAAATTGGTATATATCTAATTTCCAAAATTTACTTATCTTAGAATGAAAGGGTTCACTAGAAAATATTACAAACTTCCAAGATATCCTACGAATAAAAGTGATATTGTTAGAAATTTCAAGATAGTTGGTTGAATCCCATGAGATTGCGGAGGCCAAACATAGATGCAAGGTAAAATTACCTATTCATGTTATTTGGTATGCATTCCATAACCTCAATAACACCAAGACATCTAAAGTATAATTAAGTTTGTTGAATTTGTAAGTATTTGATTTCTCAAGAGCCAACTATGACCTAGTAAGAAAATTAGAAAATTAGACTTCCAAATACAAGAAGCATAAGCCTCACATAGAGGACTATTAGGAATATATTTTTGATGATCATGAGGTTAGAAAGAGATCTCATCAAATGTAGAACTTAAGTAAGATGAAGAAAATTGGAACTCATACATTTCCATTACAAATAAGAAAGGATTATGAAAAGGTATTGCATCCTAGCTATGAGATGAATAAGGTGTTTGTGTTGGAAGTATGTATTATATTATCATTGATGTCATCATGTTGGTCCGGTACCTTGTATCGGTGTACAAATCAAGCTTATCCTATCCAATATTTGATCGGGTATCTTTGGTATTTTAGTCCTCATATTCTCTTTGGTAATCAGTATGATCTACGGTTTTGGGAAAATAATTATAATGGTTGGAAGCATGTATGTATGTATTCTTATATGTTCATTTATTTGGGTGATGTGTTGGAATCAGTTGTTTTGATTACATTTCAGTATTAAGTTAATCATGGCTGACATGATGTTGCATGACACGGGTGAATTAATTTTTCTTTTGATATGAAGTCAAAAAGTTATCATATGAGTTGCATTCAATCAGGCTGAGCTAATTAATGCATGTGAATATATCAGGTGTATATGCAAGATGGTTAGAAGATGAAATGTGTATGTAGAGTGTGTGTGGTGAATGCGAATGCGAATAAGAAGAGAAGAATAAGCGAAGTGTGGGAGCAAATGGTTGAAGATTAATTTGTTGTCATGCGAGCGAATACTTTGAGCATCAAAGGAACTAAATTTGCACTTGTGGTGTAACTTTATCAATTCAACTCTGGCGGTTAGCCAAATTTTGTTTATAAAATTTATGTAGGCAGTGAGCCTCCATGTTTGGACATTAATTCTTTGTAAGCAGTGATATTTTTGTATATGGAAGTGAGCCTCATTGTAATTGGTATTGATATAACTATATATATATTGTGAGCTAATCCTCATCATGGTTTTTCCCTCATTAGGTTCTGAACATAAAATATGGTTCTCTTGTGTTGTGGAATTTTATGGTTGATTATTGCTTTAATATGTTATGTGCTGCAACAAAGTTTTAATTAATTGTTCAATAAATTTGCGTGGATATTGATTCACCCCCCCACTAAGTATCTAGCTTATTCAACAATTGGTATCAAATATTTGGTTCCTCTGGAGAAGTCTAACAACTTGAGGGAGATCTTGTAGATTGAACAATGGATAAAGAAGAGCTCCAGACTACCCTTGAAGATCTTCACAAGGCCAAAATTGAAAATAGAGAACTGAAGGAAAATATTGATGAAGCAAATGAGTGTGTCAGAAAATTGAAAGAGCAGTTAAAGCAGTTCAAAGAAAGATACAAAGAAGTGAGTGAGGAATTGAAGCAAGAAAATGATGAGAATACCAGAATGAAATTGAAGATAGATGAAAAGAAAAGGGTTGAAGAATGCTTGAAAATAATGATACAAAGCAAGGTTGATGTTTTCTCTAAGCTTGAACTGGAAGTGATGAATCTAAAAGCAGAACTTGAGAAAGAAAAACTTTGTGAAGATGAATTTAAGACAAGCTCCGCCAAGCTTGATGAACAAATAGCAAGAAAAAAAACCTTATCAAGATAAAAGTGGCTTAGGCAATGAAGCTGGTGGAAAAATGTAGAACTTAAATCTTGTAATTAATCAAAAGACTCAAGAGAAAGGAAATAAAAAAGAAACTCCGGAAAGAAATCACCTATCAGACAACCAAATGCACAAAGGTACTTATCATTCAATGGCATATATTTTCATGTAATAAATTTGGTCATAAGCATCTGAGTGTAGGAGTAGGTCGAATCAATTTTCTGGTCCCTTCTCTTGACAATGTTACACATGCAAGAAGATAGGACATAAATCTACTGAATGTAGATCTTCGGTAAGGATGATTAATCAGGTAATGATGAATAGTTTCAAAGGAAAAAGGATGAATCAATCATTTGATGGATATTGCTATAGCTATAACATGCTTGTGCATAAAGCGAATCAATGCAGAACATTGATTAATGGAAATCAGACAAGACAAATAAATATTGTTTGTTACTATTGTAAGAAACTAGGACATATTTCAAAAGTTTGTAGAAGTAAAAAGGGAAAGCAGTCTACTCTGGTGGAAGAGAATAAACTAGTGGAAAATATTGATAAGGAAGAGGTTAGGTAGGAAATGAGTACAATATGGAAAAATAAAGAATGATTAGAGACTACTGATGCATTTGTACTCTCATCTGGTGTAGATGAATGGACTGTGGGAATTAGATCTAGCATGGTCTTCGAGGGAGCTTTATTAGAAAATAAATTAAATCCCCAGAACTACAACGTGTCAGGTGCTGGCACGTGGATATGTTGTGAGGAATGATAGGATAGAGGTAATGCAAAATAAAATGAAAGAAAAAATGTGAGTATGTTCTTTTGCAAAGTGAATTAGGGTTTCTTAGTGTTGAGTGAAAGAAAAGTTTGTCAGATTTTTGCAATTAATGTGAGTTAGGGGAAAATGATGAAGTATAAAGGAAAATTCACAAATCATTTTGATCATCGAATGCATTCAAAGGATTTTTATAGCGACTTGGAATTCTCTTGAAGTATTTTTGAAGCAATTTGAAGACCTTTGGAGAAAACATTGTGGAAATTCAAAAGAAGGTGACACAAGTTTCCCCATCTCGCGACTGCAAAGGAAGGTAATAGAAGAATTTTCTTGTTGAATTTTAAGATCTATTAGAAATTTCTAACAGAGGATCGAGTGGGAATATCCCTCTAAATTTGAAATGAGTCGAGATGGATGAATTTGACCATCAAAAAATAAAGAAGATGGAATTAGGGTTGGAACCGAGCGACTTATAGAACGTACAAACCCTAGGTTTGGATTTATGGGGAGAATTCCCTTGGTTTGCTGATAAAGAATTTATCTTGTTCCTTCTGAGAAAATTCAAGGATGGAAACATTATGTTGGATAATCCTATCCTATTTCGAAGGAATCGATTGAAGAACTTCCTGGACAAAAACTATAAAATACAAGGAAGTAGAAGAAGTGACAGGAGTTGAAAAAGATCCCCAAGCACTATTGATCGATATTATTATTGATTCCTTGGTTAGGTATGTTTCATATGAAATTTCATATTAAATTTATGTTAGAAATCAGGTAATTTCTACTTCGGCCATTGCAGTGTATTTGGCGCATATGATGACAAAATAGAAAAAGCAATTTGATCTTTGTAAGCTAACTCTTGAAAATATCACCGAGAACATACAAATGTGACTAGGAGATGGATACCCATTATGTTTTGGGTCCTTGCTTACATGTTTGGTACTTTATTTTCTGAAATTGCTACTAGGAAAGAAAGATGTTGAGTGGGAATCTTGGATTCTTGTTGCAAGACAGATATGCAGACACTTGGAAAGTTTAGAGGATAAAGAAAATGCGTGTAAATTTTTTTTCTTATCATTGCAAAATGTAATGAGCTCTAGTGGAACTATGTTGAGTCGATTCGAGGAAGGCTCTTCCTCCAAAATGAAAGAATTGGAAATAGTCACTAATGATTCCCCTCTAGAATTGAAGAAAAAAAAAGTTGTCTCTGGGAATATTATTACCATTTTGAAAGGGAAAGGAGAAGAATCTCTAGTTGGATCCGAATCTGCCGATCCAGAAGGCATCCGGTCTATGTTGATAAAAGGGAAAATGAAGAAAAAGGGTGGTGTATGGAGTGTGGCCTCTCCTATTGACAAACTTAAAATTGACGATGCTTTGGTTGAATATCTACTGTGTAAAGGTATTGATGCATCTACTATTTCTGATTTCTTACCTAAAAATTTAGTTTATTTCTTGAAGGTATGAAAGGACGCAAGTTGGAAGCTTTGGATGAAAATACGTGTTCTAAAGCGAAGCAGAGGCTATCTGAGTTGATCATCGAGATGAAGAAGTGCATAAAGGAAATGTCAGACATATACAAATATTGTCTCCGGTGGCCTGCTGGAGTTGATAATTTCATGAGAAAAATTGAAGCAATTGAATCCAAAGTGAATAGTATTGGGAAGGAGTTTGATATTTTTGAAGACAAAGAAGGAAAGAAAAGGTTGAGAGTTGGTGAACTACAAGCAGAAATGATCATTGTGCAAAGAAAAAGAGATGATGTAATAAAAACCTTCTGTCTTCGTCAAGAAATTGTTGAGGTCCGATTAGACCATCTTTTCAGAATACTCTTTGATGTAGAAGACTATGAAAAAAAATGTTCATCCATAGTTTGGCCATCCTCCTTCTCTCTATTGGTTGTATTGGAAGGTATGTGCACAAGAATGGATTATGCAGTAGTTGAAAGGAAGAAATTACATCCTGTTATCAAAGAAAGGTACAAAAAGGTATTTCAGGTGAAAAGTGTCATTCTGGTTTTGAGAGATTTAATGTTTTAAAGATTTTGAAATTTTTGAAAGAATTAATATTTTTGAGTATTTGATGTCACCATGTTTACATCTCTTTGGTGCCCTTTTCCATTGATTTCAAAGGGGGAGAGTGTTTGGAAGATAATTTTTGGAGAGATTGGAGGAGAATTTGAATTAGAATTTTTTCACATGTTTCCATCAATGACAAAGGGGGTGATTTTTGGAAGTGTGTCTTATATTTTCATTGATTTCACCATGTCGGTCTAGTACCTTGTACTAGTGTGCATATCAAGCTTATCCTATCCAGTATTTGATCGAGTATCTTTGGTATTTTGGTTTGCATATTCTCTCTGGTAATCAGTATGATCTATGGTTTTGGGAAAAGACTTATAATGGCTGGAAGCGTGTATGTATGTATTCTTAGATGTTCATATATTTGGGTGATGTGTTGGCATCGATTTTTGTGATTAAATTTTGGTATTAAGTTAATCATGGTCGACATGATGTTGCATGACACGACTGAATTAATTTTGCTTTTGATATGAAGCTAATAAGTTATCATATGAGTTGCATTCAATTAGGCTGAGCTAATTAATGCATGTGAATGTATCAGGTATATATGCAAGATGGTTAGAAAATGAAATGTGTATGTAGAGTATGTGTGGTGAATGCGAATGTGAATAAGAAGAGAAGAAGAAGTGAAGTGTGCGAAAAATGGTTGAAGATTAGTCTATTGTCATGCGAGAGAATACTCTAAGCATCAAAGGAATTGAATCTACACTTGTGGTGTAAATTTATCAGTTCAACTTTGGTGGTCAACCAATTTTTTTTTACACAATTTATGTAGGCAGTGAGCCTCCATATTTGGACATTAAGTCCTTATAAGCAGTGAGTTTTTTGTATCTAGCAGTGATCCTCATTGTAATTGGTATTTATATAACTATATATATTGTGAGCTAATCCTCACCATGGTTTTTACCTCATTGGGTTTTCCACGTAAAATCCGGTGCTCTTGTGTTGTGGAATTTGATGGTTGATTATTGCTTTAATCTATTTTGTGCTGCAAAAAAGTTTTAATTAATTGTTCAATAAATTTGTGTGGATACTGATTCAATCCCCCCTCTCAGAATCTAGTTTATTCAATAGTTTGATGAGCCTATTTTAGAACCAAATTGGTTTCACCTAGAAGTTTCTTTGATTGAGTTATTGACAAAACACATATTGGATTCTAGCCAGGTATGGCTAAATCAATGTGTTCAAGATTTAAAGGCTAGGGGAAATTAGATATCATCTACAAAAAAGATAAAAATAAGAAAATAAAAGATAAACCAAGTAAGGATGATGGCTATGATTATCTTATTTTTAAGAAGAGAAAAAACTAGGAGGCCAAGGTCATAAAACCAAGAGAGGATTGAGTGAGGTAGCCTAATTTAAAATAGGGGTGACCATTGCCACTATCTTGGAAGATACCAATCAAAAGATCATGAAATATGTATCATAATAATCTATAGCTTCTCTTCCAAAATTTGAGTTAGTGATACCAATAATAACTCAAGCATTACAAGGTTCACTACCTTCTCATCTAACAACCATCGATCATAAAGGAAAACAACCATTTTTGTAAATTCCTCTTATCAAAAAATAATTTGTATCTCCTCCATCAATAATCAATACAATAATAATTTCTAAAGAGATAGAAAGGGAAGGGTTAGAGGGTATTGAAGTAACTAGTCATCTAGCCCAAGGAGAAGAGGAGGAAATTCAAATTTGTGATGAGTAAAATTTGGAATCAAGGGAAATATTATATCACATGCAAGAGGAATTAACTAAATAAAATCCAAGAGGTCTCACCCTTTGGCCTAGCATCATTGAAAATTTAGTTGTTGAGGTAGACCTTGTAATTGAGAAACTAATAAATAAAGAGACTTGTATGAGCTTAGAATATCCAGTCATAAACCTAGAAGTAGAGATTTCTTTTATATTATAAGACATCCTTTTATATACTACTACACACAAAAAATAAGTATGGGATTATCATATTTAAAAAAAATTAAAACAATTGATAAAGAGGTTTAACCTTTGGATCACATTGAACAAGTAATAGGAGAATTAGTAGATGATGTTATAGAAAGGTAAGTAGAATAAGGAACTAATGATGCCAATAAATTTAATTTCGAAGAGGCTCAACATGAAAAAAAAAAACTACAAGTAGAACAAAAAGTGCAAGAATAAATTGAATATGAACAAGTATTAGTTGAACGACCAAGATCACCTCCAAGGCAACAACAATTTTTTTTAGAGCAATAGTTACGAGTGAAAGGAAAAGAATTGAGATCCAAAATTGGCTATTAGGTGATATTCCAAATCAAGCACAAGTTGAGTTAATTAATCTTGATTTAAAAATCCTCTTTTACAAAATAGATACACCAAGCCAAGGAGAAATGCTAGAGTAATATTTTCTATTAGGAGAGATTTCACCAGTTTCAAGATTGTATATTTCGACACCCCTTTGGTCCAAATATATAAGGGTGATATGACACATTTAGAATACAAAATATATACTATTGACCTAGTTTAGTCTACAAGAGAGCAAGAGATTGAATAATTAAGAGACAACATGGAAGAAATTGTAGCAGGAATGGAGAAATATAAAATAAGAAAATGAGAATTGAAAGAAAAGTAGCATAACTTAAGATTTATATTAAGAAGCTAGTTGGTTCTAACCAGACCATAGAAAAACTACCTTCTCATCCATTTTTTCTATCCCAAGAGGAGATAATGTCCTTAGAGAATATGAAGCATGCTATCACTGTAACAATAAATTAGATAAAATAAATGATATCAAAAGGAGAAGAAACATTAAAACTTGTTGCTACTAGGTGGGATGAGGTGCTACAATTAAAAGGAAATATGATTAAAATCAAAGATAATTATGAGAATAGTCTCAAGAAAAAATAAGTATAATTTTTAAAATTGATTGTCATTCTAAAGTTAAATGACAACTTGTTGATCAAGGAAGGCATCTTAATAACTTAAACTCTTGCCAAGGTGAAAACCTAGATTGAACAATTGAAGCTCAAAAAGGAAATATTACAAGAGTTTCAAGATAAATTAGAAAACCTTAGGAAAAAGATAATGGATTTTAAATTTGAATGTATAGCTATTGTTGATAAATTTACAAATAGTATGTATAAACATACTAATTCTAAAGATGGAAAAGATTTGCTAAACAGTTTTAAAGATGTATTTTCATATGTTCTTATTGATTTAATAGCCAATTTTGATGAATAAATGATGAATCAAGTCAGAGATAAAATTATGTTGATGTAATAATATCACTAAGTGACTAGTGTAAGGAATGACCAAGTGGCCATGATATCAGGTGCATATGCTACATGCAAGCACAAATGGAAGATGTTTAAGCTAGAAAGATATTAATAAAACTTTTATGTCCTTTAGTGAATATAAAGAAAAGATATTACATTAGAAATAAAATGTATTATTGAAGATGTCACTAAAGTGGATGTCTAAGAATGAAGTTTTTGTTTAGTTTTGTGGATTTTCAGTGCCGCTATTTCTAGACAAAAAAAAAAACCCCAAAAATATTTTGATGCTAAAAACAAAACCCAAAAATCATTTTTTGATCCAACAAGCAAAAAATGAAAAAATGATTTTTTTTAACCTTTAGCCAGGAGAAAAATGATGTGCGACATTGTTTGTACAACAATTTCCTCAATATTTGTGCAAGATTTGCAAAATCTAAAAGATACTTAGTTCAGATTTCGACCCTGGCTACAAAACCCAGAAATCATTTTTCCTGCAAATGAGTGAAAGCTGGATTTTTGAAGCAAAAATGATGACAACTCCAATAAAAATGACTTACAACAAACCTTTGTTTGCCAAAAATGCGAATGGTGACCAAATTTAGTGACACAAAAGACAAATCTGATTTTATCGAGCTTCTTCGACACAATGGTGAGCTCAGATTTGCACTAGAAATATCTTATATGAACCTGCAATAAAGAGAAAAAAATGGAACCTCCCTAAATCTGGTATTTCTCTTCAGAGAAAGACTCTCCAATGGCACCCAACCTGCTCTGATACCACATTAGAATTGGCTATGCTGTTAAGATCTTGATACCAAATGAAAAACACAAGAAGAGATAATATGATGTGACAAGAATAAATTGTATTCTCATCAATATGATTCACTAATATGAGATGATTGATACATAGGAGACCCATTGGTTATATAGCCAAGGTGAGAACATAGAAGGGCATAATATTAGTGTCGTAATCTTATAACATGAGACAACTATGAAAAACCATCACTCCACTTAAATTGGAAAAGTGATAATATGATAATCACCATAAATGGTGGATCACCCACAAAAGGTGGAGAGGTAATCACATGATATGTCCACGAAATGTAGAAGTGATAAAGTAATAACATGATAAGTTCACCAAAAGTAGAAAAACTCCAACTACCTGCTATGTGGTCCCTAAGTAAACTTAATTAAGGTGTAATTATGATCTAGGACAAGGTATAACACATTTAATTACACCAACAACCAAGGCTCCCATAACTTTAAGAAGGTACTCCTTATTATATCATTTGATTTTGTCTCAAAATGAAACAAAATGGACAAAGAGGATGAAATTGAGAACACATGAGAATGGAGTTATGCTCCCAATACAAAATTGGTGTTATATTTGGGACAATAAATGCAATGAAAGTGATTATGTTGTATTTAGGGATGGATTTGTCATCAGACTGATTGCTCAGCTTGGTTTTCCTACACCAAGATTACCACAATCCCTAATGGATGTCATGAGACCCCTGCAATACAAACTAGATCAAGGTTTTACACATAATTATGCTAATTGATTTTTGATGCCACAACACACTATCATCAGGGTATATGGTTGTGATCAGGCCCCTCATATTTCACCAAAATGTGTGCCTAGCAGAGCATTGTTTTTAGAATTTATGTGGAAAATGATTTGTATGGAGCATGATTTGATGAAAAATTAAAAAAAAGGCACATTTCTACCTGATTTGACGGTATTTAAAGAATTATCAATTGGATCAGATATGTTTGAGGAATTGCAGATATTTATAAAAGATAATTTTTCTCTCAGATCAGGGAAAGAGAGAATATGTGATCCAAAAGGCCACATCAACAATATCAGAAGAACCCTACTCACAAAGAGGGCAATAACACATGAATTTGATCCAGAAGAGGATGTAATAAGAAAACTGGTGTATTTTGCAGATGTGTTTGAAAGAAGGAAAATATGGTTAATGATGATGATATGGGAGGATCAAGAGAGAGGAAAAGATAAGAAGTTCAAGGAGTTTTTTGATGAGGAGCCAAATTTGTTGAAAATAATGCAATTAGTCCTTGGTAAATTTGATGAATTATCTAAAAAGGCTCAAGAAGAGAAATAAGCCCCACTTCCTACACCCCAACCACCAACATCCACAACATGTACATCACATACACCACCTTCATCACCAATTCATCCATCTCCTCCATGTCAAAAAAGTGAGCCTCTTGCCAAGAAACATAAGATTAGGTCACTAGTGGACTATGAGTCAAGTGATGAAGAGCAAGAGGCAGTCTTAACTTTGGCTGAGATGAATTACAAAGAAACAAAAAATCCTTGAGCCTCATGATCCCAAGATGAGAATATCAAAGGAGGCTATTGATGAAATGCAAGATGATGAAAAAATTATTGCTTCCCTGAGATTCATGGAGGATGATGAATTTATCCATACTAGGGAGTTCAAAGATTTTTGGATAAAAATGAAGATGAAACAGTTTGATGAAAGACTGAAAATTAACCTCATTGGAGTTGATAATTTGAAACATGCAAATGTGCAGGCACAAACAATGGCAGAGTTAAATACTGGCAATGCCAATATTACTCCTAAAGAAGCAAGGGAGTTAGTGTTGAAAAGTAACATGCTCATTATACCAAGAATGGAGCTCTCCAAAGTTTTTATGTTGGATCAAATCAGAGCTCAAGATGATCCCAAATTGTTTGCAGAATTTGATTAAGAAGGAGCATCAGGGACATGATATAATTCAACCACCCAGACCCTTGCCCTATGGAAAAAGAAAAAAATAACAAGGAAGCCTAGGCTTCTACATGTGGTGCATGAAATGAGAGGGTCTGCTTTGGTCAAAACTATCAAGGACACTACTCCCATAGAAGCAACAACCATGACAATGCATTCAACAATGTTTACAAGAGATGTAGTGGAAAACATGGAAAAGAAGATGACAAAGTATGAGAAAAAAGACTCAAACTATAAAATGAGGAGATAAATAAATTATTCATTGAAAATGTCAGATTGAAACAACAATTGCAACAAGACACAAATGTAAAGGGGAATGAAATGGTTGTATATCATCCACTTGCTTTAGTTGAAGATCCACAGATTCAACAATTGAAAGAAGAGGTTGAGAAACTAAATAATCATAATATGGATGATATTAAATGAAACATCTTGAGTACCTTGGAGAAAATAATGAAACACAGAGTTGAAGTTTTAAAAGAGAAAATAAGTGGAGTTCATGAGGGCTTTAGTCATTTGATAAAAGATCTAGAATAGATAAATACTAATTCCCCTATCTTAGAGGAATTGTAGAAAATATGGCACCCCACTTACCATATCTTAACCACTCTGTGTAAAGCCACACAAAGAGATCCTGATGCACCCCCAAAGTTAAAACCTACTCAAGAAATGGTAAAAGGAATCATTGATGAACATAAGTATTTGATTGATATGAACAAGAAGGTAGAAAATAAAAGGAATTCATTTGATTCAATAAAACACAGTTTTAGCCCTCTGATCATTAAAGGTGATGGTCAACTCAAGGATGTGGATGAATGGATAAATGAAATTGATCAAATGGTTCCACAATGTTTGACACATATACAGGGTGATGGTAATATCAATCTGAAAAAATTTCATGCTCTGCTTGATGGAATTATTGCATTGGATAATGGTTATACAAAGTTCGTTGTAGATGCCAGAAACTTGCTCGATAGTAGATGGAAAAGCCACCTATCAAACTTCACTGTTGCACATAAATACAAGTGTTCGAATGATTTAACCATAAGAAAGTGGCAGGAGAAATACCTCAATTCAGATGAAGATTAATAGCTATCAATGATGATTATCATAAAGTAAAAGCTTTGCATAGGTCTTTGGTGACTCGGGCTTTTACTCGGAGGTTAAAAAAATTGTCATGTGTTAGTTGTTAATTGTTTTAGTTATATTTTACATGTTAGTTAAGTTTTGTTATCAAAAGTCATGTCTTTTGGTCAGAAGCTTGTTGCCTCCCCTATAAATAAGAGATACCAGGATCAAGAAAAAAATATTAAGATAGGAGTAGATAGAAGAAGTAGGAGAATAGGTATTGATAAAATGTTTACATCATAAAGGACCAAGATGCACATGTAAATATTTTGATGAAGTTAATGGAAAATCTCTGATTCAGTGGCTCTATGTTGGTATCAATTGTTTGTTAAGTTAATTGAATATATTGCAAGATTGTCTCCATATTTAATATTAATCTGTTGTTTAAATGGATATATCAAGCATATTTTCAATTTATCAGTGCACATTTTTTGTATATGTGTGGCATAATTAATTGGGTCTTTCAAGTAAAGATTAAAGTCCTCTTGATTATTGACAACAACTTAGGAATATTATTTTGGATTATTAAAGAAGAATATGATAATTGCATCCCTTCCTGTTTATACAAGTTATAAACATAGAAGTGCCAAAAAAATTGAATTATTGCCAGTCATGCTAGTCATAAGTCACTTGTCTCTAATTTCTACTTGACTCCATATACCCAATAGAGCACTGGTCTTCACATTTCATCACTTAGTTTCATTTCATTTTAAACTTTTTTACATTTGTTAACTGAAAATATTTCTTTGATACTGGTTATACAATTTATGCTAGATTACTAGTACATCTATTCACTTTCGAATTGCCATTGTGAATAGACTATTGTAGGAGGAATCACATAGTTTAAGTCTGCTTCATTCACATAGGTAGAACCACCTAGGTCTGGTAGCACCTGAAGAGAAGAAGGTCTAAAACCATTTGGCCTTGTATGTTACCCTGAAATGTACCAAGAGTTTGGCAACCTCTTGAGGTATTTTTACCTGTGTTTTTTAGAGCTAACAACGTGAATGAGGAAGCACATTGTAGAATATCAACATAGGCACATTGCATTCATACCGATTGATAGAAGAAATTGGGCTATATATTTTGATTAAAAAGGAATAAATAGAGAATGTAGCACCATAGGAAATGCATATCAACATAACTCATGAAGTTTTCCCTGACAAAATACTCATCATCGACCATTGGAAGCCTAACAAGTGAAAATTATGATCTCATATACTACTCTTATGAAGATAAAAGCTTGGATCAGGGACACATTCTTTTTGTCTACTGATGGGTTATTCAAGAAAGTAAAAGATAGAATCATTCGAGATTTTGGCATGAGGTACACTGATATATTTCATTAGAGGAGCACATTGATATCGGAACAATAGAAAATGGACCGCCTGATGACACATCTTACACCGATAACATTTAGTTGGGATAAGATATCTCAAGTTACACTAACAAGGGAATAATCAAAGTAAGATGTTGCGATGAAATAGTGGATAAAATAAGGCACCAACAATGAAAGACTTATTTTCTAGAGTAATACAATACTATTACTTTTTTATTTGTGTGTAGAAGATTATTTCATTTGGACTAGTTCTCTGTTGTTTCTTTTCAAGAAATTGAAGGAAATGTAAAATGTATTCTAATTAATCTTCATGACCATCTGATAATTACCTCTCACATTCCTCAATCTACCTTTCCCCATCAAGTACTCCCCTTCGAATTTATTAATGGAGTTGGGATCCCAAATGCGATCTACATGGATCTTTGTTGCGAACTTAGGAAGATATTCAGTAATGTACACCATGGTCTGGTATACTATATATCCCTCCACCATAGAACCCTCAAGATGTGCTCTTTGTCTAACCAAAGCCTTCAAAAATTTCAAGTGCCTCTCAACCATCCACATTGACCTTGTGTCTACAGGTCCACACAATTCAATCTCCTCAACTTGGTGTATGAGGTAGTGTTCTTGTGCATTGAAAAATGTTGAAGGTAGACACTTTTTCATTTCACACATTAGACGAAGAATTTTTCTCTTACAATAATTTATATCTTCTTTATGGATTTCTTTAGATGATAGCCATCTACAAGTGATTCAAGGCACAAATATATTAATGAGATTTAACAAAAATATACAATATATTACATAAGAAGTAAAACAAATGGAAAATATAAGATATATACAATGAATTGAACAAATATCGCTACTTACCTCATGTATTTTCCAAGATCATATATAACTTGCTTGTCATTGTTGTCGAAGTTGTTTGGGAGAGATAGCGGTAGAATGTATTGCAACAATTATAAAATGATTTTTTCATTATTTTTCCAAAACTAGTAAACATAATACACTGAAAAGTACATGTAGTATACAAATATATATAAAATATACCAGAATAATTACCTTAATGAAGGTATGTCAATTATGCATTTTCATACCTGACCTAAATTCACCTTTCTTTGTTATGATATTGTTTATGTTTGTAGAAAATCCTGTGGGAAATCAAATTTTTTGTATGACTTCTTTTATAGCATTTCTTTGCTGCTCCTTAATAACCAAGGAAAGGAACTTATATTGATTTGGTCTCCATTGCTATTTAATTGAATGACATTTTTCATTGCATGATTGGCTTCCTAAATGTCACTACAAATTTTGACAATTTTTTCTTTGTCATGCCCTCCATCCAATATTTTCCATAACGTTTCTGTAATATTCTTTCCAATATGCATTGTATTAAACAAATGCATAATTTTTAGCTTCTCATAGTAGGGCAACCTACTAAATTGTCTGGGATAACTTTTCAGCCCCTATGGAAGCCGGCCATTAATGCCTTGACAACCTTCATGAAGCATATAATTTAAATAAATTAACGACAATCATTGTCAATTACAACATGAGTAAACAAAACAAAATATTAAAATATAAATTCCAAACATATCATATATGATAGATAAACAATCTGATCCAATGTATAACCTTGAAGATTAATTCTATTATATTCCAACTTCCATAATCGATGTGTCATTCGTCATGGTTTTGATGCAGTCTCTTCTTTCCAATTGAAAAGATTTTTTTGAATAGTTCGATACTTATGATTTATGTGGAGGAAGTGCCTATACTCATCAAACACCTGCTTTTCTAAACTTGTTGAATGACAAGATTTCATCTTTGGACCACCAATTGGACATGCAAATTTTCCCTTTGTTTGAAGACTTGCAAGATCATATATAATTGGATTAAATATGCCAATTTTTATAATTATATATAATGAATAGATTATTTAAAAAACATGCATGATATCTAATTCATTAAATTAAATATCGTTAAAGTGCAGTAAAATGTTATAAAATACCAAAAAAATGTGTTAGCCCTGGGGCATCATGAATTTTCCATACAAGCATTGCTTGGAATTGAAACTCTCTTTGTCCTATTGGTCTAGAGATGTCATACATAGTGATGCCATTCCATAAATTTAGTAACTCGTTGATAAGAGGCTTGATATATACATTCATATCTTTAACTTGGTACTTACCTAGTTGAATGAACATAAACATTACATAATTATTATAACCATTTTACTGCAATATTTATAAATTAATGTACATGACTATTAAATGAAAAAAATATAATTCACTATGCAAAAAATAAGACAAATGAGATGCTACTACGTTAAAGAAAATTGATGTAAATAAATACCTAGAAAAATTGTTGCCAACATTATTTTCCCCCTCTTTATTGGCATCCATGGAGGAATGTTATTGTTGATAACAAAAATAGGCCACACTGAGTAAATAGATCTCAGCTCTCCAAATGGATTGACATTTTCCCTTGCCAATGAAAGCCTGAGATTACGAGGTTCTTTTTTAAAGTGTGTCCATTTTTACTCCATGTCCCTAAATGAAAAACCATCCGTAGGCATTCGAAGAATGTCATCTCCACTTCTATTTCGTGCATGGTAATCCATAAATTGCACTAAGCTTTCACACCTAAATAATTGTTGCATACATGGAATAATGGGAATATAATGAAGAACCTTGCAAGGCACCATTTTTGTTAGTTGATCTGTTTGATATCTACTGATATGACATTCCAAGAATTCTGTTGAAAATTCATGTCGTTTATGATATATAATATGATCATTGGGACATGCATTTATTGCTTGATACTCCATTCCAATATCTTTCATAATGCTAGATAAATCTCGGTATGAGTGAGGTAAAATATTTGATGGTGGTAACAAAAAGTCACCTATCAATCTACAACAAAAAAACAATTTATTAATATAAAGAATATTAATTGTACATATTTCATCCTTTATTTACTAGTGATGAACTAGCAACAAAAATAAATGAAAAAGATGGCATATATGACATACCTTAACACCTGTGAGATTGCTATGTTGGATAAACCATTCATAACCTTCAAGTTCACCAACAACAATACAACAGAGAGAAGAGTTGTTTGGGAGCCTTCATAAAGGGGTTTGTATGCCTTCTCAAGTACAGGTAAATCATGAACATCATCAAATTCATCTCGATCATCATGATCAGCTGCGCCATTAATTGTGTCATGGATCAATGTATTTATGCCATCATCTTCAATTGTGTTTTTTGGTGCATGGTCATCTTCTTCTATAGGATCATTAATTTCATCTTTGATATTCACAGCTCCATGTTCCTTCACTTGAAATAACACATTATCTGGGTCATGATAATCCATATCATGTGCCCTAGGGCGCCCCACCTTTATAATAATGATCAACACAAATAAACCATGATCATGATCAAGTGATTTTATATATATATAAAAGGTTAAAATGATATAAACATGTACAAATTCAACAATATAAAGACATATAATGAAAAAATTACCAATGGACAATAATCATGCCCCCCTTCAACATGACCATGCTGCCTACAATGTTTCTCAGTTGTTGTGATTAAAATTATTCTCATCTTTAAGCCCTTGCAATTATTGCAAGGACAATAACATTTCCATCACCCTTTCTTTTCAATCTAGCCCACAATCTAGCAAGCCCCTCTTCATTTTGTTCTACGCTAATATTATCTGACATGATTTTTCTTTACCAAGCTTGAATATTTAGATCTTCAAAAAATATCTAACTCACACTCCAATAATTTTTAATCATAGACAGGTAACAAAATATAATAACTCTTATATTTTGCACCAAAACATTTCGGCCTATAACCTCCACAAACTGTCACAAGCATATCAAATTTACAAGTATAGTAAATTCACAAGTATAACAAAACACTATCACAAGTATAGATAAATTGTCGAACTCACTTTTATTTATTTAAAAACATTCATCAAAACCTCAATGAATATTAACCATATACCCATTGGCCCACAAATTAAGCAGGCTAACCATATGTCGGCCCAAAAATTGATGGAAGGGGATGGTTGACTTTAAGTGTAGGCCGAAATAGCGACGAAAATGATGGAGTATCACAATTTTGATGAATGTCAAGCATCATTTTTTAAAAAAAAAAATCACATTAAATACACAAGTACTTGACGATGCATCTAATTATACATCTTTTGTCAGAAATTTTCATCGTATTTTGCAGTCAAATGAGTTAGTGATCTGAAATAAAACGGGCTTTGAACCTCTCAAGAAACATGTCCCATGACACATAATTAATATCGATTTGGGGCTTCTAATCCTCTAACCTCCACCAAGTAGAAGCGAATCCTCTCAAATGCATAATCACACACTGAGCTTTGGCATTTCTACCAAGGGGTGCATCGCAAAGCATCTGTTTAGGTCAATCAACAAGGTCTATCTCAAGACCACTACCAGATCCTTCAAAGGTAGGTGGACATGCTCTAAGCAAATCCCTCATGTGTGCAACTACGACTACCTCACACTAAACTTGTACTTCCCTCTCTCCAATATTACCTTGATCTCTATCTTGTCTCAGCCCAAGGCGAGCCAGTGCCTCCTCTAAAATCCTACACAACTGTGTGCCCTTGATCCCTGGAGGATGTTGATGCTGATCTATTCCCCCTAGGGAATTATGAGATGCCCGATGCTCCTCATGATCAGAATCATGTGGAACATGAGGAGGGGAATTGTGCTGACTCCCTCCATGATTGCCTGCATGAACACAACCTCGACCTCTATGTCATTCTTGTCTGGGAGGCATGATCCTACATAGACACACCAAGGTATTAGACAAGGTACACACTTAAAACCTACACAACTGAAGCTTAATGGGTTCATCATAATCCCAAAGCACCCAGTGTTTAAACTCGGCTTTGATACCATGTGTAATGCCCCACCACGTAACCCTAGAGGGAGTTGCAATAACTACAAAAGCATACACTTTTTTTCTTTAAAATTCAATAATAACATGAAATATTCGCTAACTATAACCAGCATCCTCTAAGGCATGAGACTAAGGTTGAGTCTAAACCCCATAACATAAACATAAATACATTCATAGCATATGATTAACTACTAGTGAATTTAAAGCACATACATTCCAAACATTAAAATTGCATCACATAGATAAGATATACATCAAGATCCAAATATTACATTAATTTTCAAATAAGGTTTACAACACTCATTTCAAGAATGAGATAGATCATACACAAGTGTTACAAAATACATGAGACCTCCTCGAATACAGCTGAGGGGTAATATAAGTACAAGAGTCAACTGTAAGAATAATCAATGCAATGAATAAACAAGATGGTATCTGCAAGCTCTCCAACTAGAAGACCTCGCCATCACGAACAAAAGAAAGGTGACCCAATGAAGTAGGGTATATGTTCCTCCCAACTAAGTGGTACTTGAAGGCCCAATCCCCGTGCTAGGAGATAGTAACCAGGATCCTAGACAAGACCTACTACCTCTAGGCACAAGCTAACACATACTCACTTAACCAATTACTAGAACCACCTTATTACAAAGGTTACATTACTTCCAGAGTTACACAATCATTTATCACAAAACTAACAAACTGTTGACCTAGGAGGAGTGTCATCACCCAGTTTCATGGGTTACCCTAGTGAATCTTCCTAGGACCCGACCACCATCTTGAATTACCTTGGTAGCCTTTCATGACTCCCAGCCCCACATGCAATCCAAATTAGAATCGACTATATTTCGAGAAGACAAGATATCAATCTTATCATTCCATGCCTTCTCGTCTCATCCCAAGTCTATACTAGCCCTTGATTCCATGAGCGAGGCACATTAATCTTGTTAAGTGTTGAATACTACTCATTCCCCTCATATATTAATTATATTATCACTAGATTAACTAACTAGAAATGAGTTACCCTGGCACCACTTTGTGTGATGGCCCTCATTGAAAGCCACTCCCCTAAGACAACTCGTGGAACAAATTCCACTACCAGTGCACACTACAAATATTCAATACCCCACTCAAAATATAAAGGCAACACTTCCCCGTTCGTGGAAACTGGGTGATTTATTGACAATGATAAACACACTACCCAAGGGTAACAAAATGGGTTGACATTAAAATTACAACAAACTCCAAATCAATAACACAACTGGAACACTTATAACACATCTAAACCAATTTCCCAAAAAGTGAACAAAGGAAATTACATGCCAAGACAATAATACAGGAAATAAACTACTTTTCAGATATATTATATCCAATTTCCCCCCCTTTAGTAATTTATAGTAAATAAATTGCCCAAGTAAATAAATAAAATAAATGAAAGCCCTTAACAACCAGAGAAAAAAATTATAACTTATTTGTAACTTCAATTTCCTTGATTAATTTTAATAGAATAATAATTTTTAACTGAAATATTATAACAACCAGATCTTCTATTGGTGCATATATCTCATGCACCCATTTAAAAAAAATATATTTAAATAAATATATTCAAATATATATATAATTATATATACATATATTTAATTAGACATACGTAAAAATATTAATTATTTATTTAAATTAAAAAAAAATCTTTTTTCTAAACCAAATAAACATTACTTAATATATATACATATATATGATATATATAATATTTATATTAAATGCTAATAAAATAATGATGGAGAAGTCGTGTATCCAAGCGGACGGAAGTCTCTTAAAACAAAGTTTATAACATGTTAAGTGAGGCCGACTATTTATACAGTCGAGCCTCCATTTAATGGCCACAACCAAAGAACATGGGGGGTTGTGGAGGGTCTACCTCCACAACGCCACTCCCATATGGAGGCAGTGTTGGGAAGGCAGCCCCTCCGCAACCCCCATACACTTCTACAAAGCTTTATAAACACATCAAAACCCTGTGAAATTCCAACATACGTGTACAAAAATTTAACATGGCAAAACCTTCATCGTACGAAAGCTAAACAATTTCCTACAACAACAATTCCATACTGGTAATATTTAAATATATATGTATTATATATATATGAGTATGTATATATAGTGACATGTATATATATATATATATATAATGGATTCAAAACATATACTCAAAACAATTATTGTTTGGGGAGTACAACGACTTACTACTTTGGGAATAATTGAGATGAATTTCAAAAACTATTCATGCAATTTCAATTAGAAGGAGAGAAAATAGAGCTAAGAGGGTTGAAGGAAAATCCCCCATAAATGGTAAGCTCTCACCAAATGCAAAATTTTCTTAAGAAAGGAGTTGATGGATTTGTGGCCAATTTATGTTCATTAGAAGTCTCCCTATCTATTGCTCCCACTCATCTAGATTTACAAGCAATCATTTATTGACACTTAGTGGTTTTTAGAGATACGCCTAAAGGAATTCCTCCTAAGAGGGATCATGATTATTCCATACAACTAGTTCTAGGGAGCCAACCACCCAACATTAGGCCCTATAGGTACCCATATATTCAAAAAATTAAGATTGAAAATATTGTGGAGCATATGTTAGAGGAATAAATTATCAGGCATAGCCAAAGTTCTTAGTCCTCCATTGTGGTGATGATGCGTAAGAAGGATGAAACTTGACACATTTTCCTAGACTATAGAGTGCTCAACATGTAAACCATTAAATATAAATTTCCTAATCCAATCATTGATGATTTTCTAGATGAATTGAATGGAGCTTTATAAACACATCAAAACCCTGCAAAATTCCAATATCAGAGGGTGTTAGAGAGTCAAATGAGAAATCACAAGATTCCAATTAAATATTTATAAACCATTAAATCTTTATAAACACATCAAAACCTTGCAAAATTCCAACATACGTGTACAAAAATTTAACATGGCAAAGCCTCTGTCGTACGGAAGCTATACAATTTCCTACATCAACAATTCCATATTGGTAATATTTTATATATATATATATATAAATATATATATGGGTATGTATATATAGTAACATGTATATATATACACATATATGTATATAATATATATATATATAATAGATTCAAAATATATACTCTAATTGGGGAAATATTTTCAAAATTGGCCATCTACAAGAAATTACCCAGTTATTTTTTTTACTGAGAGAAGAAATTTTACATAGAAGTCTATTTTCCTAAATTTTCTTCAAACAAATAATTTCATAGGAAACAATCATTTCATACAGGTAAAATTTCTCTACAAAAAATTCTATCCCAAATTTTTTGAGAAGATAATTTCTAGGGAAAACTTTAAGAAATCCCCCCCTCAGTGAAGGTGTAAAATCCTGGTGAATCCTATATACTTCCCAATAAAAAATACTAATTTTATTGGAGTTTTTTTTTATTTTTTGGAAAAAAAAAATCCCAATTGGAGAATCTTTTATAATCCTTAGAATTTTGTGGAAAATCATGGTGAATTGCAATTTTTTTAAATAAAATAAAAATATTTTTCATTGGCGATTAAAACCGTTTTTCAAACAAGATTTTTTTTTCCATTGGCGAATTAATCTTCTTTTTTCCATTGGTGATTAAAACCTTTTTTCAAAGCAAAAAATATATTTTCATTGGCGAATTAAACAAAATTTCAAACTAATAAAAAAATTCAGTGGCAAAATAAACAAATATGCCAATACAAAATCATAGGAACCGTTCGATGAATGTTTGATGGACGACTGTAGTTGCATTCTGAAAGTAAATTTGTAAAGCACTAGACTTGCAAATTGAAACCTCCGGAATAACACTAGAACCGTTAGATTTCTAGAAATCAATGGTTGAGATTTTATTACCGTACAAATGGTTATAGAGTTTTGTTTCTCAGCAATGAAGCGACCTGGGTGGGATGCACAACTTTCAAAGTGTCAAATCATTAAAATTTAATGAATTATACAGTGCCATTAAGGGGTTATCATAAATATCATGGTACCCATCAGTGAAACCTAGGGTTTTAAGCAGTTCTGCATAATGTATTTTTTATCTAGAATTACTCTAGTGGTACTGGTGGTAGACATGCTTATACAATGTGAAGTTGTGAAATTTGAATTCCCTAATACCTATTAGTCCTCCTTAATTTTTCTTAATTCTTAAGTCTCTAAACTGAAAATTCAAACTTTGACAAAATAAGATTTTAAGAAACGTCAAACGATGAAACGTAGCTATAGGAATTCTTTCACTTACCCAGATTCTGAGTCCCGACTCTTGAAAATATTAATGCTGACAGCCGTGGAAACTGGAATGGCTTTGTTGGAAGTGGAACAGTGGAATCCAAAACAAGGTGGTGCACTGCAATGAGCAATCTGAAGAGTGAAGACTAAAATCTCCTCGTCTGCTGACCCTCTTACTTAGAAAAAAAATCACTATACAATTTCAAAGTGCAAAATGTTTTAAATGATTTTTTTCTCAAAATTGGAACATTAAAGTGAATGAAACATCTTAGGTCTACAAGCTGAAAATTCTTAACCATTGATCTTTCTAAATCTAATGGTTATAGGGTGATTCTAGAGGTTTAAGTTCACAAGCCTATCGCTCTGTGCATTTTATTACGGAATTCCATTACAACCATACATCAAATGTTCATCCAACGGTTGAAACTAGAGTAATTTATGATATTAACTTAAAAAAATAAACATGACACATGTGTTTTAAAGTTGTTTTAAACTTTTGTGCACTAGGATTGACATCAAGGACAAGGGGTCAGTATCTTAACATTGCAAAGGACATTAAAAAATCTCTCCATGTGTTGACCCTCTCACTTAAAAAAAATTCACTTGATAGTTGACACTTAGCAGCACAAAGTGCTTTAAATGCTTTTTTTCTCGAAATTGGAACATTAAAGTTAATGAAATGTCTTAGGTCTACAAGTTCAAAATTCTTAACCATTGATCTTTCTAAATCTAACAATTATAGGGTGATTTTGGAGGTTTAAGTTGGCAAGCCCATCGCTTTGTGCATTTCATTACGGAATGCAACTACAACCATACATCAAATGTCCATCCAACGGTTGAAACTTGAGTAATTTATGATATTAACTTAAAAAAATAAACATGACACATGTTTTTTAAAGTTGTTTTAATATTTTGTGTGCTAGGATTGGTATCAAGGCCAAGGGGTCGGTAACTTAACGTTGCAAAGGACTTGAAAAAATCTCACTATGTGTTGATCCTCTCACTTAAAAAAAAATCACTTGACGCTTGACAGTTGACACTTAGCAGTACAAAGTGCTTTAATGCTTTGTTTCTCAAAATTGGAACATTAAAATTTAAAGTGAATAAAACGTCTTAGGTCTACAAGTTGAAAATTATTAACCATTGATCTTTCTAAATCTAATGGTTATAGGGTGATTCTAGAGGTTTAAGTTGGCAAGCCCATCGCTCTGTGCATTTCATTACGGAATGCAACTATAACCACACATCAAATGTTCATCCAACGGTTGAAACTTGAGTAATTTATGATATTAACTTTAAAAATTAAACATGACACATGTGTTTTAAAGTTGTTTTAAACTTTTGTGCACTAGGATTGGCATTTGAAATTGGAACATTAAAGTGAATGAAATGTCTTATGTCTACAAGTTGCATATTCTTAACCGTTGATCTTTCTAAATCTAACTGTTATAGGGTGATTCCGGAGGTTTAAGTTTGCAAGCCTATCACTCTGTGCATTTCATTACATAATTCTTTTTGTGTGAAGAGTTAGAGTGTAGTTTCTTTTTCTGTCAAGATTTTTCAGTGCAGAGCCGAATGGCCAGGTCTTCCAAGCTTGTCAATGTCATTGAGTTTTTTGTGGCAGACTTGGTTTAGTTTGGGGCTGATACCCCCATCTCGATTCAGATGATGGAGATCCTGAATTCCTTTAGGGCCATCACAAACCAAAGGCTCAAGTGGATTCTGCTAAATTATGAGCCGCTAGTGTTAGCGGTTGTGAAAATGGTTTTGGGTTTTGGCCACCTGGAAAGTAGAGAGTATGGAAGAGATAATTTGTAGGTTTCTTCTCGGTTCTTAGCCTCTTTGTTGGATAACGTGGTGCCAAAAGCAGAAGTTAGAATCTTAATGCTCAAATTTTTTAAACATGACTTTCTTGAAGGGATGGATGAGATTCTTCTTGTGGTGGTAGAAGGCAGAGGTTTCCCATGACCTTGTGACATGGAGAGAGTGGGAATGGAGGATACGGTGAAGAAATACCTGTTTCTCTTGGATTTGCAAGGACCTAGATTAATGCACCATCAGATGATTGTCGCAGTTATTGTGATTTTTCTAAAAAAGTTCTTTGGTCTAATGGTGGTTGACAGTGAGGATTGGAAGGAGGATTTCGAAGAATTTGCACGGTTAAATAAATTTATGTAAACTAGTGAATCGATGATAGTTCTTTTTTGTCTCATAGATGATATTTTTTGGTTCGTCTATGCTTTTTCAATCTCGTCTGGTTAATCGATGTCAATATTACTAATGGGGTTTTTTGGTTAGTATTTACTGGGGTCTGTTTTGATATCATTTGGCTATTGTAAATGAAAATCTGATGGGAGGGGTAGCACGATATATTTTTTTCTAAAATTACCTGCATGGTAGATGCATGTACTTTAGACTTATATTAGTAAAATATGACTCGTACGTATAAAAAAAAAATAGAAATCAATAACGACAACATTTAGTGTTTATAATGCTTTCTGTCACTTTGATGGAAACTTTCTTTTTTCATTTGTATTTCTTTATGTTTTACTTTTAAATCTGCATGTATTTATTTCTTAAATAGATATACCACAAAAATATACCACACTTTAATTTTATGATGAATGAAAATTTTAGAAATTGGTGTGACAAGATCCATATTATAGCCTACATTGCATCCATGAACCGATTTGAAATCCCGTACTTGTAGTCCTTCCCCCATTCCTCAAAAAATTCAATACCATCGGCATTGGCCTAACAATGCTTTATCATCACAACCCTCATCGATGGCCTGAATAAAATAGCTCATAACCTAGTATCGATGTAACAATACTCTATCGAGCTAACTCATAAGGTGCCCTCTCTGATATATCGATAGAGTCAATAAAAGTAAGCACATCATTGTAACATATAAACATCAGTGGAATGAATGATTGCAGTCCCCCGATGGCCTAATATAACCATGAATTATCAAGTGTATATTGCATAAAGTATATTACTTAATTTCTCAAAGGAAAAAAATTGATTTGAATATATTAATAGACATTGAAGTTTTGTACTCAGAAAACAACTCTTTACTGTAAGTGTAATGAATAACGAAGAATAACACAACACAACCATTTATTTTATTTCAACTGAATTTCAATGTCACATTATTACATATCTTTTTAAAGATGACTAGCTGTAGAGCAGGCGAGCTCCTTTTTTGTATAAAAAACACATGTCAGTGTGTCACTTTAGTACTTTACATAGACATAATTTAATAATTTATTCCAAGTTTTTTCTCATTACAATGGATTACAAATTGATTCCAATTTCGAAGCTTCTACTATTGAAAACTTACTACAAATGTAACTCTAAAAATAAATGCATGATTCCAAGCTTCTACTGGTGACAACGTAATACAAATGTGGCTCTGAAAATAAATGCATGATTCCAAGCTTCTACTGGTGGATTTTCCAACCATGATGGGGGAAGGGGGTTCTGATCATTCTAGGGAAGTGGGAGCCGTGAAGATACAAAACGTACTTATCCCCTTTAAGAACCAAAGTCATGTAGAATATGTAATACAAATGTCTCTTTGAAAATAAATGCATGGGGCTTGCCTAGCCAACAATGCTGGGGAAATGGGAGTTGTTAAGATACAAGAGGAGAAGCAAATTTGCTTCCATATTTTGCACACAACTTCCATGCATCGGTATATCACTTACCTCCATTAAAGCTCCTCATCTTGGTTCAAAACCTGTCTAAGAAGTCAAGTTAATTGAATCAACTTCTTTCCAATTCCACCCATTCTGAACTTGAAGGAAATTTGTCTTTTACTGATTAATCTATAACTACATAATTGTAGGCAGGATAATTTACAGTATCCCCAATAATACTGCATCATATTCTTCATGAATCCTTATTAACCCTAGAAAATAAAAACCCTTATGACACTATCCATTATTCACTAAATCACTATCCCTATTTATGGGCCACTAGTGCCACTACTAGCCTGTGTATAATGATAATTGTGATTCGTGTACAATTAAAATATTTGATTTGATTGATGTCTGGCTACATGCCAACTATACCTCAAGCTGACAAGTTGTCAAAATCTATCAAAATCACTAGTGCCGCTCAAAGTTCAAACGATATGAAATCATTATAAATTTTGTTTCATTAAAGCTATGAGTTTTCCAAGAAATTTCTTTGGATGTTCATATCACATATGGCATTGATCACCGCCACTGCCAGCACTAGTAGTATGGAAACCACACTTTCTTCAAAAATATTGAGAATTTCAATTAAATAAAATGTACAATGTCGAGGCATTGAAAATATAGAATGAGTGATGAGCGATGAGCCTTGATCTCACCACATGTCCACATCTAACAGTTCTAGTGCTATTCTAGATGTTTCAATTGGCAAGTCTAGTACATCAGAGATTTTCTTCTGGAATGCAACTCTTTTTGCTTGTTGGTGTACAAATTTTTCACTTTAACCATGAAAGTAGATGCAAGATATTTGCAAAAAATAAGTAAAGAAAAGTGATAGTTTCTCTTTTAACAAATGAATTAATCTGAACACATTGCATAAAGTCTCAGAGATGAAAATATACACATTCTGACCTAACAGATAAACATTGAAGAATAATCATGAAGAAACACAATTCATTAATAATTAAAAGGAAGCATTAATAAATACAAAGATTTAGAAATATATTCTTTTATCTCTCTAATGCCAAAAATGTGGATTCATAGACCCGTCACCCCACATCCCGTACAATCAAAAATCACTCAAAAGCTGAAACACAATTCATTCATAATTAAAAGGAAGCACTACTAAATACACAGATTTAGAAATATATTATTTTATCTCTCTAATGCCAAAAATGTGGATTCACAGACCCGTCACCCCACACCCTGTACAATCAAAAAGCACTCAAAAGTTGAAACACAATTCATTCATAATTAAAAGGAAGCATTAATAAATACACTGATTTAGAAATATATTCTTTTATCTCTCTAATGCCAAAAATGTGGATTCATAGACACAGACCCGTCACCCTAGACCCTGCACAATCAAAATGCGCTCAAAAGCTGAAACTACCCCCCCTTATAATTACATCTCACAAAAGGATTCATCCATTTTGTTAAACCACTGGAGGCTTCAAGACTATGTATAGTTCTAACTGCATTTCCATAACTAAATTGTGAAATTCAACATGTTCTTCTTCTTCTTCTAAAATAAAAATCACCCTGTTGTACTTGACATAATTGGTTTTCTCTTTCCACGCCATTGAACACAACTAAGAAATGATGTTGAGTTACTCTTCTTCAAACCAATTCAAATCTGGTTGCATGATGGCCACAGGTTCATCTTCCATTCCCTAATATTTCCAGGAAGTACCATTTTGAGGAAACTCTGAGTCTGGAGATGAAAATGCTACCACCTTTCCTCGTATGCAGGCTCACTTAACTTCATCGGCAACAAGTGACCATTTATTTTCTAAGAAAAAAGTGCTAATCTATTACTAAATATTATGTTAAACCTCAAGTTGGCATTTGAAAGCATTTGAGAAGACTGAAATCTATGGTAGGCGTACCTTAGAACTTATATTTTCATCTTAGAATAAGGTTGCATAGCAAACACAAGTTAATAGTATCAGTGCACCGTGGGTAACTGGATTCGGGCACATGATGTTACATGAGGTTTTCCCTTAGCCAAAATTTATCATGGTTTGTGCCCAAAATTATGATGATAACAAAAGAGAAATTGTTAATAAAGATAGCCAAGAAGAATTATTATCCATTAATGTAAAAGAACTTGGAAAAGTGTTGGGGTTTACAACCAAAGAATTTGGAAATGTCCACATTGACCTAGAAAAGCTTGCTAGTGATTATGAAGTAGTGGAAGAAAAGGAGAAAATTGCTTTCTTAAATAAAATAGTTCAAGATAGAAACAAATTGAACGGTGATCATAAGCCTTCTTATAATTTGGATATTTTTTAAACCATGGGTTCATGATACTATTTCCATGCTAGCATTTTTCCTCGGTCTAGATAGTAATTTGGAAGTGGGTGCGAGCCTCCTTGAAATGGTATTTAATATCCATTATGGTGTTCAACATGTCAAATATAATTATATTCAACACATTGTAGAATCCATGCACACACAATTTTTAATGATTAAAGGAAGTTCCACCAAGACATTTAGGTTCACAACCAACTTCTGCTATCTTTTTCTATTCAAATTTAGAGGAATGTTTTAGACCAAAAATCTTTAGATTCAACCCTACAGTAATACTGAGGAAAAGAAAATGGCTCCAGTATATGAATGGACCACTAAGATAAGGATGCATGATTCTCAAAATAACTACAGTCATTTTGTAGACTATTTTTTTGCTCCATTGCATCAAGCAATTGCAATACTCTAATGCCTAGATTGCCTATGTCATATACAAACTACATGCAACTAGGAAAAGAAATACAATTGGTTTATTGGTACTTAATGGAAGAATATACTGTGCTAATATTTTATGGATCGGCAGTACAACCATATAAACTTCCAATACATGTGACAAAAAGGGTTTTTGCATTGGAATATGTAAGGTAGGTGCAGAGTGCTAATGAACTACAATTTCTCAGTCAGCAAAAGAAGACCTTATTTCCTTCTTTACCTTTTTCATGTGGAGGGTTCACATTCGAGAGAAAAGCATTTACTGTGGCACATAATATTTTGATTTTTTTTGACTTTGATGCTATCTGTCACTGGTAGTATGATCCATGTGACATCATTAAATCAATGATTGTGGCCAATAGGAATGTTGCAAGTAGAAATCAACATCAAAGTAAACCCTTGCTTGAAAATTTGAGAAACAAGGATTCTTGGGATGAGGTCAAAATAGCAATGGAGAAAATTGCTAATGAGAATGGTATTTATTTTGAACATTTGTTAGTAGAAATTATGGCATTGCACTGAAAGACAATTGGGACATACAACATTTTTTATGAGAAAAGTGACAAAACATCTAGTAGAGTAAAAATTCCAGGCTCTCTAGAGAAGGAAGTTATAGATAAAAATTGGTCACGATAAAAGATTACTACCTTTTGGTCTATGAGGAAGGAGATAGGTGATCCAAGAGCTCTTGCAGAGTATGGATATAACAAAGAAGATAAAGAGTTTAGAAAATAATGGAATATAGAGCATCCTAATGAACATGGAAACAAAGAAAGTGATGATGAATCTAGTGATGATAGGGAAGAAGTAGAACAAAGCCATGCCAATAACAAATCTGGTTTGAGGTTGGAAAAGAAGAATATGCTTCAACATATACTTCAGGAGCAGCCATAGTTTAAAAAATGGGTTATGAAGGTGGTCCTTTAGGGTCCCAAAGATAAGGCCCTTGGACGGTAACAAATTTTGAGCATAGAAAAATAGTTGATAAATCTGGCCTTGGGCTTGGAGGTGAAAAAGTAGACCAATGGCATACAAGTCAAGCTCAATTTGTTAGAGTTTTTAATCCTCATCCTCATGGTCATATACAATCACAACTAGGACATGCCCATGGTGGAGAGCTTAGTGCAACTAGTAGTGCCATTGGTGGGGATGGTATGGGTAGTACTACTAGTAGTGGTCAACATGTGCTACAACAACAAATTACACACAAGAGGAAAATAATACAAGATACCACAAAAACACTAGGTGATCAAGGCAATCAAAAGAGGCAAAGGATTTTGACAAGTCCAAGTCACACTATCAGTGGATCCACCAAAAAGGATTTATTTCCAGGCACTCCCCCAATGCCACCTAATGTGTCTATGGCATCATTAGAAATTGCAAGTACTCCTATTCCTTCACCATTCAAGAATTCCATTGTTCCTGCCTCCCCGGGTTATGATTTCATTGAAGAGTTTAAAAAGAAATCAGACTGGTATAAAAAAGAAAAGAAGCAAACTAATGAAGAGTGTGTCTGCTGCAACTTCAAAGCCTACAAAAAGCATGGTATTACCCACATTTGACACAAATAAATAAATCATGGAGTACACAATTGTTGTTCCCACGGTTCAAAACAAAACAATAAATCAGATGGATCGATCAGAATACCAGGTAACCAATTTTCAATTGGATTTTTCTGGCCTAAAAAATACTGACAAAATTAATGTATCAAAGAAGAACAATGAATTGGTGTACACATCATTGCTAAAGCAAGATAGAGAGAAGAAAAGGTTGCAAACCCAAATAGAAAATTTACAGGCAGACCTAGCAAATGAGAAAGAAAAGAGGAAAGAAGTAGATAACAAGATAAATGAATTAGAAAAAAGAACAAAAAAATCTGCCTCTACATCAACAAGCAAAGAGGATAAAACAAATAAGAGAGAAGTGAATGACCTGAAGCAAAGGCTAGATGAGAGCAACAAGAAATATGAGGAAAAATCCACTTCAGAAAAATTAAGACTAAGCATTGTGAATGGAAATGCATAGTGGGAACAAAAAAAGGAAAAATAAAGAAAAAATATGAAATATTGGAGACAGAGTTGACGTAAGCAAAAGAAGAAATTAAGTCTTGTTAAAATAAGTTATCTGCATTTTGTAGAGATACAATGAGGCATATGAAACAAAAGATCTGAGAAGAAATAATGCAAAGGTTTGATCATTTTTGTGACATGTTTCAATTGATTGATGCTATCACACAACATTATAAGAAGCTCAAAAAATATTTAGTGGACAACAAAAATGTGCTGGAATTAATGACATCTAGAAATCAAGTTCTACAAAGAGTCTACAAAGCCAATGACAATGATTTGAAATCAAAAGGGATTACTAATTAGATTGAAACCTCAATGAAGTTGTCATCTATCATTAAAAAGTGTTCGAGAATGTGTGGAACAAAGGAATATTTACATCTGGTTGCAGACAAGATGAAGGTGGTGAATGAAAAGGTAAGGAACTTCATAGAGCTTGGTTTTCAAGAGGCTTTTGACACAAATGACCGATTCATTGGAAATGATGGTTTCAGAAAGAAGATGGAGGGTGCAAGGAAGATTGATTTGGACCAGTTTCCTCAGAACCCAAATGTGATTAACTATTTGGATTCCATCAGAACACTGATAACCTTGAATGCAAAATTTCCTGAAGAATTCAAGACAGGTTCAACTTCCAATTACAATCATGAAATGTTAACAAAACTTCAATTCAAACAACATCAATTAGAACAAATGGAAATTACACCACCTGAAGAGTGGAAGTTGGTAGAAAAGGTGATATAGTGACTTGATTTTTAATTTTTAATCTTTGATAATATGAGTTTCCAAGTTCCAACTCAGCTATGTGCAAACTTGTCTTTGGGAATTGGAAAGATTTTGCATTACCATTGCCAATATGTACTCCTTCATGTGAAAATCAATAAAAAAGCTCAAATTCAGACTTCTGTAATGTGATGATGTTCAATTATCTATATTATTTATTTTATCATTTGAAGAAAAAGTCAGTGGTTTCAAATACGAGATACACATTAATGATGAAATGATTGTTGGTGTTCATTGTTGTATATGCTACTAATACTATTGTTAAAATGTTATTAAGCATTGATTTGAGTGATAAATCACTCAATAAATGTTCAAGTTTTACTTTAACACAATTAAAATATGAACTATAAGGTGATGAATAGTTAGCTCATTATATTTACTTCTTGGTAGAGCTTCCAAGTTATGGATGTTGAACTATTAGCTCATTATATTTACTTCTTGGTAGAGCTTCTAAGTTATGGATGTTGAATTGTTAGCTTCTATTATGTTGGGACTAAAAATCCTGATCAGTATCCACCAACTTACACCTCACCCACATCCCACATACTACAAAAATACACTACATTTGATTTTATGATTAGCGCAAATTGCAGAGATTTGTGTGACAAGATCCATTTTGTGGCCCACATTACTACTTGATCATGTCCATAAATAAATCTAAAACCCCATGGTAACAACCCCTATTCTTGAAGAATTCAAATTCAATGTATTGATAAATTAAATGTACTTCCACACACTCAATTTGAATAACATAAACAACCACTTTGGAGACAGCCAAATAAGTTAATAACATATAAGCATATGAATCCACAACAGTTGAACACTCAAAAGAAAATTAGTAATTATGTGTAACCTTCTCCATTGTATTGATCTTCAAATGATATGCATTATAAAAATAGTTTATGATATGAGATGGATGGGCGAATTGGTGCAATCTATTATCTATATTCTTACTATTTTATACTCTAAAGTCTAATTAAAAATGATGTGATGATCTCCTATTCGGGTCTTCATCTCTCTTATATGTGAGAGGCAACAAGATACAAACCTTTTAGAAAAATTCATGATGTTTGACAGCTAAACATAACTCAAATTATAAATAAAACAATGTTGCAGGTGAATGCACCGATCTGTTAATCTCCAAGAAGAAGCCTGTGACCACCTAAGATTTGTTCAAATCTTCTACTCCATGATAGGGCACTCATCATGCTATTGGTTAGCATTCTTACTTTGAATCTGATTCTGACACATCTACAGTTTGGCTAATAAACATATTAACTATAGAGAGGTGATGGATGTACTCATGTTCAGCATAGGTGTCTACATTAGAGATCGCCTAATTCACATCATATTCTATAGACATTATTTTTTTTATTAGCTTATGAGTGTTTTGTAAAACCATATCCTCGTCATTTATTTCTTGCAACACAGTAGTTAGAAGCCTAGCAAGCTCTTCCTCCAATCATCATATTCTCACAGATTTCCAATACCATTATGAACTATCGAGACTGAATCAAAGCAGTCAAAATATTCCCTAAGCCTGCTAAGATATCCATTATTTGATTCTACCAACTTGTTATATGTCAGCAATATTTTTCCTTTCATGGCATTCTTATCTACGAGATTCTTTTTTTTCTCCATCATTCTAGGCCGCAATCATTCATTCTCCACCAATGCAATGCATGTATGTTTGAATACTTTCCAATATTCATCAACACACTTCATCATTTTGTTGAATATTTCTTTTATCATTTCAAATACAGTATTATATTTGATGGTTTTCACTTCTTTCTTCAATTTCTTGCATTTCCCCTAGGATTTCAGTTGTCAATTCTTCCAATAGGCTGCATCAGCCAATGCATCAATCACTCTCTTATCTTTTTAAATCCATGGGGAAAAAGACTATGATGTGTAGGAGGAAGATGTTATTTCTCTCTGATTTCCTAGCTCCTTATTCATTTTTTCATTTTCATTAATCAGTTTGTCGATCTATGCTTTGGTAAATTTTTCCACATTTATGTTCAATTTTGTTGTCTCCATAGGGTTGGTATCCCCTACTCATTGAACCAAGAGATGTCCAAACACTTGGTTTGGATTACTAATTATAGAAGGTATTTTATCATGGGGATACAGTGACCAAATAAGCAAGGTGGCTTCGTCTGGGTTGTACCCAGATCCTGAATACATTTTGTCACTTTCTTCTTATGTTAAATTCATTGTCTTATCCCCTCTTTTTCTAGAGCTATCAAATACAATTGAAGAGCTAATATCCCACCCCGGCAAGAGCAACACTCCATTTTCTTGAGTAAATTCCCTTCCTCTTTCAGGAGTGATGGACTCCATTTCCTTATCTACCTTCCTTTTTCAATTCCTCCAGAGCAGTTGCCTCCTGTTCAAGAGTGATATCCTATATATTTTGTCTCATTTTTTTGCCTTTATATTCATAAACAAATGATTTAAATTCAGAATATTTAACAAAATCACAATAAAAAATAAACTATTGTCCAACCTTGACCCTCACATCATGAGATAGTTCATTTGATGCCTCAAATCTTACAATATTCTTCTCTTGAGGGGGCTCGTACCATTCAATGACAGGAGAATTTATTTGTTTTACTCGCTCACCCTCTTCATCACCCTTCTCTTCTTCACTTATATCATTATCTATAGAAAAACATACCTCAAGAGTAGGTTGTGAAGGTATGTAATCCAAGGGCTCTATGTCTTTAGCTTGTACTCCTGAATAGGTTGCATGAGGTGCATCAAAAACAACCGGGGGAACATCCTTTACCAGTTCATTGACATGAGCGATGAGTTGCTCAATTCTTGTTAAAGGAACCTATATCTCACCAAATGCCTTTGAATGATGGGACATTTGTTCTCTTCCCTCTTCTACAAGCACAATCTTGTTATAGGCGGCCATTCTTTCCTTGGTGGAAGCCTCATCATGGTTTCTTATCACATCTTCAATTGAGAACAAACGTTCATATGCTAATAGCGCCTACGATAATCTCGCCTCGTGAATAAACCCTTCTGCATCAAATTTTTTCCTTACATCACCTATACGAAGGTTGTACTGTGCTAATTTACCATCAATTTCTCCATATCCTTCATTGGAAACCACTGTAAAGTATCCAAAACATAAGGTGTTGGGCATAATTGATTGTTTTCTATGTACTTTGAGGTGTTTGGCATCAGATTTTTCCAGTTGCCTCACAATTTCTAAATAAGCAATTTGGTCAAGAACTACTCGTGGCATCAAGTGTGGAGCCTCTTCAAACCCATAAACCCTTATCATTGTACAATTAGGGAAAGCATACTAGTCTCCCCAGTTATGATTCACTTTATTTCTCCGGTCGTTTTCCTTTGATCTTAGAAATATTTGTACTTTTGGGGATAGGTTATAATTACACGGATATCCCGACAACTTTATCAATGGTTTTACAAAAAAATATTTAAAATAAAGGTAATGAGACCTACCAAATCAGTTGTCCCACAATGAGGTCCACATTTGTACAGGTTTTAAATCTCCATTTTCATATGTATCTTTTATCCTTAATTCTTCACTCTAGACCCCTCTGACTTGTCCCTCATACAAAATCAAATGCACAAGAAAAGAATAGTGTTCAAAATTAATATTATCACTATTATGTTTAATATTTTCAAGCCCTTGATGTAGCGCATTGGCCAAGTAGCTAGAATAATCAAATGGCCTGGCATCCTTTCTCTATATGTTTGCATCTAAGACCATTGGGGAAATCGACATGAGAGGAAAAACCTCTACTCCCAAAACCTAACCAACTGAATAATAGGTGTATCAAAAATACTCTTCGAACAAATCTTCATGGAAAGAAGGGTTTTCACTGGTAGAGAACCTCTTGAGTCGGCCTCCTTAATCCTTGGGCCTATGAAAAGGTAATTTCCATCTCTTCTAGTTGGTATCCATGTGACGATACTTTGTCAAGAGATCTTTGACCGTGAATGATAAATTCGTGACTGAAATACATTAGAAATGAGATCCATAGAAATAACAAGCATGTCACCCCCGCCATGTGACTAAATAGTTATTTTCTTGGGGTCATATCTGATAGCAAGAGCTTTAATTACATTTATGTTCACAAACACATTGGGCACTGCAAGTCTTCCCAGGTTCAACCTCTACGGATTGCAGACTGGTTGAAACCTAAATTGTTTTCTATAATGGTACATGAAGAGGTCATACCCTTGTTATAGTGTCCAAATATCCCCTAAGCCCTTATGTTTGTCCCATAGTCGATCCATGGAAGGATTCATTTGAGCACTCCTCTTGGGTCTCGGCCCCGACCCAAGGCATTGATCAAGTCTTCATTTAAGAGTCTCTTAGGATTTTTAGTGTCCAATTGATCCAAAGTCTTAGTCTTTTCAGTTTTCTATTTTTTTAACTTTGGGTTTTTCTGTACTCTCTTCCATTATTTAAATCTTAAGCTTTTGATGAAAATAGCTTCTTAGTTGGGTTTGAAGTACTTACATAAGTCTCGTCGAGTTGCCTCCACAGTCCACCTCTCTTCGTTGAGTCAGAACTCCAAGTTTTTGCCGTTTTTCTTCTGCCCTAAGTGAAATCTTCCAAGATTTTGTAACAACTATGCGATCAAATTGTGATATAATTCACTTCAATTTTGGTTCATAAATGCACCATCTGTGGACCATCTTTCAGTCTTTTCATTGAAGAAGAACATTTATTTCAAATATCTCGAAGTCGATGATGCCCTAGGATGTCACATCAGTCTTTCACCGATAGCCACCCTCTCTACCAATGGACATCTATCATTTGTTCTATCAGTGGGATGCCAAATAATGTTTCTCGGATGCACCCTAGTTCCCCCAATATACTTCGCCTTTCGATAATTGATGCCCATGGTTATAATTCATGGTTTATTTTTTTGAAAACTTGACTCTATCGATATATTGAGAGCACCTTAGGAGTCAACCCGGTAGAATATTATTACACCAATACTAGGTTGTGAGTTATTTTCATTGGGCCATCGGCAGGACTGTGATGGGGTTTCCACCAATGAAGCATTGTTAGGCTAATGGTATTGAATTTTATTAGGAATGGGGGAAGGACTACGTCACTACGAAATTTCAAATTTGTTTATGGATGCAATGTAGGCTATAATATGGATCTTGTCACACAAATTTCTACAATTGCATTGTTCATCAAATCAAATTGTCGTATATTTTTGTGATTATTGATATGTGGAAGATAAGTGGGGTGGACTTGATGGAGGCTATTTTCGTTGTAAAGAAAAATTAAATTTTCTTTTAAGAGATCAAATTTAAATTTTAATATCACAATTTCATGAATGATGGAATACAATATCAAATATCATCAACTATAGTTTGACTTTGGCATATAATTCATGAAATGCAATATAATATAAAATATCATGAAGTGAAATTTAAAATAAAATATCATGAAGTGCAATGATTCACAATTTATTTGAATACAATATAAAAAATCATCAACTATAGTTTGGAATATGATTCATGTAGTGCAATATAAAATAAGATATCATGAAGTGCAATGACTCACAATTTTAATGTTCATCGAATACAATATAAAATATCACCAACTACAGTTTGGACTTTGGAACAATGGAAACTGATTCATGAAGTGTAGTAGAAATACCTAAAACCTACTAATTCTCTTCCATTTCCCAAATGGAGTTAAGGTCTTCAAACCGATGTTCATCTTGAGATAAAGTAAAAGAGTCATTTTGATTATGAGTCTGCTCTTCACTTTCTTTGGCCTGTGTCTCAAATTTAACATAAATCAACAAGTTTGAAATATTCTGACATTGAACCACACAATATTTCACTCTAACCTAAGCTTGTCCAAACCTTTTTTATTGATCCCAGTTCAAAGGCCTTTTCCTTTCCCATGGATTTATACCAGTCCCTCATAGCTATTGCAAAACTCCTACATTGTTGTCTAAGCTTATTTTTATTTAAAAATCCGTCTATTGTCTGCTCATTGTATGTTACCTCTTTCGAAAACTGTTTGATCAAGATTTTTAGTTGATCATGAAAATATTTTGGGTTATCTCGGTTTACACAAAATTGAGGATACACAATACCCATGGCTTCAAGTATTTCATGTTGAGGGAATCTTTCATGAATCTCTGAGGAAAGAGATTTTGAAATTTCCTTCAAATTATCACTAACAAAGTTAACAATGTCGTGAAAATATTCCTCGTTAACAAGTACTTCTCTACTAGAGCACCTAGCTGTCTTACAATGGTACATTGGTATCTCATATCCACGTACACAGATACATAAATGCCTACTTTTATTAAACTATAAATAATTATCAGGATTATTCAAATCAGTAATTTTCTGCCACATCAAATAATTTGTGCCTTGGCGTGTTAGATCTAGATATAGATGATCGAGGTCCAAGCATGTAAGTTTATCTAGATTGGCATATTCATAAATATACATAGTTCTATCTTGGGATTTCTTCATAATATTGTTCATCTCATCGGACATGGGGAGAAGACTAGATAAAGTCAAGAGTGTCTCTATATCGCATAACCTATGTAAGAGGTCAGGATCTTTGTCTAATGTGCTACGATGCTCGTACATCACTCCAATCAAGGATTGATATTCTGAAAGAACTCGTTTTGATGGTCCAAGCAAGGAGATCCATTTGGTATCGACATCCTTGATAATCTTGTTTCCAAGTTTTATTCCCTTAGCAAAATTTTGAGATTCAAGGAAACGTTTGAGACTTCGGCAAAAGTATGCGTGGATCTTGCGAACTAGATTTTCAACTTTTGATACTGTAGGAAACTTGCTTACAATTTTGAATACTAAATTCATTATGTGGGCCATGTAGTGAAATCCAAGCATGTATGGTGCACAAGTAGTTTGTAACTTTATGCAAACACCACTCCTTTGACCTTGCATCACTGTACCTCCATCAGCTCCTACACACACCAACTTTTTGGCAATTGTCAACTCATCCATACCTGTAATTTCATTCAAAGATTTCTTGACTAGTTCAAATAGGTTTTGCAATGTTGAACTATCCTTCATTTTATGAACACAAAGAATATGAGCTTGGTGAACATGTTGTTCTACAGTATACAAATTCATACAAACCCAAGAAGTATTGTCTACAATAGTAACTTCATCTAAAGATAATGCAATGAAATTTGACTCTTCTACTTTCTCTTTTAAATCTTCCTTTTCCACTAAAGCAAGACAGTTTGTCCAATCCCATCCAACTTTTACTGACCAATGTGAGAAAGGAAAGTGGGGAACACTCAAATAAGATAATAAATCAAAATATTTTGGGTTGTCTGTCATAGGATGCCCCTTGGACAAAATATGAAAAACAACACTCATCTGAACAGTTTTTGACAGATTTACTGCTACCATGGCTTTTCCAAAATGAGCCTCAAGTGTAAATTCACATTTTTCAATCTTCAACATTTTATGATTATGCTTTTCATAATCCATGACATACTTAACATGAAGACATTCTTCCTTTGATTTCTATCATACAACTGATTGTTCCTTTCCGTCTATGATTTTTTTTTCGTAAACTTTACCGATATGCTTTTCTATAGTGTCAAACTTTAGCTACAATATATTGTGTCTTCCACATTTCAAACTACAAATATTAAATTTGACCTCTTTTTCCCTTTCAATATCGTTTTCATTTGATACCCCCATTGGTATAAGGAATGGGTACTTCAGCAACCAACCAAGGTGAAAATTCCTTTTTATTTCCCACTCGTGCCCCGATTTTGATTTTCCTTTTATTTTCTTTCTACCAACATCATCCTCATCCAAGTCAATTATCTCATTTTGGATAACCAAGGTATCCCTTGGAGCATCTTCTGTGGTATTTCCATCCTCATTTGATACATTTTGATTTAACTCAATGACAATCTCACCTTGACCTTCATATGGTGGTGAGGTATTGTGAATGCCAATTTTTAATAATATTTGGTGGAAGAGTTGATGATGTAGCTCCACCTTGATCTGATGGATTAGAAGCTTTGGAAATTCCAAAGTAATACTATATGGTACCTCCACATTTTGGGCGCTTTGATGGCCTCCCAGTCTCTTCATTACCGTTAGGAGTCTTACCCTTGTTGCTCGACATATTGATCTCTCACTTCGAATAAAAGCTGGAAAAAATGTCTTCTTGTTTAAGAAGGATAGACTGACAGAGAATATAGATCCCATTCCCTACTCAAAATCATGTTTAAGACTAAAGCAAGAATGGAAAACATATAAAGAAATCTTATTATTATAGCTAATAACTAATAACAGTATGAAGAAATGATCACTCACCTTATATTTAAGACTGAATCAAGAATGAAAAATAGATAAAGAAATCTTATTATTATATCTAATAACTAATAGTAGTATGAAGAAATGATCACTCACCTTTAAGTCTACATTTTCAGTTTTTGCTGACTTCTGAATCGAGAAGTAGAACCTCATAACCGAAAAAAATGTGTAAGAATAAATAATAGTTTCAATTGTATTTATATCAATCCATATTTGGCGAATCTCGTGTGCTTATACAACAATACTTTGTAATTTTCAAGGTGAAATGTGTCCTCAAATGTAATTAGTTTTAAATATTATTGGTGAAATAGGTCCTCATAAGCAACTATTAATAAATTTTAAATGGTGAAATGGGTCTTCACAAGCAACTATTTGTAAATTTTAATTGGTGAAATGGGTCCTCATATAATGTTGTTTTAATAGTATTGGAAAATATGTTGATAATTTATGACATGCTCCCCAGGATTCTAGGAAAAAATATTAATCGGTCCATTGGAAACGTGTAGTCTGTTATGGCGAATTTATTGCCTAAACATGCCTCGTAAAAAAAAAAGTTGGCGAATGGAAATGCATTGGACCGATAGTTCATAAAATCCAGGTGATTTGAACACCCTATTGGGAATGGTAAATTCGCTAATTTAATTTTTACTGGATTCCTAGAATTCACCAATTGCGAAGATTCACCACTAAATTTTTCCCTGATAATTGTTCTAGAAGAATTATTTTTCACAGAAAATTAAATTTCTTCCCGACAGAGGATTTCCCAGATCTCTAATTGTATTCTTATGGGTTCTTCTATGTTTAGAATATTTCCAATTTACAATTTGCATTAGTTTCCACAAGGGGTTTCTTTTCTATAGAGGATATCATTTTCTAGAAGATTTCACATATGACATTTACAATTTTTAACATAACTCAAAGCTTTGCAACTTGCACAAACAATATTTTCCAGAGAGTAATCTAAACTAAGAAGATTTTCCAATAAGAAACTAATTGAATTAAAAGAGGAACCTGAAATCCAACGCCTGAGAATATGTGAATTGTCATAGTGCCTCCTCCACAGATCCAAGTATTTTCTCCCAGATCAATGAGAGCTTCCTTTAGAACAATAAAATTCCCGAACACAAGAACTTCCCGAGACTGTGTATTTTTATAAAAAAATCAACCAAGGCATGCAATCACAAAAACAACTTTCTTTCTCCAAACCTCTTTCCCAACAAAATATCCTCTATCCTTCTTTCATGAAGAATCTTCACTTCTTCTCGTTACAACCATAAATTTCTCCCCGTGAATAAATTTTCCCAACAAACCTCATAAATTTTTCCAACACATGTTGAAAACCAAAATATCTTTTAAAACCAAATAGCACAAAATCCTCAAGATATTTTAAAATTAAAAAAATTAATAATTTCTAAAATACTTAGCATTTCTAATTTAACTTAATTTAACTAATTTAATTAATTAATAAAATAAATATAATCCTTACATTTGATTATTTTACTAATTAAAATAAATTAATTAATTAATTAATTACCATCTTCTAACATTAAAAACCAAATTAGTTTAATAATCATCTAGAATATTTTAAACCTATTATCTACCTTTTACAAACTCCGTAGCATAAATAATTTCAAAGAAAAATTAATGTTCAACATTTAGGAAACAAAAACAACTAGAATCAACGACACACTATGACTAGGGTGGTGGCTTGACACAAGAATTTAGCTATTATCTCCCAATCAACATTACCATTGGGAAATGGACATGCTCATACCTATGAAACCAGGTGGAGTCAATGTCATGTACCTGCAAACCTGTAAACAAGGCATATATAGAACATACATTTATACATCAAAATAGAATACACCGTGAAGAGAAAATCGCGGAATTGCAGGGTGCTCACAAGTGAGTGATGCAATTCCATCCCCTTCACCAATAAAATATCAAAAAAATAACAATTATAACATCCATAATCAACTCATGTGCATATAAAAATATTATTTCAAATAACCATTATGTTAATCCAAATCATGATATAATGATAACATTAAAACAAGGTAACATCACATCATATCATAAAATACACATCGCTCTATAATTAGCGATCTAATAATAATCAAGCATAATAGTATATCAAATTCTAAGTGCTAACAAAAAACAAAGCAAATCAAGGCAGGACATTATCTGATACAAAGAGAAAAATAGAGGGGTGCTACACTCGGTTTCCTTCATGTGAGAGATCTTGGAGGACACCTTCCTTGCAAGTTTGTGGGACTGTGAGATTATTATTTCTCGAGGCTTCCTTCATATGAGAGATCTTGGGGGTTGCCTCCTTGCAAGTCCATATGCCTGTAAGAAGCTTTCATTTTACAACTTCATGGTTATGTGGGATTGTGGAGTCTTTTGTTCCAGCCTGTGCTTTCGAGCTCGCCAGATCACAGTTTTCTTCCTCAATGGTTGAGGTATACATTTATAACCCTAGTACCTTTCCAATCTACTTTACCAAAGCAGTCATCAGAATTTGTGCTCACTAAAGTGGGGGAAAAATGTATAGGCACGAATTTGTACCCTTAAATAAATTCCCCTTTTACACTTCCTCACCTTAGAAAACCAAATTCAAAGGAAAAATTCCACATTAGCAAGCTGCATTTGTTCCACTTGATATTCATCTTTTGCGTCGATAGAATAATAATTGTCGGGGATGCTCATGTGATGCACATATGTCCATGTGGTGCACTTACGTCCCTGAAGGATACCCACTTGTGAAGTTGGAAAAGGCATTACTCTTCCTATTGGGAATGAATTGTAACATCCCTCTTCGACCAAATGACCCAAAAATGCCTTATTCTCCTCACCTCACCTTCAAAAAAATTCATTCTTCATGCAACTTATCTCTCTTTGGCATCTCTTTTGGAAATATCTAAGCATTCACTTCACATCCATCACTTCAAGCAACACTTTGGAACTTCATATCAACAACAAAAATACTCCAACTTCGTAGAGAAAGTGTGGAACAAGCCATTGCAGCAAGGGCTTTAGGTTTTCCAACACCTCCCTTCACCACAGTTTAGGCTATGGTGATTGTTCAAGCTCTCTTTCTCCATCATCGACTACTGAGCTCTTGGTGGAGGTGGTAACGTTTTCACTCGTCTCCTTTACGATTTGGTTGACTAGCACTTCACTTTTTTTTAGTGTTTATTGCGTTCTCTACTTTCTTTTCTCCTTTATCATATATTTCTATATCGTTGCTATCTTGGTTGTTTGTGGAGGTGGAAACATTGAAACGAGGGTCTAATTGAGGCATACCCCTATACAACCCCCAACAATTTTCCCTGTTCTTGTGTATAGGTGGACATGCATTTGGAGCTAGCTGGCGTATAGGATATTTTGTGAGATTATCTTTGTCACCTGAGCTTTGATATATCTGCTTTATCATATTCATTTTTATCTCTGTTATTTTATAGTTCATTTTTTTTCCCTTAGAAATCACTAGCTAGATCGTCAACTTGTTTTCTGGCAGTTCTTACTATGTTTCTAGTCCTCTGGTTATGTGGAAACCAATGCACTTGAGAGATGATAGTACGCCATGATTTCATTGTGGAACTATGCTTTTGTCCTCAAGAAAAGAGCTACTTGAGGTGTAGTGTTGAACTTGAAAGTTGGCTCACCTAGCCCTATTCTGAATTTCAGATCTATAGACTAATTGAAGGACCTTATAGTCCTCATCATTCTCATCCCTCATTTGAAACATCCCTTTAAAGTGAGGTAAGTTAGGGAAACCTTCCACTCGTGGATCTCCATGACCTAGGGCCTTGAACGTGGTTGGTCTCCCTCTCTTATATAAAGTAATCATGCATTAGCTATTAATTAATTAATTTTTAGCATAATTTATTCTCATGCATTTAAGCTAAACTTAGGAGTGATTTTCTATGTTAACTAGAGAGCTATAAATCATTATGTCTCATTGCATGGGATGTTGAAACTTTTCATGATATAATCCCTTTATCATTTAGGGTTGCTCATATATAACAATCAACCCTCATTGTATTATCTCTTGAATTATGTAGATTTTTCTTGTTGAGGAATATTGCATATTATTGTTTGCAATTCTCTTGCATGGAAGGTGTCTTTGTTCATTGTTTGATCTTGTGGCTCATTTTTTTCATAATTCTAACATGGTATCATCTAGAGCATGGATTCAATAAACCCCCTCTCAAATTTTGTAGGTTTTTCTTGTTGAGAAATATTTCATATATTGTTTGCAGCTCTCTTGCGTGGAAGGTATCTTTGTCTGTTGTTTGATCTTGTGGCTCGTGTTTTTCACAATTCTAACATGGTATCAGAGTGTGGATTCAATGAAATCCTTCTCGATTTATAAGGTTTTTTCTTCAATAAGGGTTACAGGCTTCATATCTAGATTCTCTATTGTTTTTTGCAATTTTTTGAGGTGGATAAAGTTTAGGTGTATTTTGGCACAAAAAAGACCTCACCCTTGGATTTAGGAGGCCAATTCGATGAATTTTGACTATATTTTCCCTATTTCTCTATTGGGTGTTTATGGGGTAATTTTTTTTATATAGGGGCCATATAGCCCATGCACAACATTTTTTCTCAAAAAAAGAAGCAATTTTCTTAAAAAATATTGCTTTTTAAAAAGTTTTTATAAAAATAAAAATAAAATTTAAGAAGTGTAGGATTTTTCAAAAAATGGAAGATTTATTTTTGAGGGGGTGGTGGATTAAATTTAGCATACCTATAGGTACCTTCCTCACAGTTCTACGAGCTCCTTGTCCCTTGTTGGTGGGGTCTTACTCCCCAACTAACGACCCCTACGAATTCGTTCGACAGTTTTCAACATCGACCGTGCTTCCTATGCTACCTGATGACTCCACAATATTTTGACACCATCCAACGGGCTTCCTTGACAACCAAAAATTTCTAGCACTTTGTAGTTTTTTTGGGCCAATTTTCCATCGACCTTACAAGGAATATTTTGAAAATTTAAACATATTCCATTGCCAATTTTTATGCAGGGAGTTAGATTTTTTTTCTGGCATAGGAGAATATTTTATCCAATTTTCCTACTAATGTCATGTTGACATTAGCATGTCGTCAGTGGTATGACCGCATGGGTATCAAAACCCCTTTGGACCTAAAGGATTTTTTTCTTCTTTTGGCCATAACTTGGGTGTACGATATCAAAATTGGGAAAACAAGATATCACCAGAAAGCTAGTTTCGTCAAATTTCTAGTGGTGTGGGTCTCATCATTTTTTTGGTTGTTGGTGCATTCTACAACCTGTTGAAGTTAGAGGTGTTATTTTTAGTCTCAAACTCATAAATTTTGACTAGTTTCTCAAGTTTTACGATTCCAACAACATTGTGATGGTCTTTCAGAGCTCTACACAACCATCCATGTCATTTTATAAATTTTTATCTAGGTACATTTTATTCATTTTTTCGTGTTTTCACACTCTAGTGCATTACTTAGATGTTTTAGCTATTGGAAACTTTTTGTTTGCATGGGATGACTTGTTTTTGGTTGTTCTACATGTATTTCTAAATTTTTGTCATATTTGGGCATTACAGACATGTTTTGTAGACACACTGAGATAAAGAGCCATTTTGGTGTATACTTTTTGGGGATTTTGCACATCCTATTGTTCCTTTAATACTCACACTATGATATAAAGTGCCTTGGGAGGTTGATGATTGCCTTTGACTTGCTATCACACCTTTTTCAAGTGAGTGTCCCTTCCATGGCAATAATTAATCTTAGTGATTCTTTCTTCATGTGTGTGTGCCTTAGTTTGCACACTGTTTTATTTGTTGGTTGTTTCTCCTACGCACTTCTTGGTTTCACATAGTTTTAGTGTACTATTCTTGGCTCTCTCTTGTCTGCATTATGGGGGGTTTCTATTGTTTGTTCTTATGCTTCCTTGGATTTAGTTTTGGAGTGATCTATGTATCTAGTTCTTGTTCCTATGTACTAGGCGAATGTAGTGTACATCAACAATTGGTTACCCATGTATTTTGATGAGATGGAGAATTTATTATATGGAAACTCTTACATTCTTGTTTTTGGAGGTTATTCATTTCAACACTATATCAGTCATCTTTTGATAGTTGTCTACAACTTCTTCATGCTTCAATGATGTTCTACATGTTCCTCTTTTTTGGGACATTGTTTTGGTTGGAGGATTCTTAGTCCTCCACCTTGATTTGAAGGCTTTTTTAGTCCTTCATTTTCCTTTATCTCTTTTGGGGAGGATTTTTTCCCATATGATTTTCTCCTTTTCTCCAATTTTGAGAGATCTTTTGTTTGTACATGGGTACTTCACCAGGCCTTGTTTGTTGGGACCCATCATGCATTCTCTTTTTTAGTATTTTTAGGTACTCCCTAAGTTTATCTTAAGGGAGTGTTAGATTAATGATGCATTAGCTAATAATTAATTAATTTTTAATTATTATTAGTCTAATTTGTTCTCATGCACTTAAGCTAAACTTCAGATATATTTTCTATGTTAATTAGAAATCTATTATTAGATCATTTTGTCTCATTGCTTGAGATGTCAAAACTTGTCATGATCTAATCCCTTTTATCATTTATGGATTCTCCTATAAAATACTCAACCCTCATTGTATATTATTTTTGATGAATATAGCATATTATTGTTTGCAATTCTCTTATGTGGAAGGTGTCTTTGTTCGTTGTTTGATACCATGGCTTGTATTTTTCACAATTCTAACATTATATTCAACAATTCCAAAATCAATCCTTAAGAGTGGATACAATTTCAAAGGATAACTTGAATGATTTATTTTTGGGTGGTCTCAATGATTACATTCAACATGAGGTAAACATGTTTATTCCTAGCTCTATATTTAAGTATTTTATCTTAGCATGCAGAGTACAAAAGTATTTGATTCCTAAAAAGCAAGGGGATAATGGGATAAGAGAAAGGATATTAAATACCTTATTTTACTTAGTCTACTAGGTTGAATACACAACAAATTGAGGAGAAGAGAGAAAAAGGGTTGTGTTTTAATTGTGACAACAAATATAGTTGAGGACATAAATGCAGTGAAAAAATTGTTCTACATTGAAGGTTCGAGTGAGGAAGAAGAGGAGGAACTAATATTAGAGGGTGTTAAAGAGTCATATGAGGAATCACAAGATTCCAATCCAATCATTTCTTGTTATGTAATCTTAGGTTTTAGTGCCCCACAAACTCTCAAGGTAGTGGATTTCTTAAAGAAGAAAAAAGCAAACATGTTGATCGACTTGGGTAGTTCTCATAATTTCATTAAAAAAAATTGAAAACTAATCTAAATTATTTTATATATTCAACTCCTGAGTTTTAGGTCTTGATTGCAGATGGTGGTACTATTAATGGTTCTGGAAAATTCCATAACATTAAATTATTTATAGGAGATTATCACCTTAATAGCCTAATGTATGTCATCTCCATGGATGCAACAAATATTGTTTTGGGAGTACAATGACTTACTACTTTGGGCACAATTGAGATGAATTTCCAATAACTATTCATGCGATTTCAATCAGAAGGAGAGAAAGTAGAGCTAAGAGGGTTGAAGGAAAAGCCCCCATAAATGGTAAGCTCTCATCAAATGAAATTTTTTCTTAAGAAAGGCGTTGATGGATTTATGGCCAATTTATGTTCATTAGAAGTCTCTCAATCTAATGCTCCCACCCATCTAGATTTACAAGCAATCATTGATTGACACTTAGTGGTTTTTAGAGATAAACCTAAAGGAATTCCTCGTGGTTTTTAGAGATAAACCTAAAGGAATTCCTCCTAAGAGGGATCATGATCATTCCATAAAACTAGTTCTAGGGAGCCAACCACCCAACATCAAGCCCTATAGGTACCCATATATTGAAATAAGTAAGATTGAAAATGTTGTGGAGCATATGTTAGAGGCATAAATTATCAGGCATAGCCAAAGTGCTTAGTCCTCTGTTGTGGTGATGATGTGTAAGCAGGATGAAACTTGACATATTTTCCTAGACTATAGAGTGCTCAACATGTACACCATTAAATATAAATTTCCTAATCCAATCATTGATGATTTTCTAGTTGAATTGAATAGAGATATGTATTTTACAAAGATTTTAGATCAGGCTATCACCAAATTTGAATAACGAAGATATTTCTAAGACAACATTTAAGACTCATGAGGGTCAACATGAGTTTTTGGTGATGCCATTTGGTCTTACAAATGCACCATCTACATTTCAAAGTTTTTTGGAACTCCATCTTTAAAAAATTCTTGAGGAAGCTTGTATTAGTTTCTTTGATGATCTATTAATTTATAGCAAGACATGGGAAGAACAATTGTAACATGTAGATCAAGCATTACAAGTTCTTGAAGATAATCAAATCTATGTTAATCCATCTAAGTTTTCTTTTGGTCTCAATGAGGTGGAGTACTTGGAACACATAGTTTCACATGGATGAGTGAAGGTTGATCCTAACAAAATTATCATTATCATGGATTTTCCTATTCCCCAAATTATTAAGAAATTGAGAGGTTTTTTGGGTTTTCTGCATACTATATAATATTTGTGAAGAATTATGGTTGTATAGTAGCATCTCTCAAAAATTTATTGAAAAAGGATTCTTTTCATTAGAATGATTCTACTAATGCAACATTTGAGAGATTGAAGGAGGCTATGTCTACAACTCCAATTCTTGCCACTCCATACTTGACCGAGGATTTTATTGTGAAATATGATGCTTCAAGAAATGATATAGGAGAATTTCTCATGCGTGAGGTTTGACCAATTTATTTTAAGATTTTTAAATTAAAGGGTAAGAATCAACTCAAACCTATTTATGAGAAGGAAATGCTATCTATTCTTCATGTAGTAAAATAGTGGAGGCCTTATCTAAGGATAAAAGCTTCAAGGTTAGAACAAATCATGATAGCTTAAAATATTTTTTGGAACAAAGATTATATTTTGAAGAGAAATAAAAATGGGCTACTGAGATGTTGGAATATGAATTTGAGATTATATATAAGAAAAGGGAAGGAAAATGTTATGATAGATGCATTCTAGGAAGGATGAGAAATATGAAGCTTTATTATGTGTCATTTCAATATTACAAGTAGATTGGATGGTAGAAGCCAAAATAAAGTGGTAGAATGATATTGTTACAAGTAATATCATTCAAAAATTAAAGAGTGATCCTATTAGTTCACATATTTTTTGTTGGAAGGGAGTTACTCTACGGTATGAAGAGTGATTTGTTGGTGTAGGTTTTTATTTTCCTAATGGGTTAATTTATTTTCCCATAGTCGTAGGTTTTTACCACACTTTTATTAAGCTTGCTTGGGATAATATAATTTATTATTTAATAACTAAAAGATAAAGTGATGAGGTGTTTTAAGGAAAAATATTTACTTTTTCATCACTTTATTTAATATTGGTGGTTATTGGTGGTCAATTCCTATTGGTTGATTTTCCACCTCCATCCTCTCCTTAGTTCTATATAAAATCACTATCTAGCTTGTATTTTTCATCTTGGAAGCTCTTAATGCAATTATGTCATCCTTGACATTGCATATCTCCTAGAGTTGTTGGTTTGCATTTTTTTTTCAGTTTATGTAGCTTTGAATTTATTGTATAAAGTTCCTTGGGTTATTCAATCTATTTCAGATTTCTAATATGGTATTAGAGCTTTGTTTTGAGAATCCTGAGTTCATAAATTTCTAATTGAGAGTTTGAGTTTCTCATAAGATTTTATAAAATCCAATGTATGATTTTCTTGCATTTTGAACAATCTTCAAAAATAGAAAGGGTTTACAAATATCTAATAAGCTCTTCATTTTTCATATGTGTTTTGTGATATACGAGTGATTGAAACATTTTTGGTTATATTGGTGGTATTTTTTATTGTTCCAATGTGTCTAGGAGGCTCGAGCAAGTTAAGATTGACTTTCATTTCATCTTATTTGGAGATCATTTGACATAGTTGCAATCAAGGGTTTGAAGCTCAATTTTGACGAACAACATTTTGTAAGAGCATTTTTGGCCAAAACAAACCTTGCCATTACGTTCAAGAGGTCAAGGAGATAAATTTTGACATAAATTCACTTATATTTGATGTTGGGAATTGTCAAGGCAATTTGTTTTGCCTAGGAGGCCGTATGACCCCCCAAATTGCATAATTACAATTGTATGGCGATTTAAAATAAAATAAATAGTCAATGGGACCTTGGTCTACTAGTGAAGTTGAAAGGTTTGAAATGAGCCCACTAGGGATCAAGTCTTGCTGAGTGAAAAGCCCCGATGCATAAAAATATATGAGGTCGGGATCGTTCCTCAAGCGAATTTTGGTAGAATGGATACCCCTTAGACCTTGGATCTAAGCTAAAGGGGACCCCCTTGGGGCTATCTCCAACAACAAAAAATACAAATTATTATTGTTAGTGTTAAGTGCTAAATTGCACTCTAGCACTAGTGGCTAAGGAAGCCACTAAGGTCTTAAAGCCCCCATGGCCCCCTTTGAGACCGTTGCGGCATGAGAAGTTGCCATGAATGTGAATTGTGTGTAATAACTGTCATAGTCGGTTGGAGACCCATTGCAACTATAAGTCATCGAGTGCAGTTGACAACCTTTGAAACCATGACTAGGATTCCTAACTATGACTACAATTTTTAAATTGCTACACACCATTTTCTTAGCTCCACCAATCCTCCACCCAAACAACCACCTCTACTAGCAGCATCACCCATGGGCCACCTAGGGCGACCAAGAGCCCTCATATAGGCCAAATTAGGCCTCTTTTTTCAAACTTGCATAAAGTTTTCCCCAGTTATAAAATTTTGGTGAACGAGATATTGATGGAAAGTTGGAGACAAACATTTTCCATCCATAGAGTTATTCAAAAAATAAATTTCCATTTTTTGCCAGATATTTCAGGTTGAAGCAGTTTGTTGCTAACTTATTCATGTCATAGCTTACACTGGTGCTCCATTTTATTTTTTTGTAAAGGAATTGGAAAGGTGGTGAAGAAAATACACATCTACATGGCTAATTTTTCCATATTTTATCTCTAGTCTATTTTATATCAAAATTTGTAATTTTGACTATTGTGAGACTACTAAGCATTGTATCTTAGAAATGCTTTCTAAATGCACTAAACTATAAATTTCCAACCTTTTAATATTTGGGGGTGATTTTTGATACTAGTGAAAAGGGTGGGGATGTTTTTGGTGTTCTTATGTTCACTTTCTTTCAACACTTCTTTTTGTATCTCTTCATCATGACTCAAACAACAATCCCTATTCTAACTACATACAACTATTTTCAGTGGAAGTCTATAATTAAAATTCACTTAAGAAGTCTTGGTTTGCATAGAATAACAATGGGACTAGAAACTAAACTTGCTAAAGTTGAAGAACAACGTAAGCAGTTCAATAGATGTGATGAAGCATATGTAATATTATGTTTGTTTGTATCTCTTGATTTTCTCTTTTATATTGAATCTTTGAGTACACTAAATGAAATATGGACTAAGTTAGAAACTCTATTTTGCACTCAAGATTCTATGAGGGTCATATGCTAGAAAAAAAAATGATTAGTTTAAGTCCAAACAACTTCAACATAACTAAGTATTTCTTCCCAAAATTGGTATTACTAAGGTTGCAAATAAAGCAATGTGGAATTGACAAGAAAGATGAACAATTCATTCTAAGCATTCTCTCTAAGCTAAGGTCTGAATATTCAATATTTGTTTCTACCTTCTATGCTACTAATGATGCATTGGGTCTAAATTCACCATGCCATCTTTGAATGATTTTTCTAATTCTCTTGCATGAGACAAGAAAAGATAATATAAATGGGAAAACTATAGTACTTAGTGGTATTGTTGGTTGGTGCAGTTAGATGGAGTATATTTGTGCCCCTAAGGAGAGTGTAGAAAAGTGGTGTAGTGGAGAGAGATTTTTTTCTAGTGTTTTCATTCAGAGTGTTGTCAAAGTAAGAGAGAGCAGATAATTTATATGCATATGCAAGACAGTGAAAGAGAAAAATGTGAAGTATGCAAGAAGTTTGGTTGAGTTTATGGACCTTTTCCATTGATGTCAAAGTGGGAGAGAGCTGGTTGAAAAACCATAGTTTAGAGGAGTATTGCAGGAAAGAGATAGAGTCATTTGAGAGAGAGTTGATTGAAAAACCATAGTGAAGAAGTGAATATGATCTAAAGAACACAGGGGGAGAGAGATTTCAAGAGTAAGAGAATGAGAGTATGATGAGTGAAATATGCCCCAGTCAAGGGGAGTTCTACTTGGTGCAAAGTTGCTTTTGTTATTGATGGGTTTTTAGAGAGTTGGTGTTACCATCAATGTCAAAGGGGGAGATTGTTGGAAGCTTGATCTTTTTGGGTTTTTTCATTGATTTCAACATAGTGTTGATGGTGTTGTGATGCAGGAGAATCCTAGAGTGCAATCAATATCACAAAAACTAATTGGTTTGAATTTATTTTTTGGCTCAATTTGGATTTCATGATTAGAATGGTTTGGTGGAAAAAATATTTGATTTTGATTTTTGGTAAGATTTCATGGAAAATCATCTTATAGATATAATTTGGTCTCTATTCCACAATTAATGGTGAAAGTTTTGAAATAAATCACTTCTTTTATCTTTTATGGATACACCATTTAGTGTGGAAAATATAATTTGGTGCGATGGAAAAAAAAATGAGTTTTAATTAAATATTTTGAAAACCAAAGGGATCATAAAGAACTTGAAAGGGATTATGGGTCAATTCATATGCTAGTTGAGATAATGCCTCATCTTCCAACCTGAGTGTTAAAACATTTTTTAAAGCTTGATGTAATACAATGCAAAAGTGCATGGCTAAAGGAGTGAGGGAGACGAGAATGAAAGATGCATAACTCCTTGTTAGTCATGTCATGGAGATAAAGATCATGTAGGTGAAAGAATTGAAGAGGTCAATTTAGAGGAAAGTGAGGAGAGGGAAAAGGTAATTGCACATGGAAGAAGGAGAATTCATAAATGTTTGATCTATTTCTATTTTGAATTTCAAAAGTCTGGTAGATTCCACGAGTGGAGTCCAAAATTCACACAGATTGGAATAATTAAAGTTTGTGTCAGGAAATGGAAGGAGGCGTACATCTACCATTTTCCCATTCAAATGAAAATGGGAAATGTGAGAGCAAGTAAGGAGTGGAGAACGAGCCATGAGAGGATATTGGGGAACACTAATGTCATGGGTGTTAGAAATACTTTTAATTACAGATAAAAACACATAGTATGATGAGGCCACATCGATCAACAAGGAGTATTATAACGGTTGGTAGAAGGAAATGAAACAATGAAACAAGTGACAGAGTCGTGAGTACTAGAAGGGAACAAACTTCTAGGAAAAGATCAAATGTAGAATGAAGGCATGAAAGGCAAGACCATCATTATTGGAAAGAGAGTTTTCCGATTGGGCTTGAAGGGAAGAGCGAGAATGCACAAGGAAGAAAAAATCAAATGTTTGAACAAAGACTTGTGGAGGGTGTGAGGAGCTCGAGGAAATGGATGATGCAATATATGATTACATGGGATATGTGAGAGACATGCCTCTTAAGAAAGAATCACAACGAGTAACAATGTGAGGGTGATTTGTATAGTTACGTCGGTGAGTGGGAGACAAAAAAAATAAGTGTAGGAGAATTTGAGGTTTGGGTTAGAGAAACCTATGCAAGGAGAATAAGGGAATTCAAATTGGTGCTGATTAGGAAAATCAGTGTAGTGGCTAATGAAAATTGAGAAAATCGAGGGGTGATCCCACAATACTGGTTTACAATTTTTGGCCAAACTAGACACTGAACTAATTTTTTCTAACTAAATCTTCACTTTCAGATACCTATAGCGGCTAAATCGTGAGAAATTTGAAGATGATGCAAACTAGTGATTTGTGATTTATTTTTTTAGATTCTAAATATATATTTTTCAAATATTTTGGAATCAGATTGCAATTATTTTTCCATCTCCTTCGAAAACTAGTTTTTCAGTAAACACCATTTTTAACGAGTGACGCTCACCGTATAACACATAAAAAAAATTTCCATGAAGAATAAAATTATAATTTTTTCGAATTTATATTTGTAACTATAATATCTAGTGCTTCCAATTGGTTTCATAGTTTTTTATTGAACATTTTTTCCTTAATCAAGTTTCAAAGTCAAAACAATTACAATTCAGACATAGGTGGACTATATAACACATAACTTATTTTATATGTATCAAAATTAATTTTTTTTGTTGGATCAAGGACTTCAATATCTGGTGCACTCATATTTTTCATTTTTTTTTATAATCTTCTATTTTTCCACATGTGCAAAACAAAGAGCTTGATTTTTGGTAAAAATCATACATTCGCAAGCAATAAAAAATATATATAATAATAAAATTAAATTTATTTAAAATTATACTTTTTGGGAAGCTTATAATAAGGACTACATACTTACAAAAAATAAATTTTAAATGAATTCATTTGATTCCCCAAAAGGTAAATCAAAAGTGGTTTTTTATCAGCATTTTGATAGGTGTAAAAGAGACCCCATTATAGGTATGGTTTAAAACTAGTGGGGTTCTATCCAAGGGGGTTTGATCTAAGGTGGTTTGATCAAACTCTCTTCAATTGGAATCCTTAAAATGGAAATTTTTAAGGCTTAAATCATTATATTTTCTAAAAATATGTGATTTCAACAAAAATTAGAATCCCAAAAATGGTAAACCAGCATTGTGGGATCACTCCGAGCCAGAGTGAGAGTATGCTAAAAATTCAAATGGGACATATTGGACAATGGATTGATCTGAAACATGCAATGCAAAGTTTCATGAAACATGAATAAATTTATTTTTTTATTTTTGCATCCCAAAGTGCAATCAATATCATGTTGTCATTACTGTCAACCTATAGTATAGTTGCAGAGTTTTCTAGAAGCCTAAGTTGGTTAGGGATATTGTTGGTGTTTGTTGCAATATGTTATGGTGCTATCACCAGTGTTTTCATAGATTATGGAATGAGTAAGTGTTTCAATTGTAGTTGGTTCACTTGGTTTCCAAGTGCTTTTGAGAAAATTTGAATAGAAGAGTGAGTAGTGTGACAGAGGTGTGTTATGTGTTGTGCTCCAAATTTCTTCATGTTTGAAGATATGCTTGTGTGATTTGGATGTGATGATTAGAGGTGTTCATATATATTATATCCATGGTTTTAGTTTTTGGATCGTTCTGTACTGAAAGTTGTGTTTGAAAGTTTGTTTGTCTGTGTAGAAGGTTGTCTGGGAGAAATGAGAATTCTACACATTTATCTGTAGTAAGGTTTCTTGTCTTGTGGATTCAGTAACATGCTTATATCTTTTGCAACTTCCTTCCCTTGAGGTTTCAGGTTCTGAGGTGTTTCACAAGGTTGGTTAGTAAGTTGTGTTCTATGGTAGTGTGTTTGGTTGCACATAATGATGGTGTTCTCAGTTTCAGGTAGTTGTGACAGAGTTGCAAAATATTTTGATGATGCTATAATATTTTGATATGTTGTATGGATTTTGTGGAGTTTTTCTATATGGTTTGTGTGACCTGAAGAAGTACGTGTGCAGTCACCTGTAGTGTTAGTTCAAGTTTGGCCGATATGGTGTGTTAGCACTATTTGCGAAAGTACCTTGTGGATTGTGGATGTGTCGAGTAGCATGGTGATGTATATTTATGTCCTAGTTAACCCTTGGTGTGGTCATCCTTCACTTATTTCCACCAATGAATTCTAGGCCTTGAGTAATAAAATACAACTTATTGATTGTGGTGCTCTTCCATGTGTTGATGCACCTAATCATTTTAAATAATAACCTCTCTTCTATGGTGTTTCTCCTCATTATGTGGCATTTGTAGCTTCATATGTTTTCTCATTAACATTCATAGTGGCAACCATATTTCTTTCAATAGTAGCAACACGATAGTCTCTTGTATGATTTTCCTTGTATTTACACTTGGGAGGTAAGGATAACTAGCTTTGGGAGGTGTGTATTCTTTTCAAGGATCCCCTATTCCCCTTATTTTCCTTAAAATACCAATATAAAAATTATATTGACATTTTAAGGGGGGCATATCACCCTACCAATTCATTAAACACATTATGATATTTGACTTATTGGCATTACCCCTTTGGTGGTGGTGTTGTTTATAACACCCCCTGAGGTGTGGTTATCAATTCATCCTTTGTAACTTTGAGAATTGATCTTTTCCCTATGATATTAAAATTTTATGCACTCCTTCAAGAATGATTAAAAAATAATCCATGGATTTGGCATAATAGAGCTTTATGATTCATGTACTTGAGAATTTTTACATGGCCACCTAGTATAACACAAATTTATTTCTAGTGGAGCCATGTGTTTCATGAGTGATCTAGTATAATGCAACTTTCTAATCCTTATGAAGGCACCATTTTATCTAACACATTCAAAGGAAATTTCATATTTGAGAAAAATTTAAGACTAAGGTCTCTTTACCTTACTAACTTGAATCCTTTTAAGTACCAACCTTGTTTTTATGTCTTATTGTATGTTATTATGTGTCTACTTTGTGACTTTGACATGTTTAATTTGTGTATGGTATCATGTTTTCTTTGTGTCTTTTGTGTGTTTATTTTACATTATGTTTTTATTGTGTATGTTTTGTGTTTATCATTATACATTACACCTCATGTATGTGTGTTCCTTTGTACTTATATTGTCTTAACATCAGATATTGAATCTGGAAGCTAACATATCCCCTAGATTTGATGTCATGCTATCTCTTCAATATTTGGATAATTGAATCTTTCTTGGCTTATCTGTACTTTAGTGTGAGTCTAAGCGTAATTTCATACTCTTACTAAAGTCGGGGCCAAATGTAGTGTTAAAAATTGTCACTCTTGAAAATTTCACAATAGATTTAGCTCCTCCTTATGTGCTTGGACCTAATTATACATTTAATTTTCCCGTTTTATAAATATCTTTAGAAAATTAAAAGATGTGATTGAAAATAAGCATTTAGTATTTAATATTGATGTTTAAGGCCCCAAAAAGGATAGGTTTGGACTAGGGTGTTCAATGACCTTGTACAACCTATTTTGGCCCCAATGTGAATATGTCGATGTTAAAATTTTAACATTTAAAAATCCACTTTTGTTTGTCGGCTATTGGTATTTAATTTTTGAGAAATTAAATTAATTGCATATAAATACAAGTCATTTTGACCATTCAATCCTAACAATTTTGAAAAGAAAATTGAAGATCCTAAAACTAGTCAAGGTAGATTCAAGGGAAAATTTTACAAGTCAAATCCAAGCATAAATTCCAACTCTCTTAATAATTTAATTCCATCTATAAAAGTGGAACCATTACCTTCCAATGTGTTGGAATCAAGGAACACTAAGAGGGGGGGTGAATCAGTGTTCTAAAAATTTTAACTCTAAACCTTTAAGAATTTATAACATTCAACCAAAAGGAATATGCATGAACATAAAACAAACAAACATAACACCATAACACAAGGATTTTTACATGGAAACCTTATTAGGGGAAAAAACCACAGTGGAAGGTCGGTCCACAATATTATCTGAGTATACTCAAAAGATGTTTTATAGAATGGGAATGCACTTGCATTCAGGCACACTGCCTAGAGCTCATTGCTCAGAGATGAAGACTCACTGTCTTACAAATATATTTAGATTAAATCTATTGGATGTTGAGGTTGTGTTACTAATATGTGGTTGTCATTGATGTCAAAACTATTAGAATTGATTATTCTGAATGTCGAGGAGATTGAGAAATTTTTAATAAATATATTGCAAGCAGTCAGTGAAGCTGAGAAGATTAGAGTGATGACAAGTTATGTAAGTTGATGGTTTGAAGGTGCACACTAAAGGTTTTGTTTCTGAGCCTATCTAGTATGTTTTCCAAAAATTTTAGAGGTGTGAATCAAGGATTGAGGAATTTATGAAGTCATGTGTTCCTATAGTTATTCTGTTACTGTAGCAATTGTTTCTGGAAGATGAAATTTGAATTCTGGTAAATTGGGTTATTGTGTACATTCCTGAGATGTTAAGTGATGTTCCTAGATTGTGCTCTATCAATGTGGTATGTCCGCATTGATTGGCGTGTTTTTGATTGAAGATATTTTCCTTTGTGTGTTGGTATTTTCATGTTCTTGGCCGACATGATGGTGGTAGTGTGTTGTGGATCCTTATGGATTAATATTATATTGTTTGGAATATTCAAGTATGTTGATTCATGTCCTCTCTATGTTGTGACCAACTTAGGTTGGTGCACATTAAGATTTATTCATGTATTGAGGCCGACAATATTGTAATTCATTTATTATTTTATGGCCGATAGAGTTGTTGATGTAAATCCGTGTAGTGGATATATAAGAGTGATTGTGTGAGTAAATTCAAGTGTGCCAATGAGTGTGTATGAGTATGTATGTGGGAATAAAGATCAGATCATCTGAATGAAGAGTAGAGTGAGAAGAAGGTTGAGCGAAGTGTGAAGAATTGTATTTGTGCCTAACCGGAACTATAATTAGGCTTAGAAGAAGCTAATTTCTTAGTTCATGTTCATCAGATGGTTTTAATCTAATTGTCTTATGTAAGGCAGTGAGCCTTCCCTTTGAGAAGTAAGCTCTAGGGAGTGTGCTTGAATGCAAGTTCATTCCTTATTCATTCTTCATTATACTTTTAATAGTAATATTGTGGACTAATATCCATCGTGGTTTTTCCCCTAACAAGGTTTCCATGTATAAAAATCTTGGTGTTCATGTGTTTCTGATGTGTTGTTGATTTGTGCTTGCACAATTATTTATCAGATCTAGGATTAAAGTTTGAATAAGTTTAATTTATGCAACAATTGATTCACCCCCCCTCTCAGTTGTCTATCCTTTTTTTTCCAACAATTGGTATCAGAGAAAGTTCCTCTAAAGAATTTTAACAACTTGAGGTGATTTGAGATGGCATCATACAAGAAGGATAGTCCTAGATTCGATGGTACAAACTACTCTCTGTGGAAATTCAGAATGGAGTGTCATTTGAAGTGTGTTGGTGAACCTTTCTGGAAGATTACACATAATGCATATACTATTCCTCGGAATGGTCCTTCCTTTGAAGATGAGATCAAGCAAGTAGAAACTAATACCAGGGCTACAAAAGCATTTCTAAGTTCTTTGACATACTTAGAGATGAAAAAAGTGATAGGATTGAAGACTGCACATGAGATTTGGAAACATTGTGTGAAGGAGATGCACTAGTGAAATTTTCTAAGTTACAAAGTTTGAAAGGAAATTGGGAGAACATGAAGATGAGTGAGGATGAAAAAAACATTTTCTTTTGGACAAAAGATAAATGAACTAGTGATGGACATTAGATGTGTTGGTGGAGTCTTGGAAGAAGATGATATTGTGGCTAAAATACTTAGATTTGTGCCTACTTCTTACAAAACAAAATCTCATGCTATTGAAGAGCTCAGGACGGTAACAAATGTGACAAGAGACATGCTGATTGGAAAACTACTTGCCTTTGAGTTGAGTGAATTTGGTGAATCTTCACCTAAGACAGAGTCTACATTCAAAGCTATTGTATTCGGAAAAATTCAATAGAGATGTGATCAAGAGAGAGTTCCAGGAAGACATTCAAGTATGAAGAAGAAATGAAATTGATTGAAGATGAAGAAAGATAGATAGAAGAACTAGAAGCACTGATTGTGAAAAGAGAAGCCAGAGAACAAGGTAAGTACAAAGGAAAGTTACCTATTAAATGTTTTTCTTGCAGTAAAATAGGTCATTTTGCATCAAGATGTCCTGAAAGAGTTTCTAAGTACAAATCTGAGAAGACTATATTTTAGAAGAAATGATATTATGCTGAAGAAGGTGTAACTGGTGATGAATCTGATAAAGAAACTAGAAATAAATATGAATAGGTATTCATTGCTATCAAGTAAAATGGTCGGTGTCCACTGAATCAACTAGTAGTCAAAATATTGAGAAAGCTCTTGCAACCAAAATTGATGAGAAGGATGAGTGGGTAATTGACAATGGATGCTCACATCATATGACTGGTGATAAAATTAAATTTCTTAGCTTGAAAAAATATGATGGTGGTGTAGTAATATTTGGAGATAACAATGTTGGTGTAGTCTGTGGCAGAGGCACTATTTCTCTTGGTGGAAAATACAATACTGATGATGTTCTATATGTTGAAGGTTTGAAACACAATTTGTTAAGTTTTGGATAGATGGTTGACAAAGGCTATAATCTTCAATTCAAGGATGGTAAGTGCATGATACTAGGAAGCTCAAGAAATGTGATTGCTTTAGGTACAAAGACAAGAGGTAATATTTTTCACTTGAATGTTTCTAGTGAAAGTTGTTTGATTATTCAAGTTGATGTAAGTTGGTTATGGCATAGAAGGTTGTGTTATGTGAATTTTGATTACAATATTAAAATAAGCTCCACACAAGCATACAGAGATCTACCTAAGATAGTGAAGCCTACTAACACTATATGAAAGGAATGTTAGATGGGAAAACATAAAATAAATTCATTTAGGAGCAAACAACATCATTCAAATGGAGTACTAGATTTGGTACATACTAATCTATGTGGTCCCTCTAGAATCAGAAGTCTACGAGGAGAAATGTATTTCATGTTACTTATTGATGATTATTCTAGAATGGTATGGGTTACTTTCTTAAGAGAAAAACATGAGACACTAGAGAAATTCAAAAGCTTTAAAGCTATGGCAGAGAATGAGACAGATTTGAAGATCAAGTGTTTGAGATCAAATAGAGGTGGTGAATTCACTTCTCGGGAGTTCAATTCATTTTGTGAAGATCATGGAATAAAAAGATAGTTATCTACTCCCTGAACCCCACAATAGACCGAAGTTGTTGAGAGAAAGAACAAAACAATATTAGATGTTAGAAGGTAATGTTACTCATACCTACTAGAGAGAAGTTGTAAGAACTACTATATACACTATCAACCAAGTGAATTTCAATGGAAATTCCGGTAAGACCCCTTTTGAGCTATGGTTTGGTTATAAGCCTTCTATTAAGTATTTCAAAATATTTGGAAGTAGATGCTATATTAAAAGAGATGAAGATATAGGAAAGTTTGAAGCTAGAAGTGATGAAGGAATCTTTCTGGGCTACTCTACTAAAAGAGAAGCCTACTGGTGTTACAATAAAATATTGAAGAAGATATTTGAGAGTGCTAATGTCAGAGTTGATGAGGATATTGAAAAATCATCCAAGTACTATGGATATGATTCAGATGACCAAAAAGATAGTACTGAGACACATAATCAAATCAAGATTGTTTTGATGAATCAAGAAAGTTCAGAAGAAGAAGATAGTGGAAATGAAAAAGGAAGAACAAAAGAACTCAAAACCCCAAGGTATGTAAAGTGAATTCATTCTGAAATTCAGATCATAGGAGACAAGAACAAAGGTGTACAGACTAGAAGAAAAATTGTAGAAGAATATTGTTTGATATCCAAGACAAAACCTAGCAATGTAAATTAAGCATGCAAATATGAATATCGGATGGAAGCAATGAAGGAAGAACTGATGCGGATAGAGAATAATGATGCATGGACTCTTGTTCCTAGACCTCAAGACAAAAATGTGATTGGAACTAAATGGTTTTTTCATAATAAGTTTAATGAACAAGGTGAAGTGATCAAGAATAAAGCAAGACTAGTATGCAATGGATATTCATAGATGGAAGGTATTGATTTTGAAGAAACCTTTGCCCCTGTTGCTAGAATTGAAGTGGTAATGCTATTTCTTGTCTATGCTACTTTCAAGAACTACAAAGTATATCAAATGGATGTGAAGTCAACAATTCTGAATGATGAGTTAGAAGAAGAAGTTTATGTTGAGCAATCAGATGGATTTAAATTGACTGATGAAAAGGACATGGTATGTCGGTTGAAGAAAGCACTATATGGACTCAAACAAGCCCTTAGAGATTGGTATGCAATAACAGATAAACACTTGTTGAAGCTTGGATTCAATAAAGGTACTGTTGACAACAATCTATATTTCAAGTTGGATCAGGATAAAGAATTGATCATTGAAGTCTCTGTTGACAAAATTATTTTTGAAGGTGATGATGACTTATGTATGAAATTTTCTAATGAAATGAAAAGTAAATTTCAGATTTCAATGATAGGAGATCTGAAATTCTTTTTAGGACTGCAAATTACTCAGTTAGATGATGAAATTTTCATATCTTAGTCCAAATATGTGAGAGAGTTACTACAAAATTTTAGCATGGAGGACTCAAAACTAGTTGGTACACCCATGGTAACTGGATGTAAGCTAACAAAAAATGATGATTCTCCTAAGGCTAATCAAACAAGATATAGGTCAATGGTTGGTAGATTGCTATATTTGACTCAGACCAGACCAGACATTATGAATGTTGTATGCATGGTTGCTAGATATCAAGTTGATCCTAAGGAATCACATGTGACTATAGTAAAGAGAATATCCAGATACTTGAAAGGAATATTTGACTTTGGCTTATGGTATCCAAAGGATGATGATCTTACCTTAAATTCTTTCATAGATGCAGATTGGGCAGGAGATGTAAATGACAGGAAAAGAAAAAGTGGTGGTGTGTTATTCTTGGGGAAGAAGCTAGTGTCTTGGATAAGAAAAAAGAAAAATTCCATTTCTCTATCTACTGCTGAGACATAATATATTGTTGTTGCAAACAACTGTACTCAAGTATTGTGGATGAAACATATGCTGAGAGATATGAAAGTTGAGTATGATGAGCCAATTGCTATATTATGTGACAACTCTGTTAGAGTAAAGGTTTTAACTTAATTATGTTGATTAAGTTACCTTTATTCCCTTCTTAAGATTTCACGTTAGTTTGCATAAAGTGACATTTAATAATTATATTAATTATTAAATGTTTTCCTATTAGGGCTTCTATTAGGTTTTTCCTATTAGGGTTTCTTTAGGGTTTGCATGATCTCATTTTTATAAGGATTGATCCCATTGTATTTCATATCAATTCATTCTCTCATTTTCTCTCATATATACATTTTCAGTTTTCAGAGAACCCTTGCTTGTTTGTCTCCATCTCTTCTTTTGTGACAGGTTATTTGCATGCAAGTGATCTTCGGGGTTTGTGAAGTTGTATTTTCTCAACTCCTACATGGTATAAGAGTTCCACACCTGTTGCTTCTTGTTCTTGTTTTGACGATTTTTGGAGCTTCAAGGGTTTGGGGTTTTTTTTTTATCTAGGGCATACCTGAAATTTCAAAGCCTTTTGAGCTCAAATGGACCTTGCCATTGCATCCGCAGTGGTCCAAAACCCCTAAATCAACTGTTCATTTGTCCATTTTGAATAAAGTTGATTTGAGGGGCAAATTTTTTTTACCTGGGCAGTCGTACGGCCCACCCAGTGGTAGGTACAATTGTGCAGAATAAAAAATTATTTTATTTTTAATGTTCTGCAATATATTTTCCATCGGCTTTATTCAAAAAATTTGGGCTTATTGCAATTTTTTTTGGCTATTAAAATATTGTATGGGCATATATTTTATTTTGGCGGATATTATATTTGGGGGGTTTATTTAAAATTTTATGCGGTACATTCGTACCACAAAACTCTCATCCGACAGTTTTGTTGGTCTTTGATCGACGTATTTTGTCGACCACCGACCTCCCTCCACTCTCCCGCCGGAATCTTCAGCCTTTCCTCGGCCATCGCTTCTTCCTCCCACCAGTCCATCTGTCCACCAGTGGTTACTGCTTGTTGGTTCCCTAAACCCCGCACCCCCACTGCCCTTAACCCGTGGTCATATGGCTACCGTCGGGTGCTAGGTCGGGTGGTGGTGCCACCGACGCCGCCACCACTACCCAGCTCACCCACCACTCACCTAGTGGCGGGTTTATTTTTTTATTTTTTGCAAGGTGCGGTCATATGGGAGACCATCGGCCAGTGCCCAGGACCTCCATTTTTGCGCCCAATTAGCCTTTGATGTACCCCAAAGTGCCCTAATCTAGCTGTTTTTTTCTTTTTGCCATAACTTTCCGCCACGGTGTCAAAAATTGGCAAACGAGATATCATTGGAAAGCTAGCAATCCCAATTTTCTGATGGAGTAGTTATTTTTTAGTGATTTTTATGTTGGTGCATTCTATAGATAGTTGAATACAAAGGGGGTATTTTCAATCCTGAGCTCATAACTTTTGATCTATTTCTTCGTTTTTCACAATCTCAACGGCGTTGGAATAGTCTTTCAGAGCTCTTCAATTTCATCTTTGCAATTTTTCCAGATTTCACTCCAAGTATATTTTATTCAGTTTTTTATGTTTTCACACTCTGGTGGATTACCTGGACATATTTGCTCTTGGAAACTTTTTGTTTGCATGGGATGCTTCATTTTTGGCTGTTCTTCATGTATTTCCAGATTTTTGTCCTTTTTTGGGCATTTTGAGCATCATTTGTAAGAAATTTCTTTTATGTAAACGCACTGAGATAAAGTGCCACACTATTTACATGTTTTTTGGGGATTTTGCACATAAGCTTGTGCCATATTTTGTACTCGCACTGTTATTATAAAGTGCCATGAGGGGTTGTGTAGTTTTCCTTTGTTTTTCCATCACATCTTTGTCCGGTGAGTGTCCCTCCATGACGACAATGGATCCATATGATTCCAACCTCATGCATGTGTGCTTTGTTTTGCACACCACTTTTTCAGTTGCAGGTGCTTTCTTGTGCACTTTCAGATGTCATTTCTTCTTCCTCATGCACTACAGGGTGTTTCACATCATTTCAGTGGATCTTTCAGGCTCTCCCAGTTCAACATTATGGGGGGGGTTATTATATTGTTCGTGCTAATTCTTCCTTGGTTTTTCCTTGGAAGGGATCTTCCATCTTCAGCGAAGGTTCTTCAACTCCATAGCAATCATCTTTTGATAGTTGTTTACAACTTCTTCTACTTTAGTGATGTTCTTCTTGGCTTTCTGCATCTCTTTTTGGAGTAGAACTTTTTCCCATGAGGTTTTATCTATTTCTCCTCTTTACAGAGATTTGGTTGTATTTGGGTACCTAATTTGGCCTAGTTGCCAGGACCCATGTTTGCCTTCTTGCATTTGTTTGTAGCTGCATTGTTGCTCATCTTAAGGGGGGGTGTTAGAGTAAAGGTTTTAACTTAATTATGTTGATTAAGTTACCTTTATTCCCTTCTTAAGATTTCACGTTAGTTTGCATAAAGTGACATTTAATAATTATATTAATTATTAAATGTTTTCCTATTAGGGCTTCTATTAGGGTTTTTCCTATTAGAGTTTCTTTAGGGTTCACATGATCTCCTTTTTATAAGGATTGATCCCATTGTATTTCATATCAATTCATTCTCTCATTCTCTCTCATATATACATTTTCAATTTTCAGATAACCCTTGCTTGTTTGTCTACATCTCTTCTTTTGTGACAGGTTATTTGCATATAGGTGATCTTCGGGGTTTGTGAAGTTGTATTTTCTCAACTCCTACAAACTCAAGTGCCACAAACATTTCTAAGAATCCAATACTACATTAAAAAACAAAGCATATATCTATCGAGTATCACTTCTTGAGAGACAAAGTGAGTGAGAAGGAATTCAGATTGGAATATGTGCCTACTAAGGAGAAAATTGTAGATATTTTCACTAAACTATTTCTTGAGGATATTTTTGAGTATCTCAGAGGAAAGTTAGGGGTAATTTCCCCTCCTAATCTAAACTAAGATGTAATTCTTTGCATCAATCTATAGACTCACAATCAAATCTTGTTTCAGATTGATGTTATGATAGTTGCTACTCAAGGGGAGTAGTCAAAACATTTAGAGCATGTGTACCTTTTCCATTGATGTCAAAGGGGGAGAGGAGTAATCTAAAAAACTCTTGAAGAAAGGGGAAAAATATTCAAGAAAGGGAAAGAAGAGCTATGAGAGGAGAAGTGTAGAAAAAAGGGAGAGAAGTGAATAGTCAAGTGTGTTGATGGTAATTTCACATCATGTGTTTCCATCAATGTCAAAGGGGGAGAATGTTGGATGTTGAGGTTGTGTTGCTGATATTTGGTTGCCATTGATGTCAACACTATTAGCATTGATGATTATAAAGGCTATATATGTCGAGGATATTGAGAAAATTGTAATAAATATATTGCAGGTAGTGAGTGAAGCTGAGAAGGCCAAAGTGATGACAAGCTCTATAAGTTGATGGTTTGAAGGCGTGCATTAAAGGGTTTACTATTGAGCCTATCTAGTATTTTTTCTGGAAGTTTCAAAGGTGCACATCAAGGATTGAGGAAGTTATGAAGTCCTATGTTCCTACATTTATTTGCTACTGTAGCAAGTGTTTTTGGAAGATGAAATTGCAATTCTGGTAAATTGGGTTGTTGTGTACATTCCTAAGATGTTCAATGATGTTCCTTGATCATTCTCTATCAATGTGGTATTTCCACATTGATTGGCATGTTTGTGATTGAAGATATTTTCCTTCATGTGTTGGTATTTTCATGTTCTTGGCCAACATGATGGTGGTAGCGTTTTGTGGATCCTTATGGATTAATATTATATTTTTTGGCACATTCGAGGATGTTGATTTAGGTCCTCTCTATGTTGTGACCGACTTAGGTTGGTGCGCATTAATATTTATTCATGTATTGAGGCCGCCAGTATTGTAATTTATTTTATTATTTTGTGGTTGATAGAGTTTTTGATGTAAATCCATGTAGCGGATATATAAGAGTGATTGTTTGAGAAAATTCAAGTGTGCCAGTGAGTGTGTATGAGTATGTATGTGTGAATAAAGATCACATCATCTGAATGTAGATCAGAGTGAGAATAAGGTTGAGTGAAGTGTGAAGAAGTGCATTTGTGCCTAACCAGAACTGTAATCAGGCTTATGAAGAAGCTAATTTCTTAGTTCATGTTCATCAAATGGTTTTAATCTGATTGTCTTATGTAAGGTAGTGATCCTTCCCTTTGAGCAATGATCTCTAGGTGGTGTGCTTGAATACAAGTGCATTCCTTATTCATTCTTCATTATACTTTTAACAGGGTATAATCTTGTGAACTAACATCCACCGTGGTTTTTCCCCTAACAAGGTTTCCACGTATAAAAATATTGGTGTTCATGTGTTTCTGATGTATTTTTATTTATGCTTGTACTGTTATTTATTAAATCTAATATTAAAGGTTGATTAAGTTTGAATAATTTTAATTTTCGCAACAATTGATTCACCCCCCCTCTCAGTTGTCTATCCTTGTTCTTCCAAGAAAATCCATATGATAAATTGAACTGAGAAAATAGCATCTACTAATGCCTAGTTATAGTTTCGATTAAGCACATTATTTGATTTCTTGACCTTTTGTTTGATTTTTCTCTACTCTGCTCTAATTCGCATCACAAATCTCTTTTATGCACAAGTGAAACTGTGCATAATCACTCTGCTATTCACAACACACCAAATCTTTGCATCTATATCCAAAATGATATAATTAATCACTTATATATATCCACCACTAAGTATTTAATTGCTTCTTGTTGGCTCAAACAAAAGTATGGAAACATTTGCAAACTGTCAGCACAATCCATGGTTAATTCTAGATGTGCACCAACCAAAGTTGGACATATCATAGTAATGAATCAAATGATTATTTTCAAACACAAAAATACTTAAAAATCCACAATAAATTTTATCCATGAAGTAGGCTTTTTGTACTAATAAACAAGAAAGTGATCAACCAGATCTTCTAACTTTTACACCGATGAATGCACACCCTGATGATTCTCAGATAAGATAGTATGTACACAAAAATATCTTCCCTAAGATCCACAACTCAAAATGATAACAGGAAATTGCATGTGAATCTATGAATACAATTTCGTCAGATGCTCTGTTCTTTCTTGACAGTTAAATACAAAACTTTGATCCGATTTCCAATATGAGAAAATTATGATGTGTGGTTCGAACCATTGACTAGGGTTTCCATTAATGAAAACAAAAAATGAAATTTTTAGTGTCTCTTGCCAACAATCTCCCCCTTTGGCATTGATGGCAACACTTAATGAAAAATGACTAAGTGTTGAATCAGTACCAACATCAATACAGTGCCACTCTTGAAAATAAAAAAAAAACACAACTCTCCCCTTAAGATGATTAAGATATTTTTCAATGTCTCATTCTCCCCCTAAGATGATTAAGACATTTTTCACTATCTCATTCTCCCCCTTTTACATCAATGGCAAAGGTAGGAATCCACATACCAAAAATTAAACGAAATTGTTGTGAAAAAACTGCAAATGTACATATAGGCTTCTTCAACTTACATAAACTTGAATAAGTCTAAAAAATTATTCTTCAACAGGTTCATAATCATGTACCAAACATTCTTGAGACTCTCCAAGACCACCATGTGACCAAAAAATAATTAAGATTTCATTTTTGTAGATTCGAGGTTTGTCGGATCTTTGACTGCCATAGCATCTTGTGCTTCTTTTAATGCACTTAACATTGTTTCCATCTTGGGACCAATTAGTCCTCTAAGCTCACAAACTCTTTCAACTATTTTAATTTCTTCATGATTTAGGATTTTGATCTTGTCAAGCAAGGATATGATTTAACCTTCTTGCTTTCCAATAGAGACAGTTAGAGGATGGAATGCTTGAGTGATGTTTGCTAACTATTTCTCACATTCTTTTGTTTTCTTTTCAAAATCCTCAGTAAACTTATATAACGATAGAAATGATTTGTAAATGTTTCCAACTTCAGAAAAACCACTTTGAATATTCTTTATATAGGTAGCTACCAAATTTTTATCCCTAGCTATCATCCCTTTCGGCTGATTTCTCAAGAGACTCAAAATGAGTACTAACAACATTAATAAGTTTATTTAGCTCATCAGAGGGAGTACTGGATGGATCCTTAACATGCGTAGGTATGATCTTTTCTAGAATACCAGATGCAAGATTAATTGACGCACTATCTTCAATATGAGATTTGAGAATTTCTTCCCTTGCCTTGTTCTGAGCGAATGAAGCTAACTTCATCTTATGAATAGGAGATAAAGTGTCCAATTTGATAGGACCTTTTAACAGTTCAAAATCTAATTCTTCATGTTGTTCTTCCAAAAACTCTTTCA